>CM035442.1:26928624-26931124 GCA_020310875.1 Ceratopteris richardii
TGTAATGGTCTCTGTGTGTATTGTATTCTTTGACATACTTATTCATATGCAATTCCTTTTAATACAAAAAGATTCAAAGGCTGAAGAAATATAAAGGCATCCAAAAGAGTTGATGTAGAGAAGTAAACAATCAAGAAACTAAATATTGAGTCCATGAATGTGAACCTCATGCATGCCTTTGAGACATTAGATACCTGTAAGAAAGAAAGAAAACAATTTTATGGATTTTTGATACTCGTATAGAGAAGGAAAGCAATTGGGAAAACATGTGCTCAATTCATACTAAAAAGGCCTCATGCATGGCACTCTTTGAGATATTAGACAACTTAAATTGTACTTCAAGAAGGTATGTATGTGGATTTTTAAATGTTGAATTTCTATAGATTCAAGCATCTTCTAGACATGAGCAATCACGACTTAGTAGCTCTATAGAAGCATTTAGTTTCCATATCCGTAGAAGATGCTAGATATCATGAAGTCACATTCAACAATATAGACAATTTTGTAACGGTTGGCTGAAAAAACTAAGATCTATAATGTTGGACATATATCATATAGTCACATGGGACAAGAGAGACAGTTTGGTGGTTGTTCACTGTATCAAATAAATAAGGAACAAATTCACACTTCATAAATAATCTGAGTTGATCTTTGCCTTTTTCAGTGTGTTTCATTATGTACAATCTGTGTGTTTGAATTGCCTTGCACATGGCATGCCTATAGTTAATTTTGGAATGCTCTAAAGGAGATGTGAATTTCAAATAAATTACAGGTGGTTATTTTCTTCAGTGCGCATGGAGTTCCCCTCACATATGTTGAGGAAGCTGGAGATCCTTACAAGCAGGAGATGGAAGAGTGTGTCAGATTAATAATGACAGAGCTTAAAAGAAGAGGGATACATAACAATCATGCTCTAGCATATCAGGTACAAGCATCTTTTTTGCTCACTTATACCCTGGGTCATACATTTGAAGCTGCGGGAGAGAATATCAAGAAGTCATCCATATCTGAGAATCCTGGTGACCTGCAACTGTGTGCAGTATGAACCTATGTACTGCTTTACATTTAGCTTCACAGCACAGGCATTAGTTTACTTCTAAGATATAAAATCATTGGGAGGGAAATAAGGATTCAGAAAGTGGTTTCTGCATGCAACCTTCAATTTCTTTCAGTCTGATCTTTTTCCCATTAACTCTTTGATTCAATTTCCTGTTTGTAAGAAAATTATTCAGTTACTAGACAGAACCCACATAAATGGTGCAAGAATTCTCCATGAGTTCATACCACAAGAAGAGAAACTTTTTCTTAGTGTTTCTTACCTAAATAGACATCTTTTTAGAGATTACAGTCTCATTAACCAAAACTTGATTTAGCTAGACACTAGGAAGACATGGATAGAGACTATTAAGAGTTGGGCACAAGAATGACTTCTATACAAAGCAGCTTCTTCAACTCACGAAGGATGGTTTTGTAGTCGAGCCTATATATTTAGGGTGTGGTGTGCTAAATAGACATCTCTTTTAGAGATTACAGTCTCATTAACCAAGATTTGATTTAGCTAGACACTAGGAAGACATGGATAGAGACTACTCAAGAGTTGGGCACAAGAATGACTTCTATACAAAGCAGCTTCTTCAACTCACGAAGGATGGTTTTGTAGTCGAGCCTATATATCCTCACGTCAGCTTGAGGTTGAAACCAGAAGATGTAAAGTGGTCCCAACTGAGGCTAGGATATGTTGTGTATTCCATAACAGGTAGCCAGAGACATATGTCATTGCTCCACATACTACGCAATATGTGGGTGGTTCCACTTCTTGGCCGGAGAGGGTGTCAGACCTCTCTTTGGAGTTATGAGATACCAAGGTCATAGATACCTGGGTTTCTTCTTGCTTGAGCTGAAGAGACATAGGGATAGCCTATTGAGGTAGCTGGAGAGACAAATTTCACTTATGGATGACTTCAAGCTGGTGATTACCACTACAAATGGACAGCCAGGTATCACAGCGGAGGTTGGATCCCTCCTTCGCTAGGGTCTTAGTAATTGACCATGCAATGGATTTAGGAAGATCTAGCCATCGACAATTACACAGGAGGGCATCCCAACATAGACAAATTACAGAGGAGGCCAGATTATTTTGGTGCACCATTCATGATACCCAGTCACAATCTTAACTATAGAGGACATTGAAGAAATCCGACATGAACAGATGCCAGATTTCCTATGAGCTGTAGGTTTATTCCTTCTTAGTTGGTATAGCTGTATCCTTAATTGCTGGAATCTCACAGGATTGCATACCTGCATTGTAGTAGCACCCAGGTTTTCAACCATATTTCTGTATCATTGTATTGATTAGAGAGTCTTGAGCTTATCCGTACTCCCATCCCATTTTCCGCTGCATCATTTAGTATACTTACATTTTTTTTTTCCATCTTTCTTTAATACACAGACATTGTACCAGATTCACCAATTTCTAACTTTCAGTCTGATTGATCATTTT
>CM035442.1:26936124-27011124 GCA_020310875.1 Ceratopteris richardii
ATGATGTATTTAGGTTCAAATAGTATGCTATGATTTTTGAACCTTTTTGGAATTTGATAATTACTATGCATTATGATGTATCTAGGTTGAAAGCAAACGTATAATTCTTTAACATTGGTGGAAGTCATAGTTCAAAGGGGCCATTTAATTTGTAGGTCTGAATCTGGTTTTAAAACATTTAGCATGTATGGGATTCAAGAATAATATTCTTTGGAAACTAAAAAAAGGGGAAGCTATGAACAATATTTAGTCAGCAGTTCTTTACCTATTTAGCACTAAAAACACATGCAATGCTTGCTCTATTATCTTTTAGATTAATGCTGTACACGTCATGACTTGCATGCATGCATATATCATAATATACATTGCAAGTTAAATAGACATGACATTTTAAAGTTAACAATAAACATAGAGAGTTGATAATTATGAATGCAAATTGCATCATGAATCATGATTCATGCATGGGATATCATAACTAATGCTTCACCACATAAACGAGTATACTATATACATCAATGTCATGATTCATGACTCATACAAAAAGGAAAAATCATGTCAAAAGTGAAGATTGATAGAGTCAATGATACTTGAATCATAGCCTCCAATATTGAAAAAATGACTCATGAATCCATGGACCATGTCACATTATACATGTCATTCAAAAATCATAGACTCAAAATGACCAATATCACACTATGCCTATATAGTTTAAACTAAGATGACTTCCCAATATCATCAATAGACATCGTGGTGTATGGGTTCATCATCAAATGTACTAGCATATGGATGTAGTAGTTCAATCTATATGTCCAAACATAGCTATAATCTTGGTAGCTTCTTGTCCCAAATCGTTATCTTTGATAAAAAGACTGAAAATAATATCTTTTCCCAATCCATGGGAATAGCCATCTCATCTCTCTTTGTCTTTGCATCATGGCATCTAGTGCTAAAGTTTCCATGATATCTTCCTCAATTTCTTCTAGCCTACCTCGAAACGTACTTTTTTGGATGACTAGTAGATGACAATGATGGATCACTTAACATAATGCATTTTTGTGGAACAATCTATTACATTCTAGGTCTATCATTCCTTTCATGCTTTATGATTTCACATACCTATACAAGTCCACATTTGAGTGCGACTACGAGCCTACTTTACAAATTTCTAAGGCTCTGTCACAAGCATGGCAATATATCCCTCTCTTCTTGGGGAATATATCCCTGTATCCCTGTATCAAGTAAATCCACAATAACATATATGTTATAGTTTACACCCACATTAAAGTTATTACATTTGAAACTATATATTTCAGTCACGAACTTTTAGTTTCAAAGGTTTACTTATATACATGAAGGCTAACTTTTTCTATAAATAATAGACTGAAAATATAAAAGTTATCCACTTAAGCTCTTAAATCTCAATGTTTTTATAAGAATAAAAGCACTATAAAATATTAAAAAATTGTACCCATAATGTAGTACTCCATTTTTCTCCCACCATATAACAACGGAAAGTTGATTCTTTTGTAGGTGTGCGATGAACTATCCAAAGTATTGCTCCAAGTATTGGAATTGTGGTTTCTCGATTTCCAATGGGGATAAAAGACTCAAATAATTTTAGTCATCATGTGATGTACCTTGTTTAGATGCTCTAACTCCCTTTAGTATATTATTGATCATTTCTCCATAGTAAATGAAGATTATGAGCGATTACGTGGATTTATTTATAAAACCAATTGTATGGTCCTCTCATGCTATCACATAATTTTTTTTTCCTATAAAATTCATACAAGTATGTGCTATTTAATGTACGAACGAACAATACAGGAAACAAATAACATACTATATATATAATCAAAGTATCAATAAATAAAATATTCAATAAATGTGCTACTTATTCACAAACATGGCATAAATAAGACGTGTCCCGAACATTGCTAGTTAATAGTGCTATTTCACATAGCGTATAATGCATATTTGAACACCTTTTTAGCAACCTCTCTCTCTCTCTCTCTCTCTCTCCCCCCATATCTCTCTCCATCTTGTTTGTCGACCACCCACACATAAACTACAAAATGGTGATCCCATCTACCAAATCTCTCTCATGCCATCTATGTCAATTGCCCATGCATCAATCAAAACATTATAAACCACCTCTATGCTCTTTCTCTCTCTCTCAATTTTGGAAACATAAGTCCTAATAATTGCACTATCCTCTTCCTCCAACAAAAGATAAATCTATAGTGCACACATGTATGCGAAGCCATCTCATTCTCAATTCATATTTAACTTTTCTCTATAGCTCTTTGCAACACTCAAGAGCATATTACATCTATCATATGGGGTTATGAGAGATAGAGAAAGAGGAAACTAAGAGAGGCATAAAGATATTTGCATAAGGAGGGCAAAGTGAATACTCTAGATGATATGGGAAAAAAAAGAGTAGCTTTTGAAATTGCCAACTTCTTTAAGAAGAGGACTGAATGTTAGACCAAGTAAGTGAAGTAAGAAATCTTGAAAGTTTGGTTGCTTAGGATCCTACAATTGATTAAACAACTTTTTGTTGAGGACATGGTAGTAAAAGTTTAATTGTTTCAACATTTGCAACATAGTGGATCATATGAAGCAACCAAGTTCCAACAAAGAATATTTTTTCTAAAAATGAATATTGTAAATGTGTCGAATTCCAATATGAACATGCCAACTAGTGAAATTCCCAAGGTCTTGAAGATTGCTCATCACAATTTGTATGAAGTGAAATCATGTCCTTACACTTTTGTGAATACGGGATTCTCCTTGACTACCTATCACAAGCAACAATATCAAAGCCCACTCTTAGAAGAAACCAAGGAGCTAATCTACAACTTCTAGAAAGTTGAAACATCCCAAACAAAAATGACATCTGTAGGAAGAGAATTAGGAGAAAAATCTTTATGCAAAACCCAATGCATCTCTTCAATTAGTCTCTTACATGGTGCTTGACAAGCCTGTCAATGTACATGTAAGTCATTTATTTCTTACATTTGAACCAGTATACTCACCATGTTGTGTAGTAGTGTTCTCATTATTCTTGGAATGACAAAAAGAAACAACTACCAATAACATGCACAAGAAAAGTAAAGTTTATAAGGTCTAGTGGTTGCAAATGTAGAATAGATTACATAAAATATGGATTGTATGGTGGACTCCTGAACAATGGAAATAAAAGTTCCATTGCCTTTGGTTCTATCCAAGGGAAATTAAATGTAATACCTTTGAATGGATGATTTTGCATAACGGTATGTGGTTTGCTCACAAAGCACAAAAAGCTCAAATTCGAGATAGTAAATGCTATTTGTGTGGACAACATGAGGACCTAAATCATATTCTTGTGAGGACCAACATCCATAAGATTTTACTTATAAGGAATTTTTTCTTGGATAATGTGTACATTTGGATGTCCCCTTGTGGAACTTATTCATGCTCCTGTGACATGCATGGAGTAGGAGAAATGTTGCCTAGTATCAGATTCAAAAAAATACTTATTCTTAAGAACTTCTCTACATATTAGGAAACTTTCTATATATTTTATTGTAAATTTTAGAGATATATCTAGTATTTCTATTTAAGATATTGGTGTATGCCTTGTTCATGTGGTGATCAATTCCTATTCCTCTTGTAGATATTCCTCTCATCATCTAGATAGGAGTTTGTGTTATCGATTGTTGTTGTTACTATCTATATGAAAGACAAAATGGTCCCTTGATACTCTTGAACATGTATGTGGTAATAAAAAAATATAGTAACTTGGTCATCAATGAACTAGATTGAGACCACTCATTTGTGAAACTTGCATACATCGAATTGATGCTCTCTAGTTCTTTGGTTTTTTATAGGTTTACATAAACAAGTGAAGAGAGCGTTTGTGATGTCATCCAAAAGGATAAGCTACAATTTGAAGAGTAGGGAAGTTCCCCTTCATTGATATTAGAGAAGTTTTGCACGTGTGTCCATAGGTTATCAAGATTTTGCAAAGAACAATCAAAACTTGCAACTTATAAAACATTTCAACAACTCCAAGGCAACAATCAAGGTAACGACATTGGCATACCTTATCATTTACTTATCATCATTGCCACTAGATTCACCATTGGTAACATTGACTATGCATGAGGGAGGACCTCGATGATTAAGGAAGATAGAGGTTACAAGTCCTTCACGGGAGGTCATCCATCTCAATATCATCTTCCCCAAAGCTCACTTAAATGGCATTTTCTTGCCACTAGGCTACACCCACTTGATGATTGACGGAGGAGAAAGAATAAGCTTGTCCTTATCTTGAGAAAAATTTGGTGCTTTAAAGATCTCTTTTTGGTCTCAAAAAGCTTATGTGAACGAGTCATTTGTGTGATTTTCGGAGCCATTTTGAAGTCCCTTCATGCATAGTCTTCTTTGTAAAAGTTTGTTAACTTCAAGAAGAATGTTCTTGGTGCTTCATATAGAGGGTATATTCAAGTTTGGGGTTGTTTACCAGCCATATCAATGCCTTTACAAGTTTCTTGAATAAGTCTATGTTGTGGTGGAAGAAACCACCACTCATTTGTAGTTCATCATCACGTATTAGTTTTCTTTGCAAGAGTCTATTGAGCCTTGCATAAGTCTGATATTCAATTGGTTTTGAGATATTAATATAAGATCTACTTGTTCATTGATCACATATATTGGTTGAACACAATATGTACATCTCTATAGACATCATGTATGTACATTCATGTGGTATGACATGGTGGTTATGTTTTGCATAAGCCTTTTACATGTGTAAAAGAGGGCTACAATGACATTTCGTTAGTTGGGAGACGCTCAAATGTTGAGGTGTTTCCAATGGTGTAGGTGAAAAACATATCCTAGCCTTGCCATAGGACATGTATGTTAGTGGAATTATATGTGCTTGATAAACCTAGTTCGCTTCTTTGGTTACATGGATTATATGTAGTGAGCTCAGTTGGATAGTGCATTGTTTATGCAATCTTACATGTAATTATTTCATGATTTTTTATTATTGATCGTATGTTCCATTTACAAAGGACTCTATCAAAATTTGAACAACTTTTGGATTTTGATTCATACATAGGCTATTTTTACTCTCTCAAGTGCTTCTTAATGTGAGCATATCAACTTGTAGACAATATTTTTCTAACCTATTGATATGGATGATGATGAATGGGGAGAGCTTGATTAGAGGGACATGTATAAAATTCGCTTGCATCAAGTTGATAGTGTCTATTTCACAATTTTGGACTATGAGACCTCGGAGCAAGTAGGACAAACATTTTGTAACACTTATAAGAAGGACACTGCAAATTGTATTCTTCATCCACAAGGCAAGGGAGATTCAAATCAAGATGAGTTAGTTGCATTTAAAAAAAAATGCATTTTTGTGGACCATCGTGACAGGCTCAAGCCATTGCAACGACGCCACACCATCACGATTGGCTCACACCATCACGACGATTTGAGACCATCACGACGGGCTCAAACCATCGTGATGGGCTCAAACTATAGTGACGGTCCCACGCCATCGCGATGGGCTCAGACCATCACGACAATCCCATGCCATCTCGACATGCTTAGACCATCGTGCCTTAAGAGCATTGCGATGGGCTCAAGCCATCGTGATGATATAAGAACATCGCGATTGGCTCAAGCCATCATGACGATGCCACGCCATCACGTATGACACATCTTCACGACTGGGTAAGACCATCGTGATGGTACCTGACCATCGCGATCTTGCCAGACCATCATGACGGTTCCAAAACAACCAAAAATTAGGGTTTTGATTTTGTTGAAAATTGGAAGCTAATTTTGGGTTATTTTTCAAGCAATTGGTGCATCTTGGGACTCCCGAGCAAACATTTTAAGAGGTCTTGTTTGTCTGTTTGACCCCTAGGAGTCTGAATTGACATAACTTTTTCATACAAAATCCATTTTGTTAGCTTTAGAGCTAGTTGGAAAGCTCGTTTCAAATTGAAGTTGATCTTTAAGTGGGATTAGGAAACCATGGGGGCTCATGAGTTTTTTTGTCATTACGAAGGGGAAAAAAAGGGTCTTTGAAAAAACCTGAATCAAACTTGTCTGACCATTAAAGTTAAAGTTTGATCTAAACTTGGGATTTTTACAGGTCCATTAAGAGCCATCTAGGGGTATCTAGAGCAAGATGAAGTACATATCAAAACAAGGCTTGGGAAGCACATCTTCTTGGGCATAGGAGCATTCAAGGAAGCATCAGACTTGAGGTCCATTAACAACCATCTAGGGGTATCCAGAGCAAGGTGAAGTACAGAGCAAAGCAAGGCTTGGGAGCACATCTTCTTGGGCATAGGAGCATTTAACGAAGCATCTGAATTGAGGTTGGTAGAGCTCTCAACCCCCTCAATCAATTTTTAGGACATGCTAAGTACGATGGTGGTGGCAGAAGACTGACCAACACCCAAATCAGCCATAGTGAATCTGAACCACACACACTCAGCAGTCTCTATGAAAGCTACCCTATACTCAGCCTCACAACTAGAAGTGGCCACAGTAGGTTGCTTCTTGCTCAACCAAGATATGCATGAGCTACAAAGCATGAAGCAAAAACCACTAGTGGACACACGAGTGTCATAGTAGCCACCCCAGCCAGAGTCAAAAAAAGCATGTAAATCTTGTGGTAGTGATCCCCCCTTGGGATAAAACAATCCATGTAGCCAGGTACCACTCAACTAGTGAAAGATGCACTTAACCACCTACCAATGCTTGACACCCATGCAATGCATAAGCCTGCTCATTTGTGAGACATCAAACTGAATATCTGGCTGAGCAATGCATAAGTAAATCAAGCATCCAACGACCTAATGATAGAAAACAACATCAAATGCATCCCCAACATCATGAAGACTCAATCATAAACCTATCTCCATAGGATTGGCAATAGGTTTACAGTCTTCAAGGCCAAAACACCACAATAATGTGTCAATATATTTTGTTTGACACAAAGCTATTCTGCCATCAACTTGCATAAATTGAATGCCCAAATAATGATGCAAATGCCCCAAATTTGACATTTCAAATGAGACATGCAAATCAGCCTTAAAATTAGCAATACGCTTCTCATGAGGACCACTGAGCAGCATGTCATCAATATACACAACAATGATCAGAAGCACATTATTTGCACATTTAACATATAAGATGCTCTCAATTGGATTCTTCTCAAAACCATGTGCAATCAGATAGGCATGTATCTTTTCATACCAAGCATGTGGTGCTTACTTTAAACCATATAATGCCTTCTTCAACCTGCAAACTTTGTTTTTATGCCCTTTCTACACAAAGCCACGGGGTTGAAAAACATACACTTCTTCATGAAAGTCACTATTCAGAAATGCAGTTTTAATGTCCAACTGGTGTACATTCCAACCATGATGAGCTGCAAGTGCACAGATGCTATGAACAGTAGTCATTCGACAAGTACGAGCAAAGGTCTCATCAAAATCAATGGCTCTTTCCTGAGCATAACACTTTGCAACAAGCCTAGCCTTCTATCTGTCAACTGTTCCATTCGGCTTATGCTTCAACTTGTATATCCACTTAGTGCCAATGACCTTCATGCTAGGAGGCAAGTAACATAAAGACCAAGTATCATTTTTCATTAAAGCATCGTATTCAGATTGCATAGTAGCCATCAATTTTTTTCGAATTTTGTGCTTTATCAAACAAAACAGTCTCATTCTCATCAAAATGATTAGAGGCAGCCATAACATAGCAATATGATGCAAAAGAAGCACTATGAGAGCCTGAATGAGTATGGTATGACAGAAGTGCATCTAATTTGTTGTCAGGCAAAGTCTGTACCATCCATTTTGGCATAGTTTTTACCTCCTCAATATCAGCTCTCTCATCAACAAGTGCATCATGTAAATTTAGATAAAAAATGGAATGATCTGCATCATCACATGAAACCTGTAAAGGTTGAGAAGTTGCCTTATTAGGACCAGCACTAGACTGTCCACCTGAAAAAATAAGAAGCAAAGTGTCATACATGACTGTGGAGCTAACTAATATCTCCTTAGTACATGAAAGTAATCGTTGAATAGAATCTTTCACAAAAATAACATCATAGCTAACCAAAATGCGTTTAGTCTATGGATGATATAGATGATAGCCTTTGCTTTTAGAACTATACCCAACAAAAATACATTTCACTGCTTTATCATCCAATGTCCTGCATTGTTGTTCAGGCACAAATACATATGCCAGACAACTAAAAACACGTAGGTGAGGAATAGATGGCTTACCACCATGCCAAGCCTCATATGGAGTGATAGAATGCAATGCTTTAGTGGGATACCTGTTAAGTACATATGCTGCACACATAATAGCCTCAATCCAGAAACTATGTGGTAAAGCCTAATTCTTGACCATACACCTCGCCATCTCCATGAGTGACCTGTTCTTCCATTTAGCAACCCCATTCTTTTGAGGTGTATATGACAACATACACTCATGTTTATACCACGTTCATCTAGAAATGCATTAAAATCAAAAGACATATATTCCCCCTTGATCAGAACGAAGGGTGCCAATTTTACATGTTGACAGATTTTCGGCCAAAACCAAAAACTGCTTGAAGCACATAAACACTTTGCACTTTGCTTTCAATGGATATACCCATGCATGCCTACAAAAGTCATCAATGAAAGTCATGAAGTAAAGATAGTTTCCAAAAGAGGGTGTCTTCATAAGACCACATACATCATTGTGAACAAGATGCAGTTGCAATTTTTAAGTAGTTGGAACTGAACCATCTTTTGAGAATGAGGAACACTACATTTTGCCCAAAATACAACCTTCATAGAAATCTTTACCACGTGCCTCAAGTTTGGGCAAAGAGGACATCATTTCAAATTTCTGTAGGTGTAGCAAACTAGCAAAATTTAGATGACTAAAGCATGCATGCCAAAGCTTTGCATCTGACATAGCCTGAGAATCATGTACTGCACATGATAAATCATTCATAGATTTTTCATAGTCTATGAGCATATACAACCCATGACGTAAAATGCCAAAAGCAATAATGACTTCCCCATTTGACAGATCATGAATTGTACATATGTCATCAAAAAATTTCACAGCCAAGCCAATCTTGGCTAAAGATAAAAGTTATAACATATTCTTCTTGACCTTGGCACAAATAAAGCATTTGATAATGTAAAAGAACCACCATCAGCAGTAGTCAGAATGATCTTACCAACTCCCATGATAGGATAAGAGGAATTGTTGGTGCATGTGATATTATTCCCTTTAGGGGTAGGCTCGAGTGAAGTGAAGAAACTGTGCTGCAAGGTAATATGTTTGGTTGCCCCACTATCAAGTACCAAACATCTGAGTCTATTGTAGACATACATTGTTCATGAGAAGATGGGTCAAAATTGCAAACAATAGTAAATGCCCATTCTTCATTCCGCACAAGATTAGCAGACTCTGTTTTAGGTGTAGAGGCCTCTACAACAACCATTCCAACCTCTTTTTCCTTGCCTCTTTGGCAGCCAGTTTTGGACAACTCTTTATGACATGATCATTTCCTTTATATCATTTGTGAAATAACTTCTACTTTTCTGTTTTTTTCTCCTCTTTGTCATCCTTCTTTGATCGTGAAACATTAGCAGATTGCTGCTTATTAATAGAAGAGCTCCATTTACCTTTGCCCTTCTGACTAACCAAGAAAGCTTGATCTGCAACACACATAATGGACCTGTTCTGCCTAGATTGATCTTCTTGCAACAGAACAAAGACTAACTCCTCAAATGTTAAGGAATTTGGATTGCCTTTCATTATCAAACGAAGAGTAGAAGCAAAACTCTAATATGAATTGGGAAGACCATTCAGAACAGTCTATGCAAGTGAACTGTCAAGCAAGACTTCATCAGCAGAAATCAATTGTTCCTTCAAATCTTTGATCTTTGTCAAAAAACTATGGAATCTCCTTCATTCATGTGCTCACTCTCCAACTGTTTTCGGAGGTAAGCAATATGAGCCTCATTCGTTGCCTGATTTAAAGTGGTAAATGTATCTCAAGCATCCTTAGCTATTTTGGAAAAGCAAATGTGAGGAATAATGGCATGTTTAATAGACAATGCTATCAATGCATGAACATCTCTACCATCCCAATGAATTTGCTCTATAGTAGGTGCAATACGAACTGCAACATGAACAAGAATTGAAGAAGATCGCCATCTTCAATGCTATCTACATCATCTTCAGCAACTGTGTTTGCAGGTGTAACAGGAAATTTTTCAACACCCTGCACAATATTCCATAGTCCTTTTGCAATCGATACATGACACACCATATAATCCCATAATGGGTAATTGGTACCGTCCAACTTATCCTCAACAACCAACATACGAAATACATCATCGCTTTCAACCATGGCCACTCATTAAAATATCTTGATGTAGAAAAATGACTATATCTCAAAAAGTTGAACCTACCCTATTGAGTTCTACTAAACTTATAGCAGACTTCGAGATGCTATTATAATGGGAATTGGTAATTAGATAAGTGGATGAGAATATGTATGTATCTCCATGCAGTAAGTTCCTCTATTATAGTCGACAAGTCTCTTCATCATCTACCTTGCATTTCATGCACACATATGAAAAAATGATGGAGATTCATTGGGTTAGCAACCTTATAGTTGTATGAGATCTAGAGAACAATATCAAGCATGCATGAACTCAGGCAAGAGGACCATGCAGGTGAAGGATACACCAAAGTGGAGGGTTCATTCACACAAGCAAACAAGGATATCTGCATTAATAGCAAGGTGAGGTGCCTCTTCCCTTCTCTCCTTCCTTAGGTACCTCAAGGAGAGGACTCTTTATATATATATATGACATGGCATCCTCTCTAGCGAGCTTTTCTATGGGATAAAGCAAAGCGAGATTGTAAAGAGGAGAAAAAACACAAACTGACAAGGAGGTAAACAAAGTTTAATTTGAGTGTTCTCTCTTTCTAGAAGAGCTTTGGGAGGAGAATTTGGAGGGATTTTGAGCAAGCAATTATATAATCTCATGTACTATAGGTTGTGCTTGATGTGATGGGATAAGAAAAATAGGCAATGAACCTCCAATGGATGCATAAATGAAAGTGAAAAAACCCCTCCCCTCGTTTTTTCTCATTTCACCTATCACTACCCACACCTATGCATTCTAGGAATGATAGCTTCATGCTACACGAATGGATTTTAGAGATCATCTTGTTTTGAAGCTCATCTTCCAATCTAGGTCTGCAACAAATAGTGTATCATTTAGACAAGATTTGACATGTCAAAAAATCTTCAAAGCATTTCAATAAGAACTAGTCAATCACTTTTGACCCTCATTTGGAGAGTTTGGTGTCTTATTTCACTTTATTCACTTGGGTTAGCATCTTCATTGAGTACATTTTAAAGGCAAATGAGCAGTGGAAATAAGTTCAAATTTTCTCATTTTTTCTTTGCGTATGGTTTTTGAGCACTTTGAGGCCATTTTTGGAGTTCTTTTGAGTGGCTTATGGTGCTAAGAACTTCCTTTGGCACACCAAACATTTCAAATTCTGCTTTGCATCTGGCAATAACCTCAAATCAAAGCCTTAATACCTCCAAGATCATTTCAAATCCTCTTTTGATAACTTTGAGATCAATAGGCAAGTGTTCTTTTCTCTATCTGTTTTATATAAATTTTACTTCCATCTTCTTTTAGCCCTCTAGTTTTTACATTGGGTGGGTTAAACATGGAAACTAAGGGTCAAGGGAAATTAGCACATACTTTCCCACCTAAAGACCAAACTCTAGTAGGAGAGGATCAAAAGATGGGAGAGCCCGAACAAGAGGATGAACGATACACTGAGATTCGATATGATTTTGTTACACATAAAAAATGATGAGCTCAAGGAATAAACCCATGGGATAGAGATTGTCATAGGTAGCATGCCCTCTCTTGTAGAATAGTTGAGAGCCCAGATGGTCTCTTTGGAGACACAAGTTAGCTCTTTGTAGCTCAAGCGTAAGCACCACCTCCTTTACTTGTCAATCCGCGGAGACGTGAGGACTGGTACGAAGACCATGAGCGAGTGAAGGCACAAGTGTGTGAGTGAAAGCACACAAGCATGCACACACACACACACACACACACACACACACACACACACACAAGGCAAGATCAAAGAGAGGAGCAACTCTCTTACAAAGGAACTCTCTTACAAAAGCTCTATTCTCTAATAAGCTAACGCCAAAAATGAGCTCTCTAGCTCTTTTTATAGTTTTTTGAGTAGTTTTGGCCCTGTCCAGACCTAGTGTCCAGCCTAGTTAAAAGTTAGGTTCCAGGGCTTATTTGAGGGCTCAAACGAAGTCTAAAAATTATGAAAATTGGTCGGATGATACTTCTAATATTCCTCAAGCTCAAGGACTCCTCGTCTCGCACAAAATGGAGCTAAAAAAAGGTGAAATGATATTTACAATGGTTTCTAGTGATGAGAATCACTATTTTAGAGGGATTTCTTCTGGAAATTTGACATACACTTCTTGGAGCTCCCTATGTGCTCCTTCTTCTTGTGTGTTCACTTCTTTGATGCACTTATTATGCTTGTCCTTGACCTTGAGCTTCAACACTCCCCCCCTCTCGAGTCTGTCATCCTTGATAGACCCTTGTTGTAATGTGATGGGAAGTGTGTTCGTGCATGGGTTGAGGAAAATATGTGCCTTGTACATGGCCTTGTAATGTAGCCCTATGCATGCTTACTTGGAAAATGCATTGGAAGAAGTATGGTGCAAAAATTGGGGGTTTGGAGCTAAGTGCTCAAGGGTATGCCGACGACGAGGTTTCCTAATCTATCATGGTTATGGTGTTGCCAAAGTAAAGATACTTACCATGTTGAAGGGTCGATCGATGTTGATCTCTTTGTGTTGTACACCCATCATTGTGATGGAACATTGTTGACGAATGTCCCTGTTGATGGTCCACTGATGAGATTTTTTGAGTGGCTGGTCCTGTCTCCTCTTTTCAAAGCAACATTTGCTAAATACTTAGAATTGAATTTCTTTATATTCCTTGACAAACAAAATTGTGTAACTACACCAAGCTTAGTTTCACATATTCTCTTTAGCTCACCATAAGCAGAAGTCTTCTCACCCAGTATACAAACAAGGATTTTCAGGGTACCAAACTAACCCTTGCAGATATCCCCTTGGATGTTCTCGTACATACAGTAGTTAAGCATCGCTCAAGGTGTGGACCTTCAAGATCTTCCCTTCTACCATGGTAAGGGGAAACCATAGTTGTGGATGCCATGTTCATGCCAAGTGCTTGACATCGACCAGATAAGGCATCAATAATATCATCTGCTAGCCGATACACACTTCTATCCAAACTGATAAATGCCCAGGAATCAACGGTTCCACCTTCACATAAGCAATAACTCATTCATGTTCCATAAGCCAAACCTAGGAACAAACTCTCTTCTTCTTCTTCCTTTTTTTTTTGTTGTTGTTGTTGTTGGAGCAATGTCACCAAACAAGAAGACAAATGCTAGTATCAGAAAAAATCGGTGACGTATGTCAATGTGCTCTTGTGCCTGGGACTCTCAAATGTGCCTATGCACGATCGTGTAATGTGGCCCTATATTAATGCATACTTTGGAAATGCATGACCTGAATGGTGCAAAAGACAAGGTTGTGCAAGGAGCACATGGTTTTCGTTCGTCGAGGCTTCCGATGTTACTTGCAGATGTTGATGTCATCTTTGGTGGAGGTATCCATTGGACCTTAAAATGATGTAAGTGATTGATGCTTGAATGACAACTGGCCCTTCTTCCTTATGGGGATCCATTTGAGAACGAGGTGCAACTGTGTAGAGAGAACCTTTGGCCTAATCATCCTTAGCTAGTTTCTTGACTGTTGTGTCCCTTGTGGTTAGCGCTTTGGTTTTGTAGGGGTCACTACTGCTTTCGGCTTCCAAACCCATATCCTTGATGATTGTCTTCGGACTCTTGTTGAAGAGGTGAGTTGGTCTACTTTTGGTCTTGGTGTTGGGTTCGGGCCCTTGGCTCCCCTTGGCTTCTTTGTTGAGACTTTTCTCATGCGGGAGAGCATAGGTTGTTGTGTATGTAGTAGCTTCTTGGGTACCCATATTTGTAATTGTCCTTGTTGAGCTGCAACTAATTTCTTAGGCACCCAAACTTGTCGAATACCTTGTGGTTGAGCTTCTCCGAGCTTCTTCCTTCGTCTTCTGGCCTGGTTGGCTTTCCTAGATGGGATTTGTGGGGGAAAGGCTGGTGGTTGCTCTCCTTTGCATACCCAGATCTGCTTCATGCGAAAACGGCTTTCTTGTTGAATGGTGTCTTTCTATTTGCTATAGCAGTTGTCTTGAATTGTTGTGCTTCCTTCTGAGGTTCAACTACTCTGGATGCTTTACCCTTCCAAAAAGAAGGAGGGTCTGCTTGCCTTTGCGACTACCCTTCCATGATTGAGTCCTTCTGGATCACAGAGTTTTTGACACATACAACATCTTGCTCGTGAAGATTAGTCTTAGAGGAACTAAAAGAGTGTGTGGTGCCATGATCTGTGAGCATGCAGTTCTCTAATTCTAATGTAATGCATTGTTCATGTACCCAAACTTGAAGAAGTTGATTTCTGAGGTTCAGGTTGACTGCATGGTCATAAATCCAATCTTGACCCAAGACAAGTGGTTTCGTAAGGTCCTCATCTTGACACACTAGCATTTTGACTTTCATTGGAACATCTTGAAGGTAGATGGGAAATTCCACCTCGCCCAAACAAGGGGTTTCTACACCTCCCAATCCTATGAGATAAGCTTCTATGGGATTGATGTTCAACTGCAAGTCTTGGCAGTAGGAAAGTCTAACTGTACTGGTTGCTACACCTGAGTCAATCAATGCTTTCACAGTTCTTGCACTCTTTCCTTGTCCTATCTCTATGGTCACAAAGGGACGTCGGTCAATGCTTTGAGAAGTAATTATGCCTGATTTTCGGCACATATCCATGTGATATTTTGACGCTTTTGAGTTGACATCTAGGCCTAGTCACCTTAACTTGTTTCGTCTAATATGCTCTCTCCCCTCGGCTTGTGCTTCTTCTCTGACCCTCAACTCTTCTTCTTTCCGCTTCTTAGTAGTATTGAGTCTCGTTAGCATATCCTCTGTAAGAGGTTCTTGATATAGCTTGACTCTACATCCACTAATATAATTTGGCAAGATATCACCTTCTAAAGTAGCCAATTGAACCGCACCGCTAGTGGAAATTCTGTTAATGATCATGGTTCCATATCCTCATTTTTCCAACTTACGGGCATGTTGTTTTAGTGTATAAACCAACACATCTCCCTCTTTCAGTCCCTTATCTTTGATGTGTGCATTGAAGTATGCCTTTTGCCTTTTCTTTGCAGCATAGATACCTGTTGCCGCTTGTAGCCTCGTCTCACCTAAGCATTCTAGATCAAAGATACTAGAGGACAATTCATGTCCATTCCACTCATGCTCTTGTGCTACTTTTAAAGCTGGGATTAAGAAATCTAATGGTAGCACAACATTCTGTCCAAAGACCATCTGAAATGGGGTGGCATTGAGTACCGTTTTGTAGGTAACTCGGTAAGCCCAAACAACATGATGAAGCTGTTTATCCCAATCAGAGTGTTTATTGTTTACCAGTTTTGTCAATACATTATATAGGATCTTATTTGTTCTCTCGGCTTGTCCGTTAGCTTGCGGATGATAGGGGGCACACTTCTTATGTATCACCAATAATTCTTGGAGAAGATTTTCAATGACTTCGTTCAAGAAGTGCATACCTCTATCACTAACTAACTCTATTGGTAATCCATATATGGTAAACACGTTCTCAAATAAAAACTTAGCCATAGTCTAAGCATCATTCTTTGTTGTGGCTTTCACTTATACCCACTTGGTAAGGTAATCTGTGGCTACAATAATGTACTCTGCATGAGAGTTTCTAGCTGGGGGGTTAATAGGACCTACAAAGTCTATACCCCACTTTGAAAATGCACGTCCTCCCATCATTGGTCTCAAAGGCATCTCATCTTTTCTTATCGGATATTGTGCACATTGACATGTGTCACATTTCTTCACATAGGTATGTGCATCCATATGAAGAGTGGGCCACCAAATTCCTGAGAAGAGAATGGTCTTGATTACTCGGTCAGGACCAAAATGTCCACCTGCAACACCACTGTCTGCAGTTTGTAAGACCTTTAAATAATCTGATTCATGAACGCACAGTCTTAAGTAACCATCTTTGCCTCTGCGATATAGGTTTTCTCCTACTAAGGCATAGTCCTGAGCCTCTTGCTCCATGCTTCTTCTTCTTGCTAGACTAGCCTCTTTGGGTAATGTCCCTGATCTAGTCCATAGGCTAACTTGAATGGTGTCAAACCAGTGGTTACCTTATATGTTGTGCGATAGGCCCATAAGACTGCAGGTAGCAACTGATCCCATCTTTCCGGTGTTTCTCTAGTCAATTTCTGAAGCATATTCAGCAAAGATTTGTTGGTACTTTCTGCCAATCCATTTGCACGAGGATACTATGATGAGCTGAATTTATGACTGATCTGGAATGACTGTGTTAATGCTTTCATCAAATTGTTCATAAAATGGGTGCCCTGATCTGAAACAAGCTCTAGTGGCAATCCAAATCTTGGAAAGACATCTGTCAATAGACATTTCGCTACTTCAACTGCTGTAGCCGAACGTAAAGGCCATGCTTCTGCCCATCTGGTTGCGTAATCTGTGCAAGTTAATATATACCTGTTATTACTGAATACCGCGGGAGGTGTGATTGGACCAATGAAATCAAGACCCCATTTCTGAAATGGTTCTAAAGGAAGTACTGGATGAAGTGGAAAGTAATGGCGTTGTAGTGGTTGTCCAGTTCTTTGACAGTTATCACAAGTTTTGATAAATTCCAATACATCTCTGTACATAGTTGGCCACCAAAGTCCACCTTGCAGAATTTTTCGGTGAGTAAGATCTGCTGCAAAATGTCCTCCTGTTGGACTTGAGTGAGCTAAATTGATGACTGAATTTACTTCATGTGTAGGAACACACCGGAGTAAGGTTCCTGTATGATCTGCATAATAAAGTTCTCCAGCAATTAACCGGAATCTTCGACTAAAACCTGCAATTTTCCGGCGTGTAGTTGTGGGGACCTCAGAAGGTAGACATCCATTTGAAAGGAAGGTCAATAACTGATCATAATACGTAGTTGGTACTGGTTGGTTTGACAATTCTTCAGTAGTTGGTTCTGAAGTATAAATGGCTGGCGTTGTATCATTTATACCAACCGGAGGTTCACCTGAATCTAAGCGTGACAAAAAGTCTGCTAAAGCATGTGAATTACCTGGCCGATGAACGACATCATAGTCGAATCCTTGCAATAGTAGAACCCATCGTGTTAGGCGGCCACCTATATGTTGCTGTCGAACCAAGTAAACAAGTGCAGCATGATCGACATGAAACGTAAATTTTCGGCCCAACAAATAATGTCTGAATTTTTTTACCGAATACACTAGTCCTAAGCATTCCCTCTCAGTTACCGAGTAGTTCTTCTCTGCAGGTGCTAATCTTCTGCTAGCATAGTATACTGGTCTAAACCATTTATCAGTTTGTTGCATCAGTACACTTCCTATTGCTATATCAGATGCATCAACAAATACGTGAAATGGGTGATCCCAATCTGGTGGCTGTAAAATGGGAACCTGTGTTAATAACTGTTTCAGTCGATCAAATGCTATCTGACATTCCTGAGTCCATTCGAATTGCCTTGAAGTCTTGGAAATTAATTTGTTCAGTGGTATTGCCACATGAGCAAGCCACCGTAAATGCCTTCCATGCCATCTCACTTGACCCATAAAACGCATTACTTCCTTAGGTGTATTAGGCACCGGAGCTTCTAATACTGCTGAAATTTTATCAGGATCAACTTGAATACCCTGTGCTGATATGATGTGACCAAGTAACTTACAACATGAAACCGCAAACACAGATTTGTTTGGGTTTAAACACAATCTATATTCTCTACATCTCTGAAAGCAACATCGTAAATGTACTAGATGTGCGATCATCTTACCGAAAATTGAAAAATCGTCAAGGTATACTTGCATAAATGAGGTGAGATAAGGAGAAAATATCTCCTGCATACATCTTTGAAATGTGCTTGGCGCATTCCTTAATCCAAACCACATTACGGTACAAGCAAAGACACCCCAATTTGTAATAAATGCAGTTTTTGGTATATCTTCTTCAGCCATTCTTACTTGATTATATCCACTGTATCCATCTAGAAATGAATACATCTCATGACCTGCTACTTTGTCAAGCATAGTATCCAAAAAAGGAATCGGAAAAGGATCCGGTACTGTTGCAGCATTTAATTTCCGATAGTCTACGCAAATTCTCAATTGCTTGTTTTTCTTCGGTACAATTACAATCGGTGAAATCCATTCCGCATGTTCTATTGGTACTATGAATCCCACTTTTAATAACCTATCAAGTTCAGCCTTTACCTGTGATGCATAGTGTGGGTTCATCCGGTAGCTGGTTTGCCTTATCGGTTTTGCTTCTGGTTTTAGCATAACTCTGTGTTGATAGATACGAGGATCCAAGCCCTTCATGTCTTTGTAATCCCATGCAAAGACGTCAGTAAATTCTTGGAGTAACTTGATTAAATCTGCTTGAAAGGCTTCAGGTAAGTTTTGCTTTATCTTTACAGGACGAGGGTGTTCTTCATCTCCGAGATTATAAGTAATTAACTGGTCTTCTGGAACATAAAATTGTTGATATTTCTCTTTATCAGCTGATGGTTCGAGAAGTTTCTGTAGTTCATTACCTTGAATTGAAATGGTATCTTCCTCCTTAATTTCTTCGGCAATGGGTATTACTGTACATACTGAAGCATTCCAGGTATCTACCACAGACTGTAGATCAATAGTTCCTACTGTCATCAAATCAACATTATTCTTCAGAAATTCTTCTTCTTCGTCATCCGACAACCCATCTAACATATGGACTGGTTCGGCAAAATATGGCCGAGCATGTAACTCACAGGGTTGTATAGCATCTAACTTTACAACACATTTGCGATTTTTATCTTTGAACGTAAGTTCCTGGGCTGACCAGTCTTGAATTACCTTGGCTTGTTTCAACCAAGGACGACCGAAAAGTAGATTGTAGTCTAGGGTGGATTCCGGCAATTCAAGAACAACAAAAGTCATCTTGAATGTTGTATTTTGGACAGCTATGGGTATATCTCGGACCAGTCCTACTGGATGAACTCTAGATTGATCAGCCATCCTAACAAAGAATTGAACTGGTTCTATCTTAGTCCATCCTAATTTCTTACAAAGTGACGCAGTGGCAATATTCACGCCAGACCCCCCATCAATTAAAACTTGTGGAATTTGATGTTTATGAAACCATACCGTAATCAGAGGAACTGAGTGATCTACCATAGAGTCTGGCTCTGGTTGTACTGTTGTGGTAGCCGGAATACAAGCAGATTTTGTAGTAGACTGTTGTTGAAATTGTTGGCGTATTCCTGGTACTAATGCCAGTAATTGCCCGAAAGGCAGTGTGATGGATGCTTTTGACAATATATCCCAAGTTGGTTGCAATTGATTTGCATCTTCCTTAACTGTTGAAGACGAAGCTTGGTCTGAAGGTGGTAATTCTACTGCAGATGATGTACCTGCTTCTGTATTGTCAGCACGAACTTGTGTCTTATCCGGGGACTGGATCACTGGAGTAGGTTCTGGAAAAACAGGTGGTTCTACGGTAGTCCACTGGCTAGCCTTATGATACATTCTGTGTTGTTCACGTATCCCTGGCTCAAATACTTCTGCTGCTGGTTGCAATTGTTTACCGGAACGCGTTTGAACTGCTGCTGCCTGCGTCTCTACAGGTGTGATTGTTACCACATTGGCCATTGGGTTTTGACGTTCCTTTTTCCTTTGATCATATTCCGCTGCATCTCTACAGAATCTTCTAATATGGCCCAATTGTCCACAGAAATGACATCGAGGTGGTGGTAAATTTTGATTTTCCGGTGGTGGTCCATTCTGCCAGCGCGGTGTGTTATAGTTGTGGTTCCTCTGTCCTCGATAATGTCGATACCCTTGTTGTTGATTGTGTCTCAAATGTGGGGGTACATATTGATTGGATGACTGCCCTTGTTCCTGAATAATTGCATTAACTGTTGCTGCTCCTTGTCTTCTAGCATTGTATGCACAATTCTCAGTGGTATGTCCCACAATGTTACAGATGGCGCAATAGGTCTGATTTAACGCACACTGGGCACTAGTATGTCCTGAATTCTTGCAGGTGGTGCAATATACTTCCCTAGTTATATCTTCAGCCACATGTTTGTTTGTTTTAATCCATTCCAAATCCTCTGAAAATCCACCGACTTTGTTTTCCAGCTGAAGGGTCATTGCTGTCACTGCATCGAGGGTCATGGCTCCTACACATCTTATAATCATGATTTGCCTAAGTTGAGGAAGTAAACCATTGATAAACCACTGTGTAATAACATCGTCTGGTAAATTAGCATGAGCCTGGGGTAACTGTCTTAAATGAGTTCTGAAAAGGGTAGCATATTCTTGTACAATTTGATTTGGTTTCTGTCTATTGTTCTGTAAATACTCAAAGATCTCTGCAGGATTCTTTTTCAGCCTGAATCGCTGCAGAAAAGCGTCTCGTACTGCTTCTTAAGTACCGAAATGATTAATATCATATTCAGTAAGCCATCTTGCTGCTTCATTCACAAGTGTAGATTGAAAAACAATTGCTTTGTATGCCGGATCCGGTGGATGGTTGAGAACAGCGTAACTGATTTCGAAGGTGCGTACGTGAGCATCTGGATCATCTCCTGGAAACCCACTAAACTTTGTGTATGTTACTCCCGTTGGAGCCAATCTGGGTTGACCTAATTGTCGTTGCGGTTGTTCATTCATCGTAAATGTATTATACACTCCTTCTGTATTTCTGGTTTGAGTTTCTGAACTACCGGAATTTGGTTCGCCAAATGGCACACTTTCCGGTGCAATTAGCTTACTTACTATATTGCGTATTTTTGTTTCAAATAATCTTCCTTCCTCCTTGATATCCAAAGTAGGAGGACTTGCTTCCAAACGTTGTAGTTGAGCTGAAGATTCAGCCGAAACTGCTGAATCGTCACCGAAAAACTGTGTTTTTCTTACCGAAATTCCACCGGAAGGATTCAAAATTGTGACTGGATACAACGTAGATTCGCCTGTATTAATTTCCTTCCCTAAAGTGTTTCTAATCGTATCTGAATCTATTCCTAAAACTTTTAGACTAGATTCCAGCTGCGCCTTGGTAGGTTCCAAAATTGCTGTATTTTCGGCAGTCTGCACCTTAGTAACACCAGGCAATTCTAGAGATGTACTACGTTCTACCGTAATTTCACCGGAATCAGTGTTATCGTTCGTCACTTTTTCGACAACTGGGTCAGGTCTAATTGCACTAGTACCTCCCAAAGTTGTTCTTAATACCCCTAACTGATGATTCTTGGGATACTTTTCACCTGATCGAGTAATCGGCATGTAGCATTTCCGTACTGATCATATAGTATTACGAACAAACAGTATTGCAACAATCTGATTCTGTTGCTACTGTCCTTCCAACAAAATTTAGTTTGAACACAATACCAGGCAATCTTAATGCCACATCCCCAGTAGGATCGCCAATGTTGAACAATAATACTTCAATCCAACTTTCGGACAAGTATTATCGGGTCCTCGGGTTCTTGGGAGTGGTAGGGGTCTGTTAGACAGAGGCCCTGTACTATTTTCCCAATCCTTTACACAATCGTAAGTATTTCCTCACGTCTTAACACAGTGAGTGAGTTTGAATACTGACTACTCTTCGGCACAGTGATTGTTAGAATATTCGGACTGAATATGCTATGGTAATAACGCAGTGATCCGGCCGTAACTTACAACTACTAGAATACGTTCTTCTCACTAATTAAATACTTCTCAATAAGACGATTCCATGTGACAGGTAAACACACCGAACAAAATGCATAGACAACTCGGATCGAGATTACGTCAACCTTTTCGTATACTGGCTCAAGTCACAGATTTCTACCGCAATTAATAACTTACTAAGACCTCTGTCCACACACAGATCCTTATCGAATATTCAGTGATCGCAGATTATTGTATAGAACCTGGTCACTCAACCGAAAAGATACTAACTTTGTTCTTACACAGTCTCACACAGTACAACAAATACACAATCTCACAGCCGAGAGATACAGAATCGTATATAACTGATCATCAAATAGACTCACAACACAAGACTACCGAATGGGAATCGATTCAACCAAAAGAATAGCAGAAAATATGAATAGAATGGAACAGAACTCAATGTACTCATCAAGGTCTCATACATAGTCTTAAAACACGATGCTCGCAATCTCCCAAATTGATTCACTATAACAGACAACAGAATAAATGCGATGCTTACAATTCCCAATTACTCCAGTTCGCGATGTGATCAACCCTACTCACTACAGTACTCAACAGAACAGAGACTCCTTCTGGAAAAACTGCCGCTCTTTTATTCTCTCTTGACGTGTCTAACCCTCTGTCTCTCTCAAATAAATTCCTGTTAACTATCACTCCAAGACGTTTTCTCTTTCTGTTTAACACAGTAAACTCTGCTCCCACCAGTCTAGCGGAACAACGGTCTCTCTCTCTTTCTGTCTTCTGCTTTTTATTGCTTTCGCATTCTTCATTTACCGACTCTTGCATAATTTTCTGCATCTCCGTCATTTCAGCCACAATTCTTGTTTATCCTTCTTCTGCGGTTGCGGTTGTCTCGCTCCGTCAGCCTTGTAACACTGGCACGCACGGTGGACTCGAACCCGCAAGTGTAGTACTGTTGGTAATATCCTTTTGCCTGGGCTATCCCACTGTTCTTTTTCGTTACATGCATCCAGAAAGGCTCTGGCTAAACGTTCATAATGCCAATATCATGCTGGTGATTCAGCAAATATCTTTCAATCTCGAATGTGTCACTGTATGTGATAGGTCGTTTTTTTTTTTCAGAACTTCCTGAAACTCGTATAGCTGGTCTAGTTGCCTCTTCATGAAGTCCCGCTTTCTTCTATGCTGTTAGCTGCTTTCTATTTATACATACAATAGGAGGCCAGACAATGATATGATTGTTAGCTTCTTCGAGACCACGCTTTCACAATTCTGTTCGTCACCATAGCCGATCATATCCTTCTGAAACTCCAGTATTGCAACGCCAAGGTGTCTTGATAGTTCTACTTCGTCTGGTCATCTTTCAGATTGCACTGTGAGAATCTACTTTTGATCTCGTTGTTACCTGGACCCACCCTCTTGATCATGTGCTTTAAGTGCTTCGTCTATGGAATCAAAGTACCCTCTGTGCTGTTGAATCCTCGTCTTCTTGAAAGTTTGTGCGTGTTTTTACCAACTTGGATATGTCTATGGAATCAATATCCATGTCTTCTGCAGAAGCCATGTACCCATACAGTATCCAATCACCACCTGGCTGAAATATCCTTTTACAGTGTCTGTCGGTCCATGCCAGGATTTGACTCCCCAATCCTTTCTGATCGTACTTGTTCTAGTGGCGGAACAAGTATAGCTAGCCATCTCCTGCGAAAAAGTGTCCAGCGATTTTGAATATGGCTAATCAACTGTTGTTTTAATAAATCTATGTCCACATTTGTCATCATTGTGGCATTTAGTTCTACACCCTCATCTTTTAATATCTGCTTTTCGAACTCCTGCAATACTTGTATTCTTGAGTGCAAAAGTTGATTTTCGGCTTGCAGGTGAGCATTCAGGGTAGAAAAACTGGACATTTCGGTTTGAATTTGTGTTTGGATAGCTTGCTGCCACTGCTTAAGATCTTGGACATATTTTTTTTCGGTGATCAATTCGGCCGTAATACGGTGGTTGTTTTGTTGTAACACATGTATTAACGCATCTTTGTCGTCCAATTCTTTTTGCATCTGTGTCATTACTGAGTTGGACTTAGTCATCGTTGCTAATAACAACTCGTTTTGGTGCTGAATTGCTTGTTCCTGTTGCCGTAAATATTGGGAAACCTCTTGGAGTTGATTCTGCATTCTTGTAACAAAATCGGGTTGGGGGTCATCCGGTGCTTGCTCTGGACTGGCAGTTGGCACGTTGTCTGCCATTCGTCTTTTAATGGACAGCCGAAATGGCGTCCCTACTGTTTGATTCTGTGTGCTGTTACCTGTGTGGAGTAAAGATGTAGCCGAGGTGGAGGGTTGGGCTTCTTCCTGAGGCTCTGTGGAGTAAAAAGAGGGGGACCAGTGTAACTGTTTATCTTTTACAGCTTGGGCAAAACTAAATATAGCAGCTAAATACACTGGTAAACGAGTGTATTTTTGGGACCTGCGTTTGTCTCCAACAAAAAACTGTTTGTGTAAATGGTTGTACAACCAGTGAGCCCAACTCACTTTTCCTCCTTT
Organism: Ceratopteris richardii; assembly: GCA_020310875.1. NCBI lineage: Eukaryota > Viridiplantae > Streptophyta > Polypodiopsida > Polypodiales > Pteridaceae > Ceratopteris > Ceratopteris richardii. The sequence continues at coordinate 26,960,711 of CM035442.1, forward strand.
TTCTGCTTGTACGAGAGGCGAAAAATTTTCTCTAGACATAAGATCAAATCTGACTATAAAGCAGAGCCTTTCTAAATACCATTTAAATTGTCCACGGCGAGTATATGTGGCATTCTTCATCATAAAATAGCGTCTACGACCTTCGCCCTCACCAAATTCTTTTCTCAGGTCGTTATTAGAACATTTGGGGAAATTTGCTTCTTCATACAACGATAATTGAAATACTGACGAAACTAATTGCGGTGAAAATTGTACCTGATTTTCAAGAAAACCTTTTGTTTGTCGTATAATATGTAACTGATTCTCTGCGTCGTCGTTACCTGTCCACTGTTCCCAGGGTAACTTAGCAAACTGTAGGAGTCCGATCCTCCGTAACCAGTTGTCATTTCCCCTTGAATAGATGTCAAATTCTATTTTGAATTTTGTGGAAAATAATATGTTGTTATGCAGACCTGGTGATGTTGCCGAAGTTCTTGAGTCATCTTCATCATCCTGTAATGTAGTATCGGTTGTAGTCACAACACGATTCTGTGTAAGTGTGCGCTTTCTGAGTCGCCATCTCAGTATATCCGATTCAGACATGGTTGTAAGACTTTGCCGAAAATAATGTGCTAGAAGTTTTGTAAATTAGCACAAGAGCTCGCAGAATACTATACAGAAAAAATACTTTGCCGAGCATACGCATTTTATAAGTACTAGAACTTGAACTACCATTTGCTAGAATGATGATATTTCATTCGGACATGACACTTCATGCTTCTTACCGAAATTCTAGAATCAAGATCATCATTCTGTAGATCGATGCTGGACTTGGAATGTCTTTTACATGTGCCGACAACACCGGATTTGTAGGCCCGAAATCTATAGTTCTGCTACGAGACCTTCTAAGTACATACTTCTAGCTGATCGAAAGATACGGGCAATCTTTTTCTTAAGCGTTTCTAATAGCTGTTTTAGCGTATCAGGCTCTAGAAGCTGGGCATCTATTCTAGCAGAGCTAAGTGCGATAGCTTCGGTGAGTACATTCTCGGCCTGGGTCTGCACAGAAGCTTCCTGTAGGTAAAAATCATTGGCTAGTGCCGCGTCCTTGGAAGTCTTCATTTCTTCTAGTTTGGCTTTTAGCTCTGCAATATACTCCTTTTGGTTGCGTATTTGGTTGTCTTGGCGTTCAAACTGCTGGGTTTGGAAATCCAGAGTTTTCTTCAGTGAATCTCGTTCTCTGCGCGTCCTGTCAATATCTTTTTGGTATTGGCCTTCCTTTAGTAATTGGTGTTTGAGAATACGGTTGACCGTGTCGGCACATTCTTCGGCTCGCCGTAATTGCTCTTGAACTTGGTCGGCTTCTTTCTGTTGGTCTTGCATCTTCTGGGTGGTTTCTTGTAATTGAGTCTTTATGTATGCGATCAATTCTTCGAGAGATACATTGATATTTTCTTGTTCTTGAAGGGCGGCCTTCAGTGTTCGGATTTCCTCATGTGCGTCGTGTATGAGTTGGTCTTTGGAAGCTATCTGCTCCAGGGCTGCATCTCGTTGTTGTACTAGCGTCTGGTCTGTCAAAAATCTTGCTTGGAGTTCTGCTAGCTGTATCTATAGCTGATGATTCTCGGTCTTTACGGCATCAACTTCTTCCTGGAGGGGGGCGATGTCGGCTTCCAGGGTGTCTACCTTGTGCTGGTATTCGAGTTTCAAGTGGTCCGTGGCTGCCGTAAACTGGGCGGGCAGCTGGTGTGATAACTGGATGAGGAACTGTCCCATGGCGGCAAGTTCCGAGAATGCGTTATGTGGTGGTGGTGGTGGAGGATGACGAGGTTGAGAGGATGTGTCGGTGAGTAGTTGCTGGGAGTTTGGCGGAGAGTAGTTGGGGGAGGAAGAGGAGGATGCTGCGGGTTCAGTGATGGGTTGGCGGGGTGGTTCCGGTGGGGGAAAGGGGTTGACAGGAGGGATGGGTAGAGCAGAGTCAATAGTGGTTACCTTGTAACATTCTGCTGTTCGGCTTCTATATGATTGATGGCCTCAATAAGTTTATCCAATGCCTTTGTGGTAGTTTCCGGTTCGTCTTGTTGATGCTCAGACTCCTTTTCTGTAGATAGTATCTCTGTATCTGCTTGTTTTTGTTGGTCTTGTTGCTCTGTCGAAGTGTCGTTATGTATTGAAGTGGCGGTGTCGTGGTAAGTTTCTTCTTGCTGATCTTCTTCGGCGTCGTGTTTCTTTCCGGCGGATCCTTGGACTTCACTTTCTGAAGAGCTGATTCTGATTCGCTTTGTACGGAAGAGTTGATTGATCTCTTCGTCGTCTTCTTCAGTTTCCTCGAGTGGTTGTGCTGATTCTTCGTGCCTAAGTGCTGGGCCTGTGGGTGGGGGTTGTGCAGCTAGAATGGTTGGGAAGAGAAAGGAGATGATGTGTGGAAGACGAGAGCGCGGGGAGCTTCCTTTCTGGAGTTGTTTCACTATAGCAACAGATTCTTTATGGATTCGCTGGAAAAAATAAGAGGCAAAGTTTACAGGTTCACGGGTAGCTAATTCTAGAGCGGAGTAGAGGGGGCGAGAGATACCGTAAGTTCGTTTTTGCAGGTTGAGGATTGATACAAGAAATTGTAGGGCGGATCGTTCGGGTTCTGGGCGGCAGAGAATGACATATTCGTTGGATGAGGAACGGGGAAAGAGTGTGTTCATGCGAGCGATAGGGATGTTAGGGCCATTTTCGCGTCCTTGTGGGGTGAGGCGGTAAACTACAGAGAAGGCTTGGAAGGTGATGACGGCCCTATATGGGAGAGAAGGGAAGACCCACTGTCGTTCGGTGACGGGGAATTGGGCGATGGCGTGGATGATTTGTGTGGAGAAGGGATGAGCTTCCACTGAGTGCCAAGGCAACTCAGCGAAGTTGAACAATCCTCTACAACGCAGGTATTCGCCGACGTCTGTCGGGATACCATCTCTGAAGGCAGTGTAGTTGGCTAGCGCTTCCATTACGCACAGATACAAGACGCAGAACACAAGTATTCAGAAAATATAGCCGTGATCGCAAAATACTATATTACCTATCCCGCGAGTTTAAGTGAGTTATATAAGAAATTTATACAGAGAATATTTTAAACGGTACTAATTACACAAAACGGGCAGTAATGTCTATATCTGGTGTGCATGCATGCAAAGAGAGAAAAAGGAGCGGGCGGCTTGACATAAATAGCTATTAAAGTACGGCGATTACACTTACTTTATTGATTACACCAAATTAAAACAAAAAGGAATTAAAAGACAAAAAGAAAATTAAGAAATTGCGGTACGCTGTGTACCCTTGTTATTGCCGTGGGGACGTTGCTTGATACGGCCGTAGCTTGGAACCGTTTATCACTTTTGGAAGTGGTTGTCCAGTCAATGTAGTCAATCGAAAAGTAGCCGGACCAACTTGTTCTGAAATCTTGAATGGACCGAACCAACGTAACTTGAATTTTCCTGCTGATCTATTGGACTTCGCATTGTAAAAAAGAACAAGCTGTCCTACCGAAAATACTGGAGTCTTTAAATTACGGTCATGTGTCCTGGCCTGTCTTAGTTGGATTTCTTTCATAGTTAAGAAACTGAGCCATCGATGCTCATCTAATTCTCTAAGTGTTTCCAACCGAAATACCAATGACTCTTCGGGTAGAAGCTTCTGAGACATTGCTACTCTTAAACTTGGTATTACAATTTCCATCGGAGCTATTGCTTCTAGTCCATAGGCTAACTTGAATGGTGTCAAACCAGTGGTTACCTTATATGTTGTGCGATAGGCCCATAAGACTGCAGGTAGCAACTGATCCCATCTTTCCGGTGTTTCTCTAGTCAATTTCTGAAGCATATTCAGCAAAGATTTGTTGGTACTTTCTGCCAATCCATTTGCACGAGGATAATATGGTGAGCTGAATTTATGACTGATCTGGAATGACTGTGTTAATGCTTTCATCAAATTGTTCATAAAATGGGTGCCCTGATCTGAAACAAGCTCTAGTGGCAATCCAAATCTTGGAAAGACATCTGTCAATAGACATTTCGCTACTTCAACTGCTGTAGCCGAACGTAAAGGCCATGCTTCTGCCCATCTGGTTGCGTAATCTGTGCAAGTTAATATATACCTGTTATTACTGAATACCGCGGGAGGTGTGATTGGACCAATGAAATCAAGACCCCATTTCTGAAATGGTTCTAAAGGAAGTACTGGATGAAGTGGAAAGTAATGGCGTTGTAGTGGTTGTCCAGTTCTTTGACAGTTATCACAAGTTTTGATAAATTCCAATACATCTCTGTACATAGTTGGCCACCAAAGTCCACCTTGCAGAATTTTTCGGTGAGTAAGATCTGCTGCAAAATGTCCTCCTGTTGGACTTGAGTGAGCTAAATTGATGACTGAATTTACTTCATGTGTAGGAACACACCGGAGTAAGGTTCCTGTATGATCTGTATAATAAAGTTCTCCAGCAATTAACCGGAATCTTCGACTAAAACCTGCAATTTTCCGGCGTGTAGTTGTGGGGACCTCAGAAGGTAGACATCCATTTGAAAGGAAGGTCAATAACTGATCATAATACGTAGTTGGTACTGGTTGGTTTGACAATTCTTCAGTAGTTGGTTCTGAAGTATAAATGGCTGGCGTTGTATCATTTATACCAACCGGAGGTTCACCTGAATCTAAGCGTGACAAAAAGTCTGCTAAAGCATGTGAATTACCTGGCCGATGAACGACATCATAGTCGAATTCTTGCAATAGTAGAACCCATCGTGCTAGGCGGCCACCTATATGTTGCTGTCGAACCAAGTAAACAAGTGCAGCATGATCGACATGAAACGTAAATTTTCGGCCCAACAAATAATGTCTGAATTTTTTTACCGAATACACTAGTCCTAAGCATTCCCTCTCAGTTACCGAGTAGTTCTTCTCTGCAGGTGCTAATCTTCTGCTAGCATAGTATACTGGTCTAAACCATTTATCAGTTTGTTGCATCAGTACACTTCCTATTGCTATATCAGATGCATCAACAAATACGTGAAATGGGTGATCCCAATCTGGTGGCTGTAAAATGGGAACCTGTGTTAATAACTGTTTCAGTCGATCAAATGCTATCTGACATTCCTGAGTCCATTCGAATTGCCTTGAAGTCTTGGAAATTATTTTGTTCAGTGGTATTGCCACATGAGCAAGCCACCGTAAATGCCTTCCATGCCATCTCACTTGACCCATAAAACGCATTACTTCCTTAGGTGTATTAGGCACCGGAGCTTCTAATACTGCTGAAATTTTATCAGGATCAACTTGAATACCCTGTGCTGATATGATGTGACCAAGTAACTTACCACATGAAACCGCAAACACAGATTTGTTTGGGTTTAAACACAATCTATATTCTCTACATCTCTGAAAGCAACATCGTAAATGTACTAGATGTGCGATCATCTTACCGAAAATTGAAAAATCGTCAAGGTATACTTGCATAAATGAGGTGAGATAAGGAGAAAATATCTCCTGCATACATCTTTGAAATGTGCTTGGCGCATTCCTTAATCCAAACCACATTACGATACAAGCAAAGACACCCCAATTTGTAATAAATGCAGTTTTTGGTATATCTTCTTCAACCATTCTTACTTGATTATATCCACTGTATCCATCTAGAAATGAATACATCTCATGACCTGCTACTTTGTCAAGCATAGTATCCAAAAAAGGAATCGGAAAAGGATCCGGTACTGTTGCAGCATTTAATTTCCGATAGTCTACGCAAATTCTCAATTGCTTGTTTTTCTTCGGTACAATTACAATCGGTGAAATCCATTCCGCATGTTCTATTGGTACTATGAATCCCACTTTTAATAACCTATCAAGTTCAGCCTTTACCTATGATGCATAGTGTGGGTTCATCCGGTAGCTGGTTTGCCTTATCGGTTTCGCTTCTGGTTTTAGCATAACTCTGTGTTGATAGATACGAGGATCCAAGCCCTTCATGTCTTTGTAATCCCATGCAAAGACGTCAGTAAATTCTTGGAGTAACTTGATTAAATCTGCTTGAAAGGCTTCAGGTAAGTTTTGCTTTATCTTTACAGGACGAAGGTGTTCTTCATCTCCGAGATTATAAGTAATTAACTGGTCTTCTGGAACATAAAATTGTTGATATTTCTCTTTATCAGCTGATGGTTCGAGAAGTTTCTGTAGTTCATTACCTTGAATTGAAATGGTATCTTCCTCCTTAATTTCTTCGGCAATGGGTATTACTGTACATACTGAAGCATTCCAAGTATCTACCACAGACTGTAGATCAATAGTTCCTACTGTCATCAAATCAACATTATTCTTCAGAAATTCTTCTTCTTCGTCATCCGACAACCCATCTAACATATGGACTGGTTCAGCAAAATATGGTCGAGCATGTAACTCACAGGGTTGTATAGCATCTAACTTTACAACACATTTGCGATTTTTATCTTTGAACGTAAGTTCCTGGGCTGACCAGTCTTGAATTACCTTGGCTTGTTTCAACCAAGGACGACCGAAAAGTAGATTGTATTCTAGGGTGGATTCCGGCAATTCAAGAACAACAAAAGTCATCTTGAATGTTGTATTTTGGACAGTTATGGGTATATCTCGGACCAGTCCTACTGGATGAACTCTAGATTGATCAGCCATCCTAACAAAGAATTGAACTGGTTCTATCTTAGTCCATCCTAATTTCTTACAAAGTGACGCAGTGGCAATATTCACGCCAGGACCCCCATCAATTAAAACTTGTGGAATTTGATGTTTATGAAACCATACCGTAATCAGAGGAACTGAGTGATCTACCGTAGAGTCTGGCTCTGGTTGTACTGTTGCGGTAGCCGGAATACAAGCAGATTTTGTAGTAGACTGTTGTTGAAATTGTTGGCGTATTCCTGGTACTAATGCCAGTAATTGCCCGAAAGGCAGTGTGATGGATGCTTTTGACAATATATCCCAAGTTGGTTGCAATTGATTTGCATCTTCCTTAACTGTTGAAGACGAAGCTTGGTCTGAAGGTGGTAATTCTACTGCAGATGATGTACCTGCTTCTGTATTGTCAGCACGAACTTGTGTCTTATCCGGGGACTGGATCACTGGAGTAGGTTCTGGAAAAACAGGTGGTTCTACGGTAGTCCACTGGCTAGCCTTATGATACATTCTGTGTTGTTCACGTATCCCTGGCTCAAATACTTCTGCTGCTGGTTGCAATTGTTTACCGGAACGCGTTTGAACTGCTGCTACCTGCGTCTCTACAGGTGTGATTGTTACCACATTGGCCATTGGGTTTTGACGTTCCTTTTTCCTTTGATCATATTCCGCTGCATCTCTACAGAATCTTCTAATATGGCCCAATTGTCCACAGAAATGACATCGAGGTGGTGGTAAATTTTGATTTTCCGGTGGTGGTCCATTCTGCCAGCGCGGTGTGTTATAGTTGTGGTTCCTCTGTCCTCGATAATGTCGATACCCTTGTTGTTGATTGTGTCTCAAATGTGGGGGTACATATTGATTGGATGACTGCCCTTGTTCCTGAATAATTGCATTAACTGTTGCTTCTCCTTGTCTTCTAGCATTGTATGCACAATTCTCAGTGGTATGTCCCACAATGTTACAGATGGCGCAATAGGTCTGATTTAACGCACACTGGGCACTAGTATGTCCTGAATTCTTGCAGGTGGTGCAATATACTTGCCTAGTTATATCTTCAGCCACATGTTTGTTTGTTTTAATCCATTCCAAATCCTCTGAAAATCCACTGACTTTGTTTTCCAGCTGAAGGGTCATTGCTATCACTGCATCGAGGGTCATGGCTCCTACACATCTTATAATCATGATTTGCCTAAGTTGAGGAAGTAAACCATTGATAAACCACTATGTAATAACATCGTCTGGTAAATTAGCATGAGCCTGGGGTAACTGTCTTAAATGAGTTCTGACAAGGGTAGCATATTCTTGTACAGTTTGATTTGGTTTCTGTCTATTGTTCTGTAAATACTCAAAGATCTCTGCAGGATTCTTTTTCAGCCTGAATCGCTGCAGAAAAGCGTCTCGTACTGCTTCATAAGTACCGAAATGATTAATATCATATTCAGTAAGCCATCTTGCTGCTTCATTCACAAGTGTAGATTGAAAAACAATTGCTTTGTATGCCGGATCCGGTGGATGGTTGAGAACAGCGTAACTGATTTCGAAGGTGCGTACGTGAGCATCTGGATCATCTCCTGGAAACCCACTAAACTTTGTGTATGTTACTCCCGTTGGAGCCAATCTGGGTTGACCTAATTGTCGTTGCGGTTGTTCATTCATCGTAAATGTATTATACACTCCTTCTGTATTTCTGGTTTGAGTTTCTGAACTACCGGAATTTGGTTCGCCAAATGGCACACTTTCCGGTGCAATTAGCTTACTTACTATATTGCGTATTTTTGTTTCAAATAATCTTCCTTCCTCCTTGATATCCAAAGTAGGAGGACTTGCTTCCAAACGTTGTAGTTGAGCTGAAGATTCAGCCGAAACTGCTGAATCGTCACCGAAAAACTGTGTTTTTCTTACCGAAATTCCACCGGAAGGATTCAAAATTGTGACTGGATACAACGTAGATTCGCCTGTATTAATTTCCTTCCCTAAAGTGTTTCTAATCGTATCTGAATCTATTCCTAAAACTTTTAGACTAGATTCCAGCTGCGCCTTGGTAGGTTCCAAAATTGCTGTATTTTCGGCAGTCTGCACCTTAGTAACACCAGGCAATTCTAGAGATGTACTACGTTCTACCGTAATTTCACCGGAATCAGTGTTATCGTTCGTCACTTTTTCGACAACTGGGTCAGGTCTAATTGCACTAGTACCTCCCAAAGTTGTTCTTAATACCCCTAACTGATGATTCTTGGGATACTTTTCACCTGATCGAGTAATCGGCATGTAGCATTTCCGTACTGATCATATAGTATTACGAACAAACAGTATTGCAACAATCTGATTCTGTTGCTACTGTCCTTCCAACAAAATTTAGTTTGAACACAATACCAGGCAATCTTAATGCCACATCCCCAGTAGGATCGCCAATGTTGAACAATAATACTTCAATCCAACTTTCGGACAAGTATTATCGGGTCCTCGGGTTCTTGGGAGTGGTAGGGGTCTGTTAGACAGAGGCCCTGTACTATTTTCCCAATCCTTTACACAATCGTAAGTATTTCCTCACGTCTTAACACAGTGAGTGAGTTTGAATACTGACTACTCTTCGGCACAGTGATTGTTAGAATATTCGGACTGAATATGCTATGGTAATAACGCAGTGATCCGGCCGTAACTTACAACTACTAGAATACGTTCTTCTCACTAATTAAATACTTCTCAATAAGACGATTCCATGTGACAGGTAAACACACCGAACAAAATGCATAGACAACTCGGATCGAGATTACGTCAACCTTTTCGTATACTGGCTCAAGTCACAGATTTCTACCGCAATTAATAACTTACTAAGACCTCTGTCCACACACAGATCCTTATCGAATATTCAGTGATCGCAGATTATTGTATAGAACCTGGTCACTCAACCGAAAAGATACTAACTTTGTTCTTACACAGTCTCACACAGTACAACAAATACACAATCTCACAGCCGAGAGATACAGAATCGTATATAACTGATCATCAAATAGACTCACAACACAAGACTACCGAATGGGAATCGATTCAACCAAAAGAATAGCAGAAAATATGAATAGAATGGAACAGAACTCAATGTACTCATCAAGGTCTCATACATAGTCTTAAAACACGATGCTCGCAATCTCCCAAATTGATTCACTATAACAGACAACAGAATAAATGCGATGCTTACAATTCCCAATTACTCCAGTTCGCGATGTGATCAACCCTACTCACTACAGTACTCAACAGAACAGAGACTCCTTCTGGAAAAACTGCCGCTCTTTTATTCTCTCTTGACGTTTCTAACCCTCTGTCTCTCTCAAATAAATTCCTGTTAACTATCACTCCAAGACGTTTTCTCTTTCTGTTTAACACAGTAAACTCTGCTCCCACCAGTCTAGCGGAACAACGGTCTCTCTCTCTTTCTGTCTTCTGCTTTTTATTGCTTTCGCATTCTTCATTTACCGACTCTTGCATAATTTTCTGCATCTCCGTCATTTCAGCCACAATTCTTGTTTATCCTTCTTCTGCGGTTGCGGTTGTCTCGCTCCGTCAGCCTTGTAACAAGCACTCCAATCTGAAATTAACGACACTTGATAAAGGGTGGCATGCTCCACTGGGGGTCTCTCTTTGCACAATGGACAATTCTTAATCCACTCGTGTATTTCTTTGTCCATGCTAGGCCAATACACTCCTAAATGTTTTAGGTTCTGCAATGTTCGTTGTTTAGAATAGTGATTTCCTAGCAATCCTTCATGGGCTTGTTGCAACCAACTACTATGTTCATCGTCCTCAACACAACAAGCTAGTACACCCTCTGTATCTTGTTTGTACATGCTTCCTGCCAGTATGTGATATTTTTGTGATTTCACAATTTCTTCTTGTGATGTTTTCACATTCTTATTTGCGGGTCTGAAGGTTAGGACCGGTACCAACTTATTTGCCCATTTAGGAACAACCTCTAAATTGAACAGATAAGTATCAGGTAGATCATCAGATACTTCTTGCGGTGGCTCTCCTGAAGTGATGTGAGAAAGGTGATCCGCCCTGAGGTGGGTTCTACCTTTCCTAACAACCACTTCAAAGTCATATTCAGTTAGTAAGAGGAACCATCTTACTAAACATCCGATATTGCAAGGTTTATTGACCAAATATAACAAAGCTTGATGATTAGTGAAAAACTTGAACTTGTTGGCTAATAAATAGTGTCTAAACTTCTTCACAACATATACCATGCCTAAGCCCTCTCGCTCAATTGTGGTATAGTTTCGTTCAGCTGCGGTTAGCTGTCTGCTAGCATATGCTATGGGTAAATCTAAATTTCCTTCACCTGTGGGTTGTGCTAGCACACATCCTATTGCATGATTGGATGCATCTACATGGACATGGAATGGCTTATTCCAATCAGGAGTGGTCAGTATTGGTGCTGTGCACAAACGTCTCTTCAGCTCATTGAAGGAATTTTTGCACTCATCATTCCACTCAAAATTTGTCAACAAGGCATAAAGAGGTTTAGCTATGATCGCATACATGTGGATAAACCTACGATAATATCCACAATGGCCCATAAAGGCTTGTACCTCTTTAACATTCCTTGGTCTTGGAAGCTCTGCTATGGCTCTTACTTTATCCTCATCTGTAGATATTCCGTTCTTAGAAACAATATGACCTAAGATCTTACCTTGTCGAACTATGAAAACACACTTCTCTGGGTTTAGACACACTCGATATTCTCTAAACTTGTTGAAGATTTGTCTGAGCTCAGGGATGTGGTATCTTCTTTCTTGCGAATGAGCACATAGATCATCCACATATACTTCTAAGCTCTTTCACAAGAACTCTTTGAAGACATGACACATGAGCCTTTGGAATGTTGCAGGTGCATTTGTGAGCCCAAATGGCATCACACAAAATGCAAAGATTCCCCACTCTATGGTAAATGCCGTTTTGTGTTGATCTTCAGGGGCAATGGCCACTTGGTTGTAACCTTAAAACCCATCAAGGAAGCTATAAACTTCCTTGCCTACCACACACTCCAATAAATGTTCAGTGATTGGAAGTGGATAGCTATCTCTGATGGTAGCGGCATTAAATTTTTTAAGGTTAATACATACTCGTAACTTCCCATTCTTCTTGGGCACCACTACAATGGGGGACACCCACTCAATATGCTCAATCTCATAGATAAATCCAGCTTCAATCAGTCTATTAATTTCTTCTTTTATTTTAGCCGCATAAGTGTCATTATATGTGTAGGGCTTCTGTTTGGTAGGCTTTGCATAAGCAGTCATGGGGATAGTATGAGAGCAAATTCTTGGATCTACCCCCTTCAAGTCTCTATAGTGCCACACAAACACGTCCCTATATTCCCTTAATAGAGCTACAAGATCTGCTTCTTCTTTTGCACTTAGGTCACCTCCTATGTACGTACATCTCTCTTCATTCCCTTCAATGGTTACTACAATTTTCTTGGTCTTTTCTTTGTTATCATATGCTTCTCCTATGATGGCCTCTCTCTTAGGCATTCGTACCAAAATTTTTCGGTCTTCAAGTTCATATTTCTTGAAATTCTCTGGTACTTCAAACAATGACTCCTCCTCTTCTTGTTTCACTACTTTTCTTTTCTTTTTCTTTTGACTACCCTCACTTCCTTCCTTGGAGTTTACAGTTTTTATGCTTGTGAGAGGTTCTTCTTCTTTTTGGTTAAACACTCCTACATCCTCTAAGTAGTGCTTTTTCGAGGTAAAGCAACTATCCATCACAATGGACTCTAGATCGTCGTCGTTCTCTTCTTATTCTATGAAGTCACTAGGGTCACATTCTTCTAGCAAGGGCTGACACATGAACACTGAAATATCATAACCCTCCTCATCACAATGAGGTGTCCACTGTTCTTCATTGACAACAATGTCCATGGTGGCTAAGATTTCTGCCCAACCGTGATGCTCAAATTCCTCATCTGGAAAGATCATTGGTGTATAGGCTGGGTGTTTAACTGGTCTATCTCTTGGGGGAGTTCCTTCTTCTCTTGCTTTTAAGCACTTTTCCTCTTCCTCTGCGACCTTGCACATCCACAAATGAGTATCTTCATGCAACCAGGATGGGTCAGGAGAACTTCCAGAATGCACAAAGATTGAATCTTCTTTGGCTTTGTGGATAGGATTCCACTGTAGGGGTGGTATGTCTCTGAATGTGTAATCCTTCAAATTGACCTTGGTGGTGACCCCTAAGTGCTGCAAGTACAAGGAGTTGGTTCCCCAATCCTGTACTATTTGCAATTGTCATAAGAAGGGTCTTCCTAAGATAATCTCGTAGACATTACTTTTCTCAAAGTCACATATAGCAAATGTGTGTTCGAACTCTACACCACAAGTGGTTAGAGTTATCCCTTCGAGCAATCCTAGAGGTCTTTCAAAATGACCGTCTGCCATTTGAAGCTTCATTCTAGTTGGTCTTAATGTGGGTTTGCCCCATCGCTTCCACAAGGAGGTGGTTGCAATAGCAACACCAGCACCTAAATCTACGATTGCTTTGGTTGTGTAACCTTGATAGGTGATTGGAAGATAAGTATTACCTTCTTCTCCTTCACTCATCTCCCCTATTTTGTCTAGAGGCATCTCTAGAACTTTTTGCTTAGAGCCTGTTTTTGGCATTTTTGAATCAAGTTCTGGAACTTGATCCTTCACATGATTCCATAGCTCAGGTTTTTCTTTGAGCAGCTCTTCTATAGTGAGATGACATTGAACCTTAGTGTTCTTCATGACATCATTGTTCCTTGGGGCCACTGAGTCTTCATGTCTTACCAGTATTGTGGGAGCTCTGATCTGAAGAGATTCAGATTCCCATGGGCCTGTGAATTGTGGCATCTCTTGTAAAGAATTAGATTCAAAATCTAATCTTTCATCTTCTTGTTTCTCTATTTGGTCTCCATAGATAGACGAAATGTCTTGGGGAAATTGATCATGAAGATCATCAATTTCTAGAATAGGAGGGGGGTTACCCTTCTCCTTGGCCCATTTCTCTTCTTGTATTTCGTGCAAGACTCTTGAGAGTAATCTTGAATTGAAAGAGGTGTTCCAACATTCGTGGAATTAGGAACATAAGCTTTCATTGGTGGAGAGCTTTCTCTCTCAACAACTGGTTGAGCCTGTGGAGGTAAAGAAACATGTGGTTTGTTTATCAAGTGCTCTAATCTTTCTAGTAAGCCCTGGAAATGCAAATCCGGTTTGATAGAGTTTGTCTGATTGAACGGTTGGCTAGTCTCGAGCATAGCTTGAGCTAATTCTACCATTTTCATGCACATTTTCGTCCGTTCAATCTCTAAATTTGCTCTAGGATAACTCTTTTCTAGGTTTGTAGCTGTTGGCCCTTCTTGAAGTCAAGCGTGGTAGGCCTTGAACATCATGTCTAGGCCTTCTGGGGTTGGATCTGCAAGAACAGACCCTGATTATGGTCTATTTACAATGGGTAGCGGAGTCGGATGAGGTGGAGTAGATGGAGTTTCAACATGCAAGGGATTTTGAGATGCAATGTCTTCTATCTTTGTTTTCGCTTCTTTCAGGCTTTCTTCTACTTCCGATAACTTTTTATTCCACTTGCGACTGGCCTAATCTCTCTTATATCCTTCCATGTTCTTGTTTTCCTCTTACTAGGCTCTCCTGATTCACTCGACTCCGATTGCTCTGCTGGTTTATCCTGTTTTAATGCTTGTGCCCTATTAACTGCCTGTACATTAGCCACATTATTGCTACTGGCACTTGAATCCACCACTAAGCCTACCACATTAATGGGTGTAACCTTGGGAACACTAGAGGGGTTTCTTGGACAATCTCTGGGGAGATGTTCTTTGCCATACTCAGGATAAACGGAGATGGTGGGTGGGGACAATCACAAATGAAATGGTCACCTTGACATCTGAGACAAGGTCCTCTAGGGGCTTGAGGTCTCATTTGTCTCAATTGGGGCCTAGGGTTAGGATTGGTGTACAAAACATTGGAGTATTCTGGCTCCCAATTTTGTTCCATAGGTGGTGCCTCATATTGATACGAGTAAATCTCACTATGCTCAGGTGACTCTGTGTAATAAGCATGTGGACTACCTTCATGGGAGTAGTCTAAACTAGGAGCATGAGAGTCATTTTCTGAGACCAATGGAGTTAGTGGCACTAATGCTCTATTAAGGTTCTCTTCTGCCTCTGCATACTTAACTGGAATTACATTGGCAGGCGCTGGTGGTTGGTTTCCTAGGATTGCTTGTGGCCTATATGGTGCCTGATATTGTTGTTGTCGTCTATAATATGGCTGTTGGTATTGTTTTTGATACCTACCTTGTTGGTAAGGTTGCTGATAATTCTATCTAACAACCTGTCTATTGTATGGACAATCTTGAGCCATGTGGTTCATGTATTTTCTCTCAATAGTGCAATATGGAGCACTCCTTTCTCTCATGTTTTGGTTGTGCAATGGGCATACATTAGCCATGTGGTCGCCTCTGCAAGTATAACACCGATTCAATGAGGTGACTCTTGGTATTTGTCTATTTTGAACTCCTAGCTTCTTGGCAACTTGCTCTGCTATCTCATCCAGCTCAGTGGAGGTTCTGGAGGTATGACTAGTAGAACTTTCAGAGTCTTTATAGAGTTTGGATAGTCCTAACTCCTCACCCAAGTTGTCTTCTATGTCAATGCAGGTCCGCACACACTCTTCTATGCTTCCAGGCTCTTTCAAGTACACTTATGATCTTAAATTGGTGCTTAGTAAGCCATCTAAAAACAAAGCCACTTGTTTGGCTGGTGTGGGTAACTCTGGAGTAGGGCATCTTTCTAGGTACTGTCTGAAACTTCTTCCTGCTAGTCGCAATGTTTCTTGGGGTGTCTACTTGAAGCTGTGGATCAAAGATGATGTGTTATGCCTGATACCACTCTTGGAAAATTCTACAATGAATTCGTCTAGCAGTTGACCTATATTGCGATAGTTGCAATTACTCAGTGGTTGAAACCAAGCTAAGGCAGTGCCCTTAAGACTCAAACCAAATGCCTCATACTGGGTGAACAAATCCTCAACCTGTTCAGCTGTTAACACTTATTTGAACTCGGCAACATGATCATAAGGATCTCCTATCCATCAAAATAATTCTTCATTGCCTTGATCACTTGAGTGGGTCTAAGGGTTCTTGGGTGCTCTCAGGGTCTAGGCAATGGAAAATCATGTTCATCTCTTTGTTGCCTATGTGCTTGATGTCTCTCTCTTTCAGGTCTTTCATTTTCAAATCGTGATATATTTCTGACCACAGTGTGTACAAAACTTACCTCAAGTTTCTCTCTAGTTCTTTCTCTCTAGGCTTCATGAGCTTTAGGATGATCCTACTACTTGGAGGCCATGGGAAACATTGGATCTTGGTGGAGGGAAAATCAATTCACTCTTCCAAGTATATGCATGTCTATCATGTTCTGTTACCAATAACATTTTCTCTGATGTGTTATCCAGGTAGACAACTTTGCCTGGTGTCTCTGGATCCTTGAACTCATAGATGATGACTATGCCCAATCGGATAGGTTGATCTGGCTTGAGTCTCCAAAAGGCTTCCTCTGTTTCTCTATTCAAGAATAGTTCTATGCTTTTGTTGTCTTGAGGGATCCAATCTGGAGTGATCACTCTGGTCAAAACTGACTTACCTCTAGGAGTCTGGGGTCCTTGTACTACATTTCCTTGCTCTATGTCTCCTATCTCATTCTCAAGAGTGATATTTCCAAACTCATCGGTCCTATCTGGTAGGTTGGTGACCACATACATGGTTCCTTCCTTATCAATGTATGAACCCTCTTAGAACTTGACTACTAGGTGTTCAAGTCCAAAGGGTTGATCTAGATTTTTGAGTTGGCCCACTGATCGCCTCAGGCCATCCTCATAGATGCGAGCACCTAAATGATTAGTCCGAATATATTCGAACTGTGTCTTATATGGACCTTCTCGTGTTTATAGATAGGCAGTTCCTGAGCCACCTACAGGTTCCCCCATGCTAAAAGGCATTTCTGAATCACTTGTGTTAGAGCTTAATATGTAAGGATAACCACTTAGTTGTTGTGCCCAAGACTTAGTTGTATGGTTGACACTAGCCTCAGAAGATCTAATGCTTTGTCTATCCTTGCCTAGGTGTCTACCAGATCTCAGGTTCATAAGCTTTGTCTTCTAGCCCAAAATTCCCCTTTGTATTGCTCAAAATCCCTTGGAGCCCCCTTGGTTTCCTAGTCCCACTTGAGGGTCAACTTCAAATTAATCTATCTAAAAATCAATGCATTATTCTTATAAAAAACAATTGAGGCATGTGGGATTCGAAACGAGCTTTCCAATGAGCTATAGAGCTCAAAAAACGGACTTTTGATGAAAAAGTTATGTCAAATCAGACTCCTAGAGGTCAAAACAGGCAAACAGGACCTTTGGGAAAAATCACGATTTTGAATGAAAATCGCGATTTTGGGAGGTCTGACAATCGTGATGCTGAGCTTCTAATGAAAATCACGATTTTGAGGGATCATGAAGATCGCGATGCTGAGCAACTGCAAAAATCACGATTTTGTGAAATCATGAAAATCGTGATGCTGAGCACTAATGAAAATCGCAATTTTGAGCAATCCCCAAAAACGCAATTTTGAATGAAAATAGTGAAAAACGTGATTTTGAGTGAGAATTGTGAAAAACGTGATTTTGAGTGAGAATCGTGAAAAACGCGATTTTGGGTGAGAATCGTGAAAAACGGCGATTTTAAGTGAGAATCATGAAAAACGTGATTTTGAGTGAGAATTGTGAAAAACGCGATTTTGACAACGGTCACAAAATCACGATTTTGAATGAAAATCGTGTTTTCTCAAAATTGTGTTTTTGACATGAAAATCGCGATTTTGTATGAAAATCGTGTTTTTCTCAAAATCGTGTTTTTGACATGAAAATCGCGATTTTGTATGAAAATCGTGTTTTCTGAAAATCGTGAAAATCGCGATTTTGGATCTTTTGGAAAATCGCGATTTTGGAGCCACAGAGAAGCATGTTTTCACAAAATCGTGTTTTTGGCTAGAAATCATGATTTATGAAAATCGTGATTTTGAGCCCACTAAAAATCGTCTCTTCTCAGAATCGTGTTTGTGAGAAATTTCGAGAATCGCGATTTTGAGCACAACTAGAGAATTGCGATTCTGAGAATGACACGAGAATCGTGTTCTTTTCAAAAAGCTTTTAGGTGGGAAATAGAAAATCGTATTTTTTTGAAAAAAATTGAATTTTATGAAAATCGCGATTTTCAGTGAGAATCGTGTTTTTTGGCGAGAAATTCAAATTTCTGAGCGCCGAGCAATGACGAGCTCCGTGTGTGCAAAAAATCATGAAAAAACACAGGCACTTGCTCTCCTTTGCACCTGCTAACTCCTTCTCACACAATAATGCATGAAAAATGGTGTGAAAATGGTGAAAATGCACTAAAAAACAAGAAATTTCTATGAAGATGAAGATGGAAGAAGATGGAGATGGTGATGATGATGAAGATGAAGAGGAAAAATCAGAAAATGAACAGAAATGACAGTTTTTTTACCTTCCAACATCGCAAATCTACGATCTTACCATCACAACGCTTGTCCTCGAAGCTCTCTCCCCGGCAACGGCGCCAAAATTTGGTGTAACTCAAGCGTAAGCACCACCTCCTTTACTTGTCAATCCGCGGAGAAGTGAAGACTGGTATGAAGACCACGAGCGAGTGAAGGCACGTGTGTGAGTGAAAGCACACAAGCATGCACACACATACACACACATGCACACAAGGAAAGATCAAAGAGAGGAACAATGGAAAGCTTTGATTACAAAGGAACTCTCTTACAAAAGCTCTACTCTCTAATAAGCTAACCCCAAAAATGAGCTCTCTAGCTCTTTTTATAGTTTTTTGAGTAGTTTTGGCCCTGTCCAGACCTAGTGTCTGATCTAGTTAAAAATTAGGTTCTAGGGCTTATTTGAGGGCTCAAACGAAGTCTAAAAATTATGAAAATTGGTTGGATGATACTTCTAATACTCCTCAAGCTCGAGGACTCCTCGGCTTGCACAAAATGGAGCTACAAAAAGGTGAAATGATATTTACAATGGTTTCTAGTGATGAGAATCACTATTTTATAGGGATTTCTTTTGAAAATTTGACATACACCTCTTGGAGCTCCCTATGTGCTCCTTCTTCTTGTGTGTTCACTTCTCTGATGCACTTATTATGCTTGTCCTTGACCTTGAGCTTCAACACTCTTTCCTTACTATGAAGGAGAGAGAAAATCCTACTCTTCTTATACTTGAGATGGCTAGGATGGAGACTCTCCAACCTAGAAACATAAGGGGGAAGGAAAGATCTAGGGAGAATATCCTTTTGAAAGAATTAAAACCATCAACCTTCATAGGGGATGACTGAGAAAGAAAGAAGAATGCAATCTACACTTTCTTGTAGAATTGGAATGACTTGGATTAATTGGACATCCCATGTTGTGGTAGTGACTGTGGCCCTTGACCCTCATAAACACATGAATATGAAGTATCAAAATCTTTACATGGAGTTCTCAACCATGAAGATGCTCAAACATCGGTCTACATCAAGTGAAGAAAGAAAAGATGAAGGAAGGAGATGAAGTTTTGAAAGTAAAGGAAGGCTCATGAACGTAATTCCAAGGGTTCAACTATAGTCAAATGATGGAGAAGAAGAAGAGGATCAAGGAGCAACAAAGAGATTCAAACTGGGATTCCTTTTGACCCTCCAAAGTCTATGTTAAAGATCAAATAGAAAACACATTTGTGTTTGTTTGTAAAGGAAAAATAAAGAAATTTGATTAGTCCATTTAAACCAACCATGAATCAAAGGGTCATTTTTCCCTGTAAATGGGCAAGTTCATTCATTTGTTATTTTCTTCCCAATATTTGAGAGCTTGGGTGCTTCATGCAAATAGAGAACTTGTGAACCTAAACCCTTGAGTTAGGCCTTGAGTTACCATTTGTGAGAAAAACCTCTCATGGATCTTTGGATTAATTAGAGTTTGTACTCTTTACACACCTTGATTAGTAATATAACTTTCATCTTTGAGCACAAGTCACATTTTTTTGAAGGTTCATGATGATGATGAATTCATTTTGATATGTGATGATCTTCTTCAACAAGCTTGGTGGACTCTCAACAAGAATTATACAAAAACAACCATTGATTTGTGAGTTATGAATTGAATTTTTCAAGGTAAAATTTCTAATTTCATCCTCATTAAAATTGTTTTTGATTGAAAACTTGCTTGACAAATTGATCTTGATCATTTAATGATACATTTTCTACATAAGTTGTTGGAAACTTTGCAGAAGAGCTCCTTGTGAGCAAGCCCTAACCCCATGAACACCTCCACATATATGTTAAAACATCTAGGCTTACGTGTGCAAAGTTTCTGGAATGGATCAAAATCTCATTAAACATTGAGAAAGCTACTCATCAATGCTTGATTAAAGTTCATAAAGCTTCTTCCAAAAATCGAAGTGAAATCATGCCTTCGAAATTTGACAAAATTCTTCTAGACATTTTGATTAAATTGCCATTCTCCTCATTGTTGTAGATTATAGCAGCCACATAACCTGTATCTTGCGCATGTCTAACTTTCGTTACAAAATCATAATCCCCAGGTATTGAAAATAGGAATACTGAAATGCCATTCGTTTTCAAGTCAATGGCTGACACGCATCCAAAGGATCTGCAGCAATAACGTGTCCAATACCTCTTGCCATTGGAAACCTCCAGAAAAAGGCGACTTCGAGAGAATCAAACAGAAAGGGCTTATTTGACTTCACAACACAAAGGAACTCAGGGAAGGTAAGTCGAGCATCCTCCATGAATGTTTTTGTAGATGCATTGACAAGGCGTTCTGCGAAAAAGGAAGCAAAGAAAAAAAGAAAAGGATGAAGAAATGGCTAATCGCGCAGGCAGGGACCTGTCTGTAGTGATGCAGCAATCATCTACTCCATTTATGCTTTTCCATTTATGAAGTAAAAGTAGCAGCCATCGACTCCAAATTCAAGGCCATTTACATTACAACGCCGCTTCCTTTCTGCTGCAAGCGCCACGGGATGGATTTCTTCTTAATGGTTTTTTGATGGATTAATCTCCATTCATCAATCTTTAGCATGAGAAATCAAGCTTCTCAGATTTTGCACGCTAACGT
Source organism: Ceratopteris richardii (assembly GCA_020310875.1). NCBI lineage: Eukaryota > Viridiplantae > Streptophyta > Polypodiopsida > Polypodiales > Pteridaceae > Ceratopteris > Ceratopteris richardii. Next base: position 26,981,583 of record CM035442.1, read on the forward strand.
TTCGTAATATTCAACGTGCTGAATGCACTAGGTCGAGCCACAATCTCAGTTCTCCTATGTAATCTTAAGGCTGCTCTCCTTGCAGCAAGATTGTAACAAAAAATTTGTAGGCGTTTGGCTATGCATGTTTTCATTTGCTGGATGCTCGTTTTTCATCCTTGTCTGTTCTCAAAAGGCAGTTCAGAATATTAAGCACATCTTGCTACTGACAAAAGCACACAAAAGTGTGTTGACCATAGTGATGCAGATAATGAGATCTTCACGACGGTAAATGCTTTGCAGAAAAGCTCGTATATCAAGAACGAACTTGCATCTTTGAGCCATCTACACCTGTCCATTGGCGAGGTGAAGCATTAAGTCCCCTTGGACCTATAAGTCTTGTTCTATCCAGCCTACACCATAGCTGGGTGAGCTATCACAAAAACTAGTTGACTTTGCCTTCTAGTGATTAAAACACATAGATCATGTACGAGATGCTCAGCACTTCCCTTTATAGCCTTACATCTCCTGTATAATAGCAAGCATTTGGTGTAAAAGATGATAGGTTGTCGCTTTTGGATTTCTCTCATCACATCTCGATTGAAGTTTTCCAAGAGCTTTCAGCAGATCGCCATCTCTGTGTCTTTCAATCTCTGAACTTGCAAGTAGCGCATTGCATACTTTTGACATAGTATTTGATAAAGATGAGTGAAATTTCTTTTTGAAAATGATAGATAATAAAGTTGAAAGGTTTGTCCTCTATTCCTTTTAGCCAGCAATTTCTTCTCTCTTTTTTTCTTTTCAACGTGGTGGCATCATGAGCTCTGACATTGGCTACAACCTTTGCTGCAATTTCCTCAATGAATTCCATATCAGTTCTAGCTGCAGTGAAGCTTCTAGCATAGGATCTCTACTCTTTTCGAGGTCCATCCATGAGAGTTTTATCATAAGGGGAAGAAGATAAGACACTACCGTTGCTGTCTTACCGTTTAATGAAAGCCAATAGAGTAGCCAACTGCATGAGCTGATCAAAACCTTTACAGAAATGTAGGGATGATTACTGGCACACATAATCATCTTTGTGATGCTGCCGATTAAGCCATTCATTGTATCTCAAGAAGAACGGGAAATTATTGATCGTACCTTCTATAAATGTTTTTCACTCACAGATAATATACCAAAATATTTTTGCAAATAACATGTTTTTCAAATAATATTTTAGCAAATAATAATAATGGCAAAGGAATTATGCCTTATTTCTTGCGAAAAGTGAGTGTAGAGAGAGAAGAGTAAAGAGAAAGAAGTGAGAGAGTGTAAAAGAGAGAGAAAGAACGAAAAAAGAGAGAGAGTAGAGAGAAGAGAAGAGTGAGAAGTGAGAGCGAAGAGAGAAGAGAAGAATGAGAAGTGAGAGTGAAGAGAGACAAGAGAACGAGAAGAGAAGAGAGAGAAGAAGAAAGAAAGAGTATAGAGAGAGAAGAAAGAAAGTGAGAAGAGAGAGAAAGCATAGAGAGAGAAAGAAAGAAAATATGAGAGAGAGGAGAGAGAAGAGAAGAGTGAGAAGTGAGAGTGAAGTTTGTAAAAGAGAGAGTAGAGAGAAGAGATAGAATTAGAGAGCAGAGAGAGAGAGAAGTGAGAGAAAAAAGAGTAAGAGAAAGAGAAAAAAAGAAAAGGGAGAACAAAGAGAGTATACAAAGAGAGTGAAGAAAGAGGAAGAAGAGAGAAGAGAGAGAAAAAGAAGAGAGAAGAGGGAGAAAATAAGAGCAAGGAGTGAAGAGAGGAGAGAAAATCGAGAGAGAGAGAGAGAGAGAGAGAGAGAGAGAGAGAGAGAGAGAGAGAGAGAGAGAGAGAGAGAGAGAGAGAGAGAGAGAGAGAGAGAGAGAGAGAGAGAGAGAGAGAGAGAGAGAGAGAGAGAGAGAGAGAGAGAGAGAGAGAGAGAGAGAGAGAGAGAGAGAGAGAGAGAGAGAGAGAGAGAGAGAGAGAGAGAGAGAGAGAGTTACTCTAAGGGTTGCCCATAATTTTTCTCATGCTATGGCATCCTTTAGCCCTCATGAAAATACCTTCTTTTTGTAAATTAGGAGATGTCCATATGAACACTCTCCTAAATCCCTTTTTAATATTTCTTCATACTATAGGATAATGTCTCTCACCTTTATGACCCTTCTAGAAAGATTCCCCACGTAGAAAACCCACGCATGCCCTTCTTGGAGATTGGGTTGTTACAAATTTGATCTTTAGAATATCCTAGAAGATTGGCAGTTAGAGAGAGAATCACCTTTTTGAATTCTCCAAATGAGCACATGGGGAATTATGCAAAGCCTATAAGTAGAGGCTCACTTCTTGTAAAAAGGAGGTCCCTTGGCCATGGCCTTGGCCTCCATTTTGGTAATGGAAGAAGGTGTCATTTGCTACTCTCCTGTTTCCTTGTGTGCAAGGCGATGATCTTGGTGTATGGATTTGCATGTGTGTGTGCATGATTGGGAGGATGTTCCCCTTGCTCCTTGTGATGTTGGCCATTGTTGCCATTGCTCCATGAGCGTGGGTGAATCTCTCCTCTCATTCTTTGCCCCAACTTGGAGAAACCTCTCACTTCCATGTGAGGCGGTTAGGGTTTGTTGTTCCCCTTTTCTCAACAATTTGGCGCCGTTGTCGGGGACGTCGGCCTTTAGCCGTTGGGTTTTCCAAGTTTGCGTGTCCATACTTCGTGAGATGCACCTTCACACTTGGAGGAGGATGAATACGTGTGGCCTTCGGTTGGCCTAGGGTACCTCTTGTCTTTTAATTTTTGAGTAATTTTGTTCTTTATTTTTGTTTGTTTCACAAGAAAAACACCCCCTAACTCCCTTATCTCTCTTACTCTCTCACATTTACACCTCCACTTCACATCCACCTTTGGCATCACCATCCACCTCTCTCATTTGTCTTTAAGTGATTGCCTTGAAAAGAGGGGAGGGATGTACTCTCTGTTCCCCCCCTTTTCTTCATTTCGAAGCTCACACCCATGTCCTGTCATTACGGAATGACGGGTAGGTCGGGGAGTTAACACATTCATTTCTCTCTCCTCCTCCCAGCGTCTGTGAACCACTCTTTTGGCAAGAAATGTGATCGCCCTCTTGTCAGGACTTTCCCGACCAATTTCCAGGGTCGAGCTTCCCATGGCTCCCCCTCTATGCAGATTTAGGTCTATGCAAGCTCTCCCTTCTCTTCGTTATGCGGGGGTTGAGCTTCTATGAAGTTCCCTGTCTAATTTCCCGTGCAAAACTCTAATCCCCATCTATCTGGGTGCGCCAAGGGTCGGGTCTGAGTTTCCCTTGTAATTCTTCTACGAAGCAGATGCTCGCTCCTTTTGGTTCCCCTTTATGGCCTGCTATGGGAGCAAAAACTCTATTGCTCCTTGGTGACCTGGAACATGCTCAAAGCCTCCTTCAGAGGACTCCCCTATGACGGCCGCTCTGTCTTTCACGATGGCAAACACAAGAGAGCCCATTGTAGGTGAAACAGAAAAAGAAAAATAGATGCAGAACTGTTATTTCAGAGGAAGTGTGAGAGCATTTTTGGAAGCTATTTGCTTGTGCCCAGCCAAAGGCCGAAGAAGGTCACACACGAAGTTTTTCCTACTGCTGACTGATGGCATGCAGAGGCAGGCGAGCTTTAAGACTTTCCATCGAGAAATCTGATGCTGCATACAGGATCAATGGTTGCAAGTAGGGATGGGGGTTTTTCACATATTACAGTACGGCACTTCATGTCAAGCTGCTCGAGACCAGCAAACACACAGTATGAGGTTATTTCCCCAATCAATTTTGGCTAATGGAAGTAAGACAAAATGCTCTTGAAATAAACCTTGACAAAGATCTGCTGAAGCATGTTCTTATGAGCTCAACTCTGATGAATTTGGTGCCAAGATCAAAGCAGCTGCCCTGGACATGAGGATCCCATTCTCACACCTCTATCCATTCAAACTTATGTTTTCCACACAATGGGATGCAGACTATACAACAACTTTCCATAGCTCGGAGGCATTCCAGTTGGCCTGACACTCCTTTCACTACCGTGCCCAAATCATCCTTTTACTCTCTATTATAGTCTGTGTCAGACTAAGAACTACGGGCTTCTTTTGGCTTACTCAAGATTGCATACAGGGGCAAGCCATAACACATGTTAAGGATCTCTGGGGCTCTTCCAACTAGTTCATGTCGCATCCATTCCACAATATTCCTCAGCAAATGATCAAAGAGGCATGAAAAAAATTGCTTATCTCAGGCATTGCGGACACCTCATGCTGCTCCCAACAGAGAACAGTCGAAAAAGCTTGCATCATTGTTTTGGGCAGGTTTTCTACAGTGACGGAAGCAGGCTTTCTACCGCCATGGAGAAATTATTCTTCCCTCTCTTTCTTCTATCATCAAGTGCAGGTGCATATTACAGTAGTAATGGTTCCACTTTTCTTTCTTTGCCTTGGTTCCTTTTTAGGTAAGAAGATGCAAGTGGTTTCTGCATGGGCCGTGAGCACACATCCATAAACAAACAAATAATCAGAAGATGCAAGGTTTCATAAATGAATAGCTTTGTTATGGTTTTGTAAACATCAGACAAGGAGGACATCCTCATTGCCCAATATCCTAGCTCCCTTCGGACTTATCCAAGAAGGACATTTGGAAGGCATGAAATTTATCCAAATTTGCGGCCCTCTTCCCTTACTCTACAGTCAGTCCCGCCATCATGTTGGGGCACAAAAGAGTACATTTATGAAGGATTGAGGATTCAATGTCTGCACTTGGGAGAATGATTACAGATATCTTGGAGAGACAGAGGCCACCTGGTCAGCATCTCGTGAAGGAAAGACCTTGCAGACAAGGAGATTCGATGCCTGAAGAAAAAGCATGAGCTGGTCAAACATTTCGATCTCTACAGTTCCTACCTAGCTTGAATTCAGAGCTCTTTCAGCATTCTGCTACCTTCGAGGTGAACTTCATGCTCCTCCAACACTTGGGGATAAGCTCAGTTTTCCTGGGCTATTACCATCTCTCTTCTCCCCGACCATCACATGGAGGCTATCACCCACCAGACTGATGACTCTGTGGCCAGGTATTTATGCCATAGCCTACCAGCCATCTCTTGGCTCGACTTATATTTCTCCTAACATAGACATGGAAAAGAACTGGGAGTTTTGCCAAACCTATGGAGTTGGGGTCAACTATTTTCTCTCTATAGCAAGTCTCTAAAGAATGAAATAAGCATTGAGCTTCACGTGCTGCAAAAGATGTTTTTGATGAGGGAAGTGTTGTAACTTGAGGAATCTTCTTAAGGCTGGTTCCTATCCCATTCTCTATGCACAAGAACAACACTAAGAACTCGGGGCTTGGACTGCAACCAGTTCTTTTGATGAAGAAGTTACCCTGGAGGGCATTGGCAACAACCAGTATGGGCATGGCATTTGATAGATTGATAAAAGACTTCTATTTTGCAACTGCCACTGAGGATGAAAGTATGATTACAGCCAGGTGTCCTCTTGGTCAGGGAACTTAGCAGTACTCAGCATTCCAAATCTCTTGGTTTAGGGACAACTCGAAGTCCACATTTATATGGGGGTGAACAAACTCTCTCTCTAGTAGATATGCTGGCTAAAAGGCTTCAATCAACACTCGCTTCCAGTTCAGTGAATGCAGCAAACAAGCTCGTCATTTTTTATGACACCGATGCATGGTGTGCAAATTGTCAATGACTATGTGGCTAACTTTATTGATTATCTCGGTGAGAATTCTAGTCATGGTCCTAGGGAGGCTGATACATGAACGCATGACATATCATCTAGCCGTGCTTTTCTCCAGACCAGAATCACACTAGCCGGAGTTGATTTGAAAGAAGAAGATGGAGAGGATTCTCTCAAGCTTCTACAAACAGGTTTTTTTCCCTGTGCCTCTATTTTTGAACCGATCAAAAAGAAAGTCTAATATTAGGGATGATGCCTGCAAGGATACCTGTACTTATTCTGGAATCCAGTCTCAGTTGCTTGAAAGCTTTAAGACAGGAAGTGCAGGATTAGGAAAAATTTTCGTCATGCCAAATAAATTCAAGCTCATATTCGCCGTGCTGGTCTAGAGTCTCCTCAGTTGTGCAGGTCTTATGCAGACGGGGCAAGAGAGGCACTCTGAGACAGTTGAAAAAGGATTTGAAAAAGAGCTGTATGTTGCCAACACTTTGATGGACATGAATTCAAAAGGTGGCTTTCTTTTAGATGCAAGGAATGTTTGTTACAAACTTCTCATCCGAGATGATTCATCTTGGACTGAGATGATACAGGGATATAGCTACATTAATTACAGCAAAGATTGGGCTTCGAGTTTTTACTTTTTGTTCGTGCATGTATGGATTGTATGGAAGATGCAGGTCCTTGGCTATGGTGTACAGTAGAATGAATCTTGGCTCTATGAGAGGGCTGACATTTTCTCCATCTTTAATATAGGAAGTGTGGGTTCTGATTGTGTGCCATTTCTGTCATGACTTAGTGTGCTTCCAAGGCTTACAATGGCCATAATTGCAAATCTAGGAAAAACTGAGAAAAAGCTATTGCTGCCTGCTCCAAAACTGGCCGATACGAGGTTCAACAAAGCTGATGGAGTTGCTCTGTCAAACTGAGCTTTACGTGCAGTTCTTTATGGTGAAGATGGATGAAATGCAAAGGTAAGACTGAATGTTCCTCTGAATATCTACAACTCAAAAGCAAAGTCATAGATTTGGGCAGCTTGCAGGAGTTTGATTTAAAGTCTGGAGCTCTGCACTTTTTACCTGGTCTAATGAAATACAGAGATGTTGTAGCAATATTGGTAACAATCAATATCAATAGGACATATGCAACTGAAAGAAAGTAGTGGTGGTAGAAGAATCTTTTGGCACGACATCCCTGATTTTTTTTTCCTGCCTCGAGCTCTCAGTACAACTGCACCTGCTTATAAACTTGTTCTAGGATGGGCGTGATATGCTCTACACAAATGGAAAGATTGGTTTATAGTTTGGATCTATTATTCTACCTGGCAGATGACAGAGTTCACAGATGCATTCTCTGCATCCATGGCTGGCCTGAAAAGAAAACATCCTTGCTACTGGTTCAAACTGTGGAACTGTTTCGAAAGGCTCTTTGCAACTCAGATGACACAAGCAGGTCCATTTGTAAGAAAAAGAGAAGAGGATCTTGGTATGGAACCCTTCATGGACTCCCCACTGCTTGCAACATTTAAGGAAGCTAAATCGTCAAATGCAATTACAGGATAATTGCCATCAAATTTTGCAAGTAAGGTGGAATACTCATCCTTGTGCTCAAGAGGTAGCTACTGCTCTTGTCCGTCTTCATGATCTTGCTAAGCGAACAACAAACTGAGAACATACCCAAGACAAAGAAACAAGGGCAGAGATTATCACGCAGCTAAATGGAAAATTAGAGGGAGAACCTTCACCAGGTGAGGGTGTTCTACTTGGCAAAACTTGTGTAAAGGTATAGATGAATGGAGGATTTAACTTCCTTGAGAAAGAAATAAGGGTACCAGTCAACAATCCACATTCTTCAGTAGGCTTTGAAACATGTAAGGACAATTCTGAATGGTATGAGGTTTCTCTGGGAATGAGGACAACTCATCTGAGGGGATGATTTCTCTTCAACACCTGAAGGAGGGCTCACCTTGGCTCCTATGTACATGATTAGAATTTAGTGACCGTTCTGCTCCTTCGAGAAGTGCAGACCATTTCTAGGTGCTGTCTCAAAACAGAAACTTTTTGGAAGCTGGACATCTCAAGCCCAGTGCTTCCCCTTTCTGAGGCAGGTTCTCTAGTTGTAGGGGGTGATTGACCAACAAGCATACAGGGAATCCAACTTTATTTTGGTTGCTTAAGAATTTCTTCGGGCAGGTTGTGTTCCATAATCTCAGCCTTTGAGTATTGGAGATGGGTTGAGACCATCAATTATCTGGCACACCACAGTTCTACTAGTGTTTTACATAGGGTTCTGATGCTTCTCCCCATGATATGATCCTTCATAAGGAACAATTGTAGATAAAATGTTCAATTACTACTGTGATTGTCTTATGCAGGGAATGACATTGTTTATAGCACCAATAGTATGAACCTGCCTGTGTATGTGTGGCCAGACATTTGTGAATGTCATTTATTGTTGCTCATATCTTTCACTTCTCATGATTGCAGCAGGAAAGCAGAAACTTTTGAATTATCATAAAATTGAGAAGTTGTGACGAATACTCACGGCTGAAGGTGGTTGAAGATTGTCAATACTCATGGACTGTCACGTTTGGATCATCCCATTATTGTGGCATTTCTATTTGCCACAATTTGGGTACTTGCATGAGCAGGCCCCATTAGAAATCTAGAGAAGCTGATGAATTTTTCTTTGATGGGAGGCTCCCAGCATTGGGGGATGGCTATCGCTTATTGGTCTATCAATCAAATTAGCCTAATAATGTGGTTGGAACACTAGATCTATTGCTCAGTTGCTTCCCTATTTAGGCTTCTCCATCCTAATCAGGTGTAGACCATACTAATCAAATTGAGTGTCATATGAGATATGCAGCTACCCAGATGCAAAATTCCGCACTATCATTTAAGCCTTCGGGGACACAACTGTGTAGCAGGCTGACCTGAGATATCCGATTTAAGACATGGTTCCTACATCTTTGCAGATCTACTTGAAGCAGGGATTGCTCTACTAAGGTTTAAAAGATGTTATAGCTTCGTATGGCAACTGGGTCATTGCTTGATCCTTCTTGATTACACTTGTTATGCATGCCCATGAAGTCTTTGGAATGCAGTTTACAGGACTTGCTCCATAGGAATAACTGCTTCAAATTCGACAATAGAGGATGCTCTTGTTGTTGTTGGGCTGACTGCCCCCATGGGGATTGTGTCGCCCAACTCTAAAGATTGTAAGATTTTCAGAATAAAGGATTGATGGCTTGCAGATTGGAAGATTGAAGTATTGCAGCTTTGAAGATTATGAAGACTGGAAGATCTAAAGACTTACAACCTGAAGACTTGCAAGGCTGAAGAATTGCAGAATTTGAAGACTCGAAGATTTTCAGACTTGCAAGAATCTACCTTGGGTCGGTTCAGCTATGTATGCTCTTCTCTTAGCTTTGTTGAGGACGACAAAGTCTGGGAGGGGGAGGAGTGTTACTCTAAGGGTTGCCCATAATTTTTCTCATGCTATGGCATCCTTTAGTCCTCATGAAAATACCTTCTTTTTGTAAATTAGGAGATGTCCATATGAACACTCTCCTAAACCCCTTTTTAATATTTCTTCATACTATAGGATAGTGTCTCTCACCTTTATGACCCTTCTAGAAAGATTCCCCACGTAGAAAACCCGCGCATGACCTTCTTGGAGATTGGGTTGTTACAAATTTGATCTTTAGAATATCCTAGAAGATTGGCAGTTAGAGAGAGAATCACCTTTTTGACTTTTCCAAATGAGCACATGGGGAATTATGCAAAGCCTATAAGTAGAGGCTCACTTCTTGTAAAAAGGAGGTCCCTTGGCCATGGCCTTGGCCTCCATTTTGGTAATGGAAGAAGGTGTCATTTGCTACTCTCCCGTTTCCTTGTGTGCAAGGCGATGATCTTGGTGTATGGATTTGCATGTGTGTGTGCATGATTGGGAGGATGTTCCCCTTGCTCCTTGTGATGTTGGCCATTGTTGCCATTGCTCCATGAGCGTGGGTGAACCTCTCCTCTCATTCTTTGCCCCAACTTGGAGAAACCTCTCACTTCCATGTGAGGCAGTTAGGGTTTGTTGTTCCCCTTTTCTCAACAGAGAGAGAGAGAGAGAGAGAGAGAGAGAGAGAGAGAGAGAGAGAGAGAGAGAGAGAGAGAGAGAGAGAGAGAGAGAGAGAGAGAGAGAGAGAGAGAGAGAGATAGAGAGAGAGAGAGAGAGAGAGAGAGAGAGAGAGAGAGAGAGAGAGAGGGAGAGAGAGAGAGAGAGAGAGAGAGAGAGAGAGAGAGAGAGAGAGAGAGAGAGAGAGAGAGAGAGAGAGAGAGAGAGAGAGAGGACTTAGGAGTGATAAGGTAAGACTGAACTAAGAGAAAAAGAAGAGAGAAGTGAAGTAAATCTTGCTGATATATTTCGCAAGTGATGTGTATGAACACACTTAGGACTGCCTGGGCACTTTTTTCCCTCTTTAGGAGGTTTTTCCCCCTCTCTCTATATATGCCTATAACCTAACATGTTATGTATCTTTGTACATTCACTTGGTAATACAATCACTATTGTGTGTTGTGCTCCAAGCTGCTTCTTCTTCCTTGTGCTATTTGTGTGCTTCTGCAAACCTCAAACTCCAACAAAGAGCAGGTCACTGCTTCATCTAGGCCCTCCTCAACACCTCCCGATCATAGTCTCAAAATTTGAGCTCATTTCTGCCTCCAAACGCACTATCACAATGCCTGTGTAGGAAATTTCATCCCTTTGTGCCAAACATATATACAGGTTTCAATTTGCCAATACAAGTGCCTCAAAGTCTGCTATAGGTTTAACGGAGCCCAACATGGTAGTTCTATTCTACTTTGTGGGATACAATCATCTTTGAGCATCAGGCTATTTTAGTTAGTGGTCATGGCTGAAAGCAATGATGTATTACGTATGTTGGCTATTGAGGACAAGTTGGATGGTACCAATCACCCATTATGGGCACATATGATGCATTATGTATTGATCGCAAAGGACTATGGAATATTGTGCAAGGTGTTGAAAAACATCCTACTACACCTCCAAATACAATTATTGAAGGTGATGTAGATGGCATTGAAGATGACGATCTTTAAATTCCTATTCATGCTATAGTTCCTACTATAACTACTGTAGAGAAACTTCAATGGGATGGTAGAGATGCTCAAGCACATGCATTGATAGCTTTGTCTATAAAATGTTCGGTGATCCCTCATATTTGCTCTTGCAAAATAGCAAAGGATGCTTGGGATACACTTACCAACTTATACAATGCAAGAAATGAGGCTCATGTTGCTTACCTCCGAAAATAGTTTGAGAGTGAGCATATGAAAGAAGGAGATTCTATGGGTAGTTTTTTGACGAAGATCAAAGATTTGAAGGAACGATTGATTTTTGCTGATGAAGTCTTTCAAGATAGTTCACTTATGGAGATTCCTAATGGTCTTCCAGATTCATATAAGAGTTTTGCTTCTACTCTTCTGTTGATGATGAAAGGCAATCCAAATACCTTAAGATTTGTGGAGTTAATTTATGTTTTATTGCAAGCAGATTAGTCTGGGTAGAACAAGTCCATTATGCATGTAGCAGATCAAGCTTTCTTAGCTAGTCAGAAGGGCAAATGTAAATGGAGCTCATCTAGACTGCAATTTTTTACATGAGGTTAAAGATACGTTTTATAAACTTTCTACTTTTGACAAAGATGCCCTAAGTGAACGAAAGGTAAATTTGTTTTTGCAATCAACCAATTTTAAACAATAATTTGAACTATTACCATTGCTAGAGAATGTTGTCGCAAATGATTGGAGTTCTCTAAAAGAAGCAGTTAATAGAATCATAAAAAGAGAATTAAGACTAACCTAAATAAGCGCATGTCATGAGAAAATACCAATTGAAACACCTTCAAAAGAAACCACATCACAAGTAAGCATATTAAAAGATGAAAATGGATATATAATTATTCCCATACAACAACTAGATGACATCCTAAAAGAACTAAAGGATCTTAAAGTTTAATCGTCAAATGTGCAAAATCAAGAATCAAAATAAAGAAACATAACACAAGAATAGAAACGGGATAATAATAATAGTATAAAATAATTTTCAAAGATATGCGTTTGGTGTGATATCACAAAGATATGCGTTTGGTGTGATATCACAATCCATACTAATGGGTTGAGTCTTTACAAAAATCTTAAATAAGAAATTTAGTAATTTGGAATGACAATAAGTTGTGTTATTTTGATTCTAAAATTCCATGGGCTACTAACATTGATAAAGGTGGCATTCAACAGGATTCATGTGATCACTTTCCAACTTTTTTTGGAGGTAAGCAACATGTGCCTTATTCCTTGCCTCATATAAAGGGGTAAGTGTATCCCAAGCACCCTTTGTTGTTTTGCAAGAGTGAACGTGAGGATTCATGGTATGTTTAATAGAAAAGGTTATCAATGTGCTTAAGCATCTCTGCCATCCCAATGAAGTTGCTCTACAGTAGATGCAATAGAAACCGCAATACGAACAGGAACCTGAAGAATATCATCATCTTCAACGTCATCTGCATCACCTTCAGTAACTATATTTGCAAGTGTAATAAGATGTTTTTCAATACCCTCCACAATATTCCACAATCCTTTTGCAACCAATACATGATGCATCATATAAGCCCATAATGGCTAATTTGTACCATCCAATTTATCCTCAACAACCAACATACAAAATACATCATTGGTTTTAGCCATGGCCACTGACTAAAAAACCCTGATGTAGATAAATGAGTGTATCTCAAGAAGTTGATCAGAACTACCTTATCGAGTTCTGCTAAACTTGTACCAAACTTAGAGACTCTTATACTGGTGAACCAAAACCTGTATATATGTTTGGCACAAAAAAGACAAAAATTCCTGCATAGGCACTATGATAATGGGTTTGGAGGCCGAAACAAGCCCAAATCGTGATTTTGACACCACAAAGCAAAGCTATTTTGTACTTCTAATCACCATGAGTATGCTCACCAAATTTAGTGTGATTCTCAAACTGTGACCAAAGGGGTATCGATGATGTCCTAGATGAAGCGAAAACTTGCTCTGATACAAATTGTTGGAGTTTGAGGTTTGGGGAAGCACGGGAATAGCACAAGGAAGAAGAAGAAGCTTAGAGCACAACATATGATATTGAATGTATTATCAAGAGCATGTACAAAGATAAGTGAGCCGTTAGGCTTATAGGCATATATACAAGCTGGGGGAAAAAAACCTCCTAAAGAGGGAAAAAAGTGCCCCGACAGTCCTAGTGTGTTCACACACAACAATGCCTAAATATATCAATAGAAATAGCATGGATTCATAGAGAAAGATGAAACCATTGAGGGAGTAGTTGAAGCATTTCATATAATGACACTCTTCTAGAATTAGAAACATCCCTGCTTGAGGATTTTTTTCTCCTAAAGTTGTGAATGTTTCTTCCATTGAAATGTTTGAAACCATTCATCATTTTGTTGAAAATAAAAAGAAAAACATGTTTGAGTTTGAAGCCATTGTTGAGAAAAAATACAAAACAATTGATAAAGAGGTAATACTGATTGCCCAACACTACAAGAAATACGGGGGCATAGTGATGGTTAATGTGGCACATTTTTGTCGCTACATGATCATGATTTTTTCCGGTTTCAAGCACGCATCGTCATACACGACACTATCCTCCATGTTATTTACAACGTCATTCCGATGCTTCTAGTGACGTTTCTTAGAGCACTGCTAGATTAGCATCCCTTATGCGATTAAAAAGTAAGCATCACATATGTGATGCTCATTTGCATTGCTTAGGCAATGTTGCTAAGCATCGGTTATCCACAAATTGCATGATTGCATACATGATGCTTATACATGGCTTATGCGACGGTCAAGCTTGATAAAAGTAAAGAAAACATCGGATCGCTCTTCGATCATGATTTTATATGCAACTCATCGAAGAGCTCTCCAACGTTCATATCTCCACTGTGCTTATGAGCTCCAACAATCTATTCCTGAATCTCTCTCTTTTCTAATCTTTGTCTCATATTGTCTCTCTCTCTCTATCTCTCTTTTCTTATCTCTTTTGATCTCTCTCTCTCTCTCTGTCTCTCACTCATTCTCTCTCTCTCTCTCTCTCTCGCTCTCTTTATTGCAAGTTATTCAAGAAGTTCACAAGCATAAAATATGGCTAATTATTGTAAGTACAATTTTCATAGTTTGTATATAATCTAAATTATTTTATTTTCATTAATTAACATACTCACACTTACTCATTCATATGCACATATATGTATATACATGACCATGCACGCTCACACTTTTACACACACATACATATGCACATACACACATATACATGCACACACATACACACACATACACTTACACATACATTTAAACATACACTTACACATACACATACACACACATACACATAAGCATATGCACAAACATATCTACAAACACATGAAAAGACATGCATGCATTATTGCATACACACATTAACACATACTAATTATACACATGCATATGCACATTCACATGCATGCACATACACATGGATGCAAATGGAGATGCATGCACATGCACATGCATGTTCATACACACACACACACACAAACACACACACACACACACACATACACACACACACACACACACACACACACACACACACACATATATATATATATATATATATATATATATATATATATATATATATATATATATATATATATATATATATATATATATATATATATATATATATATATATATATATATATATATATATATATATATGTGTGTGTGTGTGTGTGTGTGTACATATGAACACACACACACACATACATACTTATACACATACACATACATATGCACATACACACACACATACATACTTATACACATACACATACACATACACATACATATGCACATACACATACATATGCACATACATACATATACACACACATACACACACACACTTACACATACACATGCACATACATACATATACACACACATACACATGCATAGACACACACATGCACATACACATACACTTACATGTACATACACATGCACATACATACATTTACACACACATACACATGCACATGCACATGCATACACATATGCACATACACTTACACATACATACACATGCACATACATACATATACACACACATACACATGCACATACACACATACACACATACACACATACACACATACACACATACACACATACACACATACACACATACACACATACACACATACACACATACACACATACACACATACACACATACACACATACACACATACACACATACACACATACACACATACACACATACACTTACACATACACATACACATACATACATATACACACACTTACACATACACATGCACATACATACATATACACACTCATATACATGCACACACATACACATACATATGCACATACATATACACACACATACACATACACATGCACATACACACACATACGTACATACACTTACATATACACATGTGCATACATACATATACACACTCATATACATGCACCTACATACACATATGCACATACACTTACACATACACATGCACATGCACATATATTGATATACAAAGACTTACACATACACATGCACATATATACATATACACAGACTTATACATACACATGCACATACATACATATACACACTCATATACATGCACATACATACACATATGCACATACACTTACACATACATATGCTCATATATACATATACACACTCATATGCATGCACATACATACACATATGCACATACACTTACACATACATATGCAAATACATACATATACACACACATATACATATACATACACATGCACATACACACACATATGCACATACACATACACATGCACATACATACATATACACACTGATATACATGCACATACATACACATATGCACATAACTTACACATACACATACACACACATACACTTACACATACACATACACATGCACACACATACATACATGATACACTTATACACACACACATGCACATACACATGCACATACACACATATACTCACATATACACACACATGTACACATACATATGCACACACACATATACACACATACACTTATACATACACAATCACAAACACATACAGATAGACACATGTATATGCATAAAACATATCTATATGCATATATATACACACACAGATACAAGCATATACATGCACATAGACACACTTACATAAATATAGATATATACCTAAATGTGCATACATCATTAATTGGTACCATAGATAGAATTCAAAACATAACTGAAATGAGAAAATATATAGAGAGAAAGTTAAGTATATCAATGTAAAATATATATCCAATATAATATTTCAGCCATCAAGATTGTGATCATCCTCGTCATCATCATAATCATCATCATCATCATCATCATCATCATCATCATGATCATCCGCATGATCTAATGTATTTGTAGTGGCATCATGGGTAGAGGTGTGAGCACTTTGTGACGATCGAGATCGTCCCACCTGTGTCTCTCTCTCTCCACCACATCCATGTCTACCTCTCCATAATACCCCTGCATTACATATAATAAACATAAATAAATAAAATATATAAAACATCCATAAAAATAAAATAATTACATGAAATTTACTAATACTCATAAAAGCATTTGGATGATCTTGCATGTACTCACTAAGGCATCAATATCCACAATGTGTAGAAAAATCAATTTCCTCTTTTGTAGGATATCGACCATAATCCTTTTGCTGTATTGAAACAAATAAAAGATTAATGATTAGTATTTGAACTAAAATAGAAAATATAGTTTCAATAATACATATGCTTAAAAATGTAGCTACAAAACCATGATGGCCCATTTGGCCTAAAATGTGATGTATGACTAGACTCAACTCTCTTCTTTGTTGCCACTTGCATTTATTTTATGAAACAAAAAACATAGATTTAATATAAAACATATGAGAATTATAAGTCACTATAATATTAATAGTTCTGCTTAGGAAATGATTCCTGAAGACATAACTATTTGCAAAAATAATGCCACATCTCAGGGGGTATTTTAGGTCTTCTCTTATTTAATTCTACCATAAAATATCTCCCATTATTCAATATCAAACAAAAGAATCAAAATATAAAAAGATCTTTAAATTTATAAACATACACATACATGCATACACATACACATACACATACACATACACATACACATACACATACACATACACATACACATACACATACACATACACATACACATACACATACACATATGCATACACATACACATACACATACGCATACGCATACGCATACGCATACGCATACGCATACGCATACGCATACGCATACGCATACGCATACGCATACGCATACGCATACGCATACGCATACGCATACGCATACGCATACGCATACGCATACGCATACGCATACGCATACGCATACGCATACGCATACGCATACACATACACATACACATACACATACACATACAAATACACATACACATACACATACACATACACATACACATACATGTTGAAGAATCACTCACGAATTTGACGTACAGGCAGACATAAAGAAAAAGAAAGTTAAAGAGAAGCGGAATCAAATATTCAGAAAATCAAAAGCCTTAATGAAGGGACAAATTCACGACCGTTATAAACAGCACAGAATCTTGCAGAATCAGAGATTGATAGAGTTCGTTACACCAAATCAAACTGTATATAAAGAGAGAACGTGCATAAGAATAAAAAGGGGGAAGTGCGAACAAGAACGTGCATGAGAAGAGCGTGCAGTATAAATAGAGCACATAAAGAGATCAAAAAGTATGAGAGAGTGATATAGAAGACGCCAGAGATCGCGTATGTATAGAGTGAGAGAGAAGTGAGAAGAGAAGTTTTTAGAAGACGCCAGAGATCGCGTATGTACAGATGAATAATAGAAACCTGAAAATGTCAGGTATTCATCTGAGAGAGATGGTAAACAGAAACTACTCAGTGTAGGAAAGTTTGTTAACAGTTACAGTTCGTTCAGTAAATGTGTCCCCCGGTACTCTCTCAGTAAATGAATGTCTTGATCAATTACAAGTTATCTCAGTAAACGCATTTTTGGTCAACGCATTTTCGGTCAGTTACAATTTTCTCAGAAAACGTGTTTTTCCGGTAAAACATAAGTATATCTTGCAAAGTAAATTAAAGTTTTGTATGAGAGATAGCTTATCTTATAGCTAGACGTCTCTACTATCAGTTGATCAAAGTTTTCGGTGAAATGGATATGTACACGCAGTACAAAGTCTGACCGGAAAGAGGCATTCTGAACGAGAGAAGTTTTTCTTAAACTTCAGAAAGTGTTCACTCAGTGAAGGAAGTTCACGAATCACTTCCTTACTTCTTGTATATTCACTTGAAGTAATTACAAATGGAAGAGAAGTTGATTCCGGTAAGATTTCGGTATAATTACGGTGACAGTCTGGTGACAGTCCGGTGAAGTTCCAGTGAATTTTTCCAGTAAATTCAAAATGCAGTCTTATATGTTTGAGTGACAGTAATTGTGCTGAGCTACTGCTGATTATAGAGGTGTTCTAATATCACTCTAGCTTAGCATCTTTATTCGGTGGCGCGACGATTTCCGCAGGCCTGACAAGGTTCAAGCCTTTGCGGCGACGGCCATCAATAAGTGGTCTCAGAGTCGTGAGATCACCAACAATTGGTGTCAGAGCCAGAGTATCCACCATCATTGGTCTCAGAGCAGGTTAACCACAAGAAGTGGTACCAGAACGAGAAAGATTCTGAAGAGCAGAAAGATTCTCAGAAGGTCACCGGAAGTAATAGAAACAAGAAGATCATGGCAGATCATGTCCAAATTGATAAATTGGACAGAGATAATTATCCCGCATGGGTAATGCGCATGGAAGCCTTACTTATGAGTAAGGACTTAATGATGTATGTGACCGGAGAAGAAAAGAAGCCGACTTTCGAAGATGATAGTCATCCGGAAAAAGAAGAATTAGAAGCCTTGAAGCTGTGGCAGAAGAAAGATGCAACGGCAAGAGCTTACATTTACAATACCGTTTTAGATCATCTACTACCGCACATTAGAGGTCTGGAGAAAGTGGAGGACATATGGAGTGCGTTGGAAGATCATTTCCAAAATACCACGAAAGCTAGGAAGGCTAGCCCATGGTCCGAATTCACAACGTTCAAAAAGAAGTCGAATCAAAGCATTAGTGACTATGTTACTAAGATGAAGGATCTAGCAGATAGTCTTGGATCCATAAATGAAGATGTCGAAGATCACAGATTGATAGCGCAAGTGCTCACAGGTTTGAGAGGAGATGAAAGGTGGAAACCTTTCGTACTCTCGACTGAACTATCTTTAAATCATTTTGTACCAGATTTAAATCAGTTGCTTGGGTTGATGCTCACATATGAGCAAGACCTGAAAGGAAATGCAGATAAAGGAAAAAGTCCTACAATGTACATGAAGAACAAGAAGAAAGATAAAGGCAAGTCAAAAGACGAAGAAGAGCCAAGTTCTCAGGCTTATTATGCAAGAGGTAAAGGCACCGGTAGAGGAAGAGCAAGAGGCTTTGGAAAAGGAAGAGGTAGTCAGAAAATAAATAGGAAGGCTTGCTGGATTTGTGGACTCAGTAATCATCTGGTTCATGACTGTTGGCACAATCAACAAGGATCAAGTCAAAATCAGAACAGTAATAGCAGAGGCAGAAGCGGAAGATATCAGAATAAATTTCAAAGAGGTAGACAAAATCAAAGAGGAGGCTATGGTAGAGGTGGAGCAAGAAGTTGGGGACAGAATCAATCCTACAACACCACCTACAACAACTACGCAAATGACACACAGAATGAAAGTCATACATCATTGATGATGAACTCAATTAGCACATCAGATAACGAAGATCTAAAGGTATTTTACATTGACTCTGGATGTTCAAATCATTTGTCAGGAAATATAGAATTGATGTCACAATTGGAAAAAGGTAGTTCCAGTCATACTGTTCAAACAGGTGACAATACGAGACATAGTGTACATTCAATTGGAAAAGTGAAATGTAAGAGTGGAGCAGATTTGCTAACCAATGTTTTGTATGTTGTGACAATACCGAAAAATTTGATTAGCGTAGGACAGATAGTTGAAAAAGGTTTTCAGGTCAGATTTACAAATGAAGGAGTATTTGTAGAAGATCCCGAGAATGGATATAATCATATTGTCTCTGGTAAAAAAGAAGGTAGACTCTTTACTTTAAGAGTACAAGGGAACATCGGCCAAGCGTTGCTCACACATGGTGAAAAGGTGATTACAGAACTTGATCTCTAGCATAAGAGATTAGGTCATTTTAATGAAAAAGGAATTAAAGCTATGATTGCGAATCAGTCAGTACTGGGATTACCGAATGTACAGAACCAACATATGATTCATAAGTGTGAAGCATGTCAGATGGGAAAAGCCCACAGGTTACCTTTCCAGAAGAAAGGATTCAAACATGACAGAGTTCTTGAACTCATTCATACAGATGTATGGGGTCCAACAAAAGAAGGAGCAATCAGCGGATCGAGGTATTATGTTTTATTCATTGATGACGCTACAAGATGGATAACTCTTTATGTTTTGAAAGAAAAATCAGAAGTGTTTGAAGCCTTCAGACATTTTCATGCATATGCTGAAAGACTCACAGGTCGAAAGCTTAAAAGACTGAGGTCTGATGGAGGGGGAGAATAATTCTCCCAAGAGTTCAATGACTATCTTTGGAATGCAGGTATTAAGAGAGAAATAACCTGCAGGTATACACCACAACAGAATGGTGTAGCAAAAAGAAGGAACCGAACTCTAGTTGAGTTTGCACGAGCCATGCTAAAGGAAAATGATTGCCCAAACTATCTCTGGGCTGAAGCCGTAAATACAACTACATACTTGGTAAATAGATTACCGTGTACAGCTTTAGATGGAATGACCCCGTATGAAGCTTGGTGGGGAAAGAAGCCAACACTTGATCATTGCAAAGTGTTTGGATCAGTAGCCTATGCTTATGTACCATCACAACTCAGACATAAGATTGAACCTAAAGCAGAGAAATATGTGTTCGTCGATTATGATGAAAAGCAGATGGGCTACAGGTTATGGAGTCCTCTAACAAAACAGTTCACTGTTTCCAGAGATGTTACATTTGATGAAGAGAAAAGCTGGTATACAGATCAGAATCATACAACGGAAGAATATGAAGAAGAAGTAAGAAGAAAAGAAAAAGGGAAATCAATTGTACAGGTGAACAGAGATGAAGACTATATGCAGGCAAGTACGTCCAGAATCGGATCAGGTATAAGAAATGAAGATGAACATGGATTTGATGAAGAAGAGTATTCAGATACACATGAAGAGTTTGAACCAAGAAGGTCAAATAGGGTAAGGAAACAACCAACTAGGTATTCTTATGATACTTTGTATATAACTCAGAAAAATTATGCATATATGGTCAAAGATGATGAAGAACCTCAGAGCTATGACGAAGCTAAAGGCAAGAAGCAATGGGAAGAAGCAATGGAAGAAGAGTTCAACGCACTGGAGGAGAACAAGACATGGGAACTTGTTCCTAAACCAAACGGTAAGAAAGTAATCGGAAATAAATGGGTTTTCAAAGTTAAGAAACTTGCAGATGGAAGGATAGCCAGATACAAAGCTAGACTGGTTATCAAGGGCTATGCTCAGACACATGGCATAGATTATGATGAGACGTTCAGTCCGGTGGCAAAGATGTCAACCATAAGGACAGTGATTGCTATAGCAGCATCAAAAGGATGGAAGCTAAGTCAGCTAGATATAAAGAGCACATTTCTGAATGGATATATATCAGATGAAGTCTACATGGAACAACCAGAAGGGCTTGTAAGTTCCAGATACCCAAACTTCGTTTGCAGATTAAGAAAAGCATTTTATGGACTGAAGCAAGCTCCAAGAGCTTGGAATTACAGACTTGTGAAATATCTCAATGAACTTGGATACCAAAGTTCAAAGGCAGATGCAAGTTTACTCATCAAGAGAATAGAAGAAGGTATGATATACATCTGCATTTATGTAGATGACATTATAATCATAGGTACTTCAGATGAAGGAATTAAAGAAGTAAAGAGATTACTCGAAAAGGAGTTTCAGATCAGTGACCTAGGAAAGTTGTCATACTTTCTAGGAATGGAAATCACATACACAGATCATGGTGTACATGTTACGCAAGAAAGGTATCTCCTAAACTTACTGAAGAAGTTTAATATGGAGAATTGCAGAGAAGCTTCAACACCACTTGAAGTAAATCATAAACTAAACAAATATAGTGGTGCAGAGTTTAAAGATATGAGAAAATATCAGTCGTTAGTGGGAAGCTTAATCTACGCTACACTAACACGACTAGATCTTAGCTATGCAGTGGGAGTTCTCTCATAGTTCATGCATTGTCCGAAAGATCAACATTGGGTTGCAGGACAGAGAGTTCTTAGATATATCAAAAGAACTATAAAAGAAGGATTATACTATCCTTTATAGTCAACAGAAGCAGAATATAAAGGACTTGTAGAAGCAGCTAAAGAAGTGATATGGATGCAGACCTTGTTCAAAAGCATGGGTATTGATCAAGGTATACCTATCATACATGGAGATAATATGAGCTTGCTGTATCTTGCAGCAAATCCAGTATTTCATGCAAGAACAAAGCACATAGAAATTCAGTATCATTTCCTGAGGGAAAAGGTAATGGAGAAGGATATAGAAATTCTATACACTCCGACAAAAGATCAGATTGCAGATATTTTGACAAAAAGCTTGGATGGAACAAAGACAAGCAGATTCAAAGAAATGGCACGTGTAAAAGAAAGAAAAAATATATGAAGACATGAAGAGTCAAATTAGTGATTGAGGGGGAGCTGTTGAAGAATCACTCACGAATTTGACGTACAGACAGACATAAAGAAAAAGAAAGATAACGATAACCGAAATCAAATATTCAGAAAATCAAAAGCCTTAATGAAGGGACAAATTCACGACCGTTATATACAACGCAAAATCTTGCAGAATCAGAGATTGATAGAGTTCGTTACACCGAATCAAACTGTATATAAAGAGAGAACGTGCATAAGAATAAAAAGGGGGAAGTGCGAACAAGAACGTGCATAAGAATAAAAAGGGGGAAGTGCGAACAAGAACGTGCATGAGAAGAGCGCGCAGTATAAATAGAGCACATAAAGAGATCAAAAAGTATGAGAGAGTGATATAGAAGACGCCAGAGATCGCGTATGTATAGAGTGAGAGAGAAGTGAGAAGAGAAGTTTTCAGAAGACGCCAGAGATCGCGTATGTACATATGAATAACAGAAACTTGAAATGTCAGGTATTCATCTGAGAGAGATGGTAAACAGAAACTACTCAGTGTAGGAGAGTTTCTATAGCTTGACCAAGAAGAGGCCAAGCTTGATTTGTACACATCTTCTCTAATAGAAAACACATGTTCATGTGGAAGTTTGCGTGCACTGTTCATATGTGAAGAACTCTGTGTATTTTTGTATTACGGTAGAAAGTTCGTTAACAGTTACAGTTCGTTCAGTAAATGTGTCCCCCGGTACTCTCTCAGTAAATGAATGTCTTGATCAATTACAAGTTATCTCAGTAAACGCATTTTTGGTCAACGCATTTTCGGTCAGTTACAGTTTTCTCAAAAAACGTGTTTTTTTGATAAAACAACGAAGTATATCTTGCAGAGTAAATTAAAGTTTTGTATGAGAGATAGCTTATCTTATAGCTAGACGTCTCTACTATCAATTGATCAAAGTTTTCGGTGAAATGGATATGTACACGCAGTACAAAGTTTGACCGGAAAGAGGCATTCTGAATCGGAGAAGTTTTTCTTAAACTTCAGAAAGTGTTCACTCAGTGAAGGAAGTTCACGAATCACTTCCTTACTTCTTGTATATTCACTTGAAGTAATTACAAATGGAATAGAAGTTGAGTCCGGTAAGATTTCGGTATAATTACGGTGACAGTCTGGTGACAGTCCGGTGAAGTTCCAGTGAATTTTTCCAGTAAATTCAAAACGTAGTCTTATATGTTTGAGCGACAGTAATTGTGCTGAGCTACTGCTGATTATAGAGGTGTTCTAATATCACTCTAGCTTAGCATCTTTATTCGGTGGCGCGGCGATTTCCGCAGGCCTGACAAGGTTCAAGCCTTTGCCGTGATGGCCATCAATAAGTGGTCTCAGAGTCGTGAGATCACCAACAATACACATACACATACACATACACATACACATACACATACACATACACATACACATACACATACACATACACATACACATACACATACACATACACATACACATACACATACACATACACATACACATACACATACACATACACATACACATACACATACACATACACATACGCATACACATACGCATACGCATACACATACTCATACGCATACCCATACACATACGCATACACATACACATACACATGTTGGAGAAACACTCACTAATTAGACATATATTTGGAGGTCAAATCTTAGGAAGAAAACCCCATGCCTATGTGAAGGGACAAATTCACAAATGTATCATATTTGTAAAGTTAGTTCACTTTAGTTCTAGAAGTTTTTAAAATCACGAGAATACGAAAATCTATATAAGTTAGTTTGTATCAACTGACGCGGTGAGAGAGAGAGAGAGAATAGAGAGAAGAAGTAGAAGAAGGAGTTCATTTTATACGACTGAGAATAGTCGGGCTTCTCTGAGTGAGAAAGCATCTGTAAAACTTCTGAGTTTTCATAGCTGTGAGAAAGAACTGAGTAAAGTTCTGTGTATGAGTCTCTCTCCATCATCTCCATGTTTGCCTACTGTGTGATGAATTCAAAAGTTCAAGTTTTCTGAGCAATTCGATGCCTGGCATCGAATCTTGGCTGATAAGTCATTTTTTCATTCTCTGTGTGTTAACTATTGTTGAATCTTCTAAAAATATGAAGTTTGTGGAGCAACTCGATGCCTGGCATCGAGTTCCAACATAAAATGGATGCCCGACATCGACTTCTATCATATAAGTCATCTTCTTCATGTGTGTGTAAAATAGAGTGTTTCTGGTGCAGAAAAATAGCCAAAAAAAGCCCAAAGTCGATGCCTGGCATCGACTTGGACTGAAATTCGATGCTAGGCATCGAATTTTTTATTTTTGGACATCAGGAATACTAAAACAGGCAAGATTTCCAGTTTTGGAAGGTCATACAGGGTCATCTTGTGAGGGCCATAACTTGAGTTCTAGAGCTCCGTTTGATGCATATGATAGCTTGTTGGAAAGCTCTACTCTTCTAGTTTAAGCCTATAGAGTTTCATGGAGAAAGTATACTTGAGCTAGGAGAAATTAGCAAAATACTGAAGGTATGTCATTTCAGTGACTAGGAATTTCTGTAGAAGCAAAGTTCTCACTTTAAGCTATCATTTCTCAAAGTTTGGAGTGGCAATGAGTTAATGGTGACCATAGAGGTGTTCTAGTGTCACATTAATTCATTTCTTGTGGTGTTTTATACATCAACAAGTGGTATCAGAGCAGAAAGGTCCTGAAGAGCAGAAGGCGACAAAGGTACGAGAAGTTTTGTAAAGTTTTCCATTAAAGTTTGAAAGGTGAAGCATTTGAAGACACAAGGCATCAAAAGATTACTTTCGAAGTATCCTCATACACAAAGAACTTCAAAAGGTATTATCCTTTATCCTTTAAGCTCACAGGTTGCAGCAGAAGGAAAGAACTATGGCAGATCATATCTCCATTGACAAACTGGACAGAGATAATTACCCCGCATGGGTAATGAGAATGGAAGCCTTACTTATGAGTAAGGATCTCATGGTATATGTAACAGGTGAAGAAGAGAAGCCAGTATTTGAAGATGAAAGCCGACCAAAGAAAGAAGAACTTGATGCTTTAAAGCATTGGCACAAGAAGGATGCAAGTGCAAAAGCCTACATCTACAATACAATCTCAGATCATTTGCTACCACACATCAGAGGATTGGAATCATCAGAAGATATATGGAATGCATTGGAATATCATTTCCAAAGCACTACTAAAGCACGGAAAGCAAGTCTATGGTCAGAGTTTACAACATTCAAGAAGAAGCCAAGTCAAACCATTAGTGATTATGTCACTAAGATGAAGGATCTAGCAGATAGTCTTGGATCCATAGATGAAGATGTTGAAGATCACAGATTGATTGCTCAACTACTTGCAGGTTTGAGAGGGGATGAAAGGTGGAAACCTTTTGTCTTATCAACAAAACTTTCTTTGAATCATTATGTTCCAGATTTGAACCAGTTGCTTGGTTTGATGCTCACATATGAGCAAGACTTGAAGGGAGATGGAGATAAAGGTCAAAGTTCTGCAATGTACATGAAGAATAAGAAGAAAGGAGATAAAGGTAAAGCAAAGGATGAAGAGGAGTCTAATTCTCAAGCTTATTATGCAAGAGGTAAAGGCACTGGCAGAGGAAGAGCAAGAGGTTTTGGAAGAGGAAGAGGTAATCAAAATAACAACAAAAAGGCTTGCTGGATCTGTGGATTGAGTAATCATTTGGCTCATGACTGTTGGCACAACCAACAAGGATCAAACCAGAATCAAAACAACAATAGCAGAGGTCGAGGTGGAAGATATCAAAGTAATTTTCAAAGAGGTAGACAAAGTCAAAGAGGAGGCTATGGTAGAGGTGGAGGAAGAAGTTGGGGACAGAATCAATCCTACAACACCACCTACTACAACTATGCAAATGACACACAGAATGAAAGTCATACATCATTGATGATGAATTCAATCAGCACATCAGATAAAGAAGATCTAAAGGTATTTTACATTGACTCTGGATGTTCTAATCATTTGTCAGGAAACATAGAATTGATGTCAGAATTGGAAAAAGGCATTTCTAGTCACACAGTTCAAACTGGTGATAATACAAGACATAGTGTACATTCAATTGGAAAAGTGAAATGCAAGAGTGGAGCAGATTTGCTAACCAATGTTTTGTATGTTCCTACAATACCTAAAAACTTGATTAGTGTGGGACAGATAGTTGAAAAAGGTTTTCAAGTCAGGTTTACAAATGAAGGAGTATTTGTGGAAGATCCAGAGAATGGATATAATCAGATTGTCTCTGGTAAGAAAGAAGGTAGACTCTTTACTTTAAGAGTGCAAGGGAACATTGGTCAAGCTTTGCTCACACATGGTGAAGCAGTGATTACAGAACTTGATCTCTGGCATAAGAGATTAGGTCACTTTAATGAAAGAGGAATTAAAGCTATGGTTGCTAATCAGTCTGTACTAGGATTACCAAATGTGCAAAGTCAACATATGGTTTATAAATGTGAAGCATGTCAAATGGGTAAAGCACACAGGTTACCATTTCAAAAGAAAGGATTCAAACATGATGGAGTACTTGAGCTCATTCATACAGATGTATGGGGACCAACAAAAGAAGGATCTATCAGTGGCTCAAGGTATTATGTTCTTTTCATTGATGATGCTACAAGATGGATAACATTATATGTTTTGAAGGAAAGATCAGAAGTGTTTGGAGCTTTCAAGCATTTTCATGCATATGCAGAGAGAGTCACAGGTCAAAAGCTTAAGAGACTGAGGTCTGATGGAGGGGGAGAATACTTCTCCCAAGAGTTCAATGATTATCTTTGGAATGCAGGTATTAAGAGAGAAATAACTTGCAGGTATACACCACAACAAAATGGTGTAGCAGAAAGAAGGAACAGGACTTTGGTTGAGTTTGCTAGAGCTATGCTAAAGGAGAAGAACTGTCCAAATTATCTTTGGGCTGAGGCTGTAAATACAGCTACATATCTTGTGAATAGATTACCATGTGCAGCTCTGAATGGAATGACTCCATATGAAGCTTGGTGGGGTAAGAAACCAACACTAGATCATTGTAGAGTGTTTGGATCAATTGCATATGCTTATGTGCCATCACAACTTAGGCATAAACTTGAACCAAAGGCAGAAAAATATGTGTTCATTGGTTATGATGAAAAGCAGATGGGTTACAGATTGTGGAATCCTCTAACCAAACAATTTATTGTTTCTAGAGATGTTACATTTGATGAACAGAAAAGTTGGTATGCAGATCAAAGTCATACAGCTGAAGAATTTGAAGAAGAGGTAAGAAGATGTGAGAAAGGAAAATCAATTGTGCAGATGAATAGAGATGAAGACTATATGCAAGCAAGTACATCCAGAAGTGGATTAACAAGAATGAATGAAGAAGCTCCTATATTTGATGAAGAGGTGTATCCAGAAACTTATGAAGAATGTGAACCAAGAAGGTCAAGCAGGACAAGGAGACAACCAGAAAGGTATTCTTATGATACTTCTTACATAACTCAGAAGAACTATGCATATATGGTCAAAGATGATGAAGAACCTTAGAACTATGATGAAGCTAAAGGTAGAAAGCAATGGGAAGAAGCAATGAAGGAAGAGTTCAATGCACTGGAGGAGAACAAGACATGGGAACTTGTTCCTAAACCAATGGTAAGAAAGTAATTGGAAATAAATGGGTTTATAAAGTGAAGAAGCTTGCAGATGGAAGTATAGCCAGATACAAAGCTAGATTGGTGGTGAAAGGCTATGCCCAGACCTATGGCATAGATTATGATGAGACATTCAGTCCCGTAGCTAAGATGTCAACTATAAGGACAATCATTGCTATTGCAGCTTCAAAAGGATGGACCCTAAGTCAATTGGATATAAAAAATGCATTCTTGAATGGATACATATCAGATGAGGTATACATGGAACAACCTCAAGGGTTTATAGATTCCAGGTATCCAAATTTTGTTTGCAGGTTGAGAAGAGCATTGTATGGATTGAAGCAAGCTCCAAGAGCTTGGAACTATAGACTGGTGAAGTATCTTAATGATCTTGGATATCAAAGTTCAAAAGCAGATTCAAGTCTACTTATCAAAAGAACAGAGGAAGGTACAATCTACATTTGTATTTATGTAGATGACATTATAATCACAGGTACTTCAGATGAAGGAATCAAGGAGGTAAAGAGATTGCTTGAAAAAGAATTCAAGATTAGTGACCTAGGAAAGCTATCATACTTTCTTGGAATGGAAGTTACTTATACAGATCATGGCATATATGTGTCACAAGAAAGGTATCTTCTGAACTTGTTGAAGAAGTTTGATATGGAAAATTGCAGAGAAGCTTCAACTCCACTTGAAGTTAATCACAAGCTCAGTAAATATGATGGTGCAGACTACAAAGATATGAGGAAGTATCAATCTCTTGTGGGTAGTTTGATTTATGCTACACTAACAAGACCTGATCTTAGTTATGCAGTGGGAGTTTTGTCACAATTCATGCATTGTCCAAAGGACCCACATTGGATTGCAGGTCAAAGAGTTCTCAGATATATCAAAGGAACTATAAAGGAAGGATTATATTATCCTTTTACATCAGATTTGAAGTTGAGAGCCTACAGTGACTCAGACTGGGCAGGTAATCAAGATGACAGGAGATCAACTCATGGTTACATGATATACATTGGTGATAAGCTTGTAAGTTGGTGTTCCAAGAAACAACATACAGTAGCATTATCATCAACTGAAGCAGAGTACAAAGGACTTGTGGAAGCAGCTAAGGAAGTCATATGGATGCAGACATTGTTCAAGAGCTTAGGCATTGATCAAGG
>CM035442.1:27016124-27288624 GCA_020310875.1 Ceratopteris richardii
TCCTATGCAGACACCTTCTTTTGGGAATTATCTTTACTTCATGACTTTCATCGATGATTTTTCCAGGCATGCATGGGTATATCCATTGAAGGCAAAGTTTGAAGTGTTTATTTTCTTCAAAAGGTTTTTGGTTTTGGCTAAAAATCTATCAACATGTAAAATGGGCAGCCTCCATTCTGATCGAGGGGGGGAATATATCTCTTCTGATTTTAATGCATTTTTGGCTGAACGTGGGATAAAACACCAGTGTACAGTGTCATATACACCTCAATAGAATGGAGTTGCTGAACAAAAGAACAGGTCACTCATGGAGATGGCGAGGTGTATGGTCAAGAGTCAGGCTTTACCACATACTTTTTGGCTTGAGGCTCTCATGTGTGCAGCATATGTACTTAACAAGTGTCCCACTAAAGCACTGCAGTCTCTCACTCCATATGAGGGTTGGCATGATCGCAAGCCATCTGTTGCTCATCTGCGTGTTTTTGGTTGTTTGGCATATGCATTAGTGCCTAAAAAACATAACAGAAAATTAGATGATAAAGCAATAAAATTATTTTTGTTGGGTACAGTTCTGAAAGTAAAAGCTATCGTCTATATCATCCACAGACTAAACGCATTCTGGCTAGCCGTGATGTTGTTTTTGTGGAAGATGCTATTCAGCCATTGGTTTCATGTACTAAGGAGACATCTGTTAGCTCCAAAGATATGCATGATACTTTGCTGCCTCTTTTTACAGGTGGACAGTCTAGTGCTGGTCCTAATGAGATAACTTTTTAGCCTTTGCCGGTTTCATATGATGATGCAGATAATCCATTTTTGATGCAGATTTACCTGATGCACTTGTGGATGAGAGAGCTGACATTGAGGAGGCAAAAACTATGCCAAAATGGCTAGTGCAGACTTTGCATGATAGCAAATTAGATGCACCTCTGTCATATCGTACTTGATCAAGCTCTCATAGTGCCTCTTTCGCATCAGATTTTTATGATGTGGCTGCATCTAGTCTCTGTGATGAGACGGAGCCTATTTCATTTGATGAAGCACAAAATTCAGAAAATTGGATGGCTGCTATGCAATCTGAATATGATGCAATAATGAAGAATAGCACTTAGTCTTTATGTGACTTGCCTCTTGGCAAAAAGGCCATTGGCACTAAATGGGTATATAAGCTGAAGCATAAACCTGATGGTACAGTTGACAAGTATAAAGCTAGGCTTGTTGCAAAGGGTTATGTGCAAGAAAGAGGCATTGATTTTGATGAAACCTTTTCTCCTACTTGCCGAATGACTATTGTTCATAGCATCTGTGCACTTGCAGCTCATCATGGTTGGAATGTACATAAGTTGGACATTAAAACAACATTTCTAAATGATGACTTGCATGAAGAAGTGTATGTTTTTCAGCCCCGTGGCTTTGCGCAGAAAGGGCATGAAAACCAGGTGTGCAGGTTAAAGAAGGCATTATATGGTTTAAAGCAAGCACCACGTGCTTGGTATGAAAAGATAGATGCCTATCTGATTGCACATGGTTTTGAGAACAGTCCAACTGAAAGCACCTTATATATTAAGCATGGTAATGATGTACTTTTGATCATTGTGGTTTATGTTGATGACATGCTGCTCATTGGTCCTCATGAGAGGCATATTTCTGATTTTAAGGATGATTTGCATGCCTCATTTGAGACGTCTGATTTGGGGCATTTGCATCATTATTTGGGCATTCAATTTATGCATGTTGATGGTGGAATGGCTTTGTGTCAAACAACATATATTGACACATTATTGCAGTGTTTTGGACTTGAAGACTGTAAACCTATTGCTACTCCTATGGAGACAGGTTTATGATTGAGTCTTCATGATGCTGGAGATGCATTTGATGCTATTTTCTATCAGCAGGCTGTTGGGTGCCTGATTTACTTATGCATTACTCGGCCAGGTATTCAGTTTGCTATCTCAGAGATGAGCAAGTTTATGCATTGCCCAGGAGTTAAGCATTTGCAGGTGGATAAGCGCATCTTTCTCTACTTGAGTGGTACTTGGCTAATTGGGTTGTCTTATCCCAAGGGGGGATCACTACTGCTAGATTTGCATGATTTTTCTGACTCTGATTGGGCTGGTTGCTATGACACTCTTGTGTCCACTAGTGGCTTTTGCTTCATGCTTGGTAGCTCATGTATGTCTTGGTTGGGAAAGAAGTAGCCTACTGTGGCCACTTCCAGCTGTGAGGCTTAGTATAGGGCAACTTTCACAGCAATTGTTGAGTGTGTGTGGCTCAGACACCTTATGGCTGATTTGGGTGTTGACCAGTCTTTTGCCACCACCATCTTGACTGAGAGTCAGAGCGCATTGGTAGTTGCAAGGAAACCTGTGTTCCATGCTCGCACTAAGCACATTGATGTGCATTATCATTGATGGAGAGTGTTAATCTCCAAAAGAACAAGTTAACCTTGAATTTAGATCACCTCTATATCAAGATCAACTTTAGACTCCACCTAATTTAGAGAATCTTCACCAAATTATCAGAAAATTGATTATTCTGAAAATTTCAGTTTCTTCAGAAAAGTCTGCTGCAGATTAGTCACTCATTGACTAATCAATCCTGTAAAGTTTTTGATAAAACTTTGCACAACACTTCGCCTTAAGGTTGCGCAACTTTGCCAAGTTAAATCTCTCAAAAAGATTAAGTACACACAGAGAAATGTGTGAAACACTTTACCTATGTCTGAAAATGCTTCTCTGCAATGGCGACTTTGACACCTGCAACTTCTTAGCACTGGTTCTCCCAAAGTAAATCCTGTTTGATCAAGATCTTTTAGCCATAGATAGCTTACCTTCCAACTTAGATTTTAAGCCCTCATTTGTGTAAAACTTTACACTGTAGACTGAGCAATGATCATTTCATTGAAGATGAAATGTGCGCCAGATCTCTCGACTGTTAGAACATTCTTACATATGAATGTTCCTAATCAAAATTCTCACAGCCTGATTACAATTAACCTCTCAAATTCTAGCCATAGATGGATTAGCTATGGACTTAGATACCTGCAAAAGGATTTCTCAAAAGATTAAACACAGAGGGAGCAGACAGCAAAATATCGGGCGCAAAATTTTTCGATTTCTCAGAAAATTTACATCTAAGTGAGGATGGACAATTCACTCACTCTTCATGTGTCTAATGACACTAATTTCTCTCTTCCTATTCTCAAATCTCTTCTGCTCTACTTGCCCGACATTTTCAAACATATTTATAGATGAATATATACAAGTGTATGACTTAAACAAGGGTATAAGTCAGCTAATGTACATATGTGTACATATCTTTGAGTTTTCTGAAAATGTCCTTCCTTCAACCATCTGACTTTGTTTCCTTCTTGACTCCTTGACTTCATTTCTCCATAATCCTTCAATTGATGATTGTCATGCACCAACAGCTCCCCCTCAATCATTAATTGAGGTTCTTTTCTATCTTCTTTACTCCAGCCATATCCTTGAATCTTTGTAGTTTTGGTCCATCTAGACTTTTAGTCATCATATCTGCAACTTGATCTTTTGTGGGAGTGTGTATGACTTCAATCTCTTTCTCAATGACCTTCTCTCTCAGAAAATGATACTGTATTTCAATATGCTTAGTTCTAGCATGAAATACAGGATTAGCTGCCAAGTATAATGAACTCATATTGTCTCCACAAATAATAGGAGTACTCTGAATCACATCAAAAACTTTCAAAAGTGTCTTTAGCCATATTACCTCTTTTGCAGCTTCCACCATACCTTTATATTTTGCTTCTGTAGATGACAAAGCAACTGTATGTTGCTTCTTGGAACACCATGAAATCAATTTGTCTCCTACATAGCACAAGTATCCATGTGTTGATCTTCTATCATCCACATTACCTGCCCAATCTGCATCACTATATATCTTGATTCTTGTATCTGAAGTAAACCCATAGTACAACCCTTCTTTGAGTGTACCCTTGATGTACCTAAGTACTCTTTGTCCTGCAATCCAATGTTCCTTTCTAGGACAATGCATGAATTGTGAAAGCACACCAACTGCATATGACAAGTCAGGCCTTGTCAATGTAGCATAAATCAAGCTACCAACCAAACTTTGATAGAGTTTCATATCTCTGAACTCTTCTCCTCCAAACCTAGACAATTTATGGTTCACTTCCAAAGGTGTAGGTGCAACCCTGCAATCTTCCATTTTAAATTTGGTTAGCAAATTTTTAAGATACCTTTCTTGGGTCACATATACTCCATGTTGAGTATAAGAGATCTCCATTCCCAAGAAGAATGATAAGTTCCCCAAATCACTGATTTTGAACTCTTTCTCCATCTGCTTTTTGATCATTTGTATCCCCTTATCATCTGTTCCTGTAAGTATTATGTCATCAACATAAATACACACATAAATAAACCCATCTTCACTTGCTTTGACTAGCAAGCTACTATCTGCCTTTGATGCTTGAAATCCAAGATCATTCAAGAATTTTACAAGCCTATAATTCCAAGCCCTTGGGGCTTGCTTCAACCCATACAAAGCTCTCTTGAGCTTACACACATAATTTGGACTCACTTGATCTTTGAATCCATCTGGTTGCTCCATGTAGACTTCATCTGAAATGTAACCATTCAAGAAAGCATTTTTAACATCTAATTGAGACAACTTCCAACCTTTACAAGCAGCAATTGCAATGAGTGTCCTGATGGTTGTCATCTTTGCCACAGGACTATAAGTCTCATCATAGTCCACTCCATATGTCTGTGCATACCCTTTCACAACAAGTCTAGCTTTGTACCTAGACACACTTCCATCTGCAAATCTTTTAGTCTTGTAAACCCACTTACATCCAATGATCTTCTGACTATTAGTTTTAGGAACCAAATCCCATGTTTGATTCTCTATCAATGCATCATACTCCTCTTGCATAGCATCTTCCCAATTCTTCTTCCCTTTGGCTTCTTCATATGTAGAAGGGTCTTCATCTGCTTTTACCAAATAAGCATAATCTTTAATAGTCAAGAATGAAGTGTCATAGCTATACCTTGTAGGTTGCCATTTGTGCCTAGATGATCTCCTAACTTCTGCACTTCTTGAGGTCTCTGGTTCATCACATTCTGGATCAAACCTTGGCCTCTCTTCAACTTCAATCTGCACTTCATTACTCTCACTTTCATCAAGTAATTGAACCTTTGCTTTACCTTTTCTTTGTTCCACTACTTCTTCATCATCTGCATGTACATTATATTTACCTGCATACCAAGTACCTTGCTCATCAAATGTAACATCCTTGGATACAATAAATTGCTTTGTGGATGGACTCCACAACCTGTATCCCATTTGCTTATCATCATAACCAATGAATACATACTTCTCTGCCTTAGGCTCCAATTTATGCCTCAATTGAGATGGCACATATGCATATGCCAAGCATCCAAATATTCTGCAATGATCCAAGGTAGGTTTCTTACCCCACCAAGCTTCATATGGTGTCATACCCTGCAAAGCTTTACAAGGCAATCTATTAACCAAATATGTAGCTGTATTAACAGCCTCAGCCCACAAATAATTTGGGCAATTCTTCTCTTTCATCATGGACCTTGCAAACTCAACAAGAGTCCTATTTCTTCTTTCTGCTACCCCATTTTGTTGAGGAGAGTACCTGCAAGTAACTTCTCTCTTTATACCTGCATTCCACAAATAATCATTGAACTCATTTGAAAAATACTCTCCCCCTCCATCTGACCTTAGTCTCTTCAATTTTTGACCTGTAATCCTTTCTGCATATGCATGATAGTGTTTAAATGTATTAAACACTTCTGACTTTTCCTTAATCACATAAATTGTGATCCACCTGGTAGCATCATCAACATATATGACATAATATCTTGAACCATTTATACTAAAGTCCTTTGAAGGACCCCACACATCTGTATGCACCAATTCAAGTCTTTCTGAATACATAAATCCATGCTTGGAATAGGATTGCTTATGAGCCTTAGCTAATTGACATGCCTCACATCTGTATGTCATGTGTTGACCTGCAATGTTAGGCATTCCAAGCACTGAATCATTGTTAATCATTTCTTTGATACCTCTTTCATTAAAGTGTCCAAGTCTTTTGTGCCAAAGATCCAATTCTGACACCTTCTGCTCTCCATATGTGAACATAGCATGTCCAACATTTCCTTGTACCTTCAATGTGAAAAGCCTTCCTTCTTTCTTTCCTGCAATAACCTGTTTATACCCTTGACTAGGGTCTTCCACATAAACTCCATCATTGGTAAACCTTACCTCATAACCTTTTTCCACAATTTGACCTACACTGATCAAATTCTTTGGAATTGTGGGAACATAAAGTACCTTACTCAGAAGAGTGCTCCCATCCTTAGCCTTGACTGAACCAATTGACTTTACCTTATGCTTTGTATTATCACCTGTCTGAACTGTATGATTAATTGCATTATGATCTAGGTCAGTCATCAAAGCAATATTTCCACTTAAATGATTACTACATCCTGAATCAATATAGAACACTCTCATGTCCTCATGTGAGGTTTCACATGTATTCATAATGAGAGTCGAATCCTCCTTTTGATCTGATGCATAGTTGTAGTAGGTGTTATTATAGGATTGATTTTGGAAGTTTCTTCCACCACCTCTTCCAAAAGAATTCCTACCACCTCTACCTCTGAAATTTCCTCTCTGAAATCTACCACCTCTTGCTCTTTGATTAAAGTTCTGATAATTACCATTGTTTTGATTATTGTGCCAACAATCATGAGATAGATGATTGGTCTTACCACATATCCAACAAGCTCTTGCATTATCTTTGTTGTTTCTGCCTCTTCCTCTACTTCTGCCATTTCCTCTTCCTCTTATGAAGTTTGCTTGGTTTGATGTACCTTCTTCTTCACCTGATTGTTGCTTCCCTTTGTTGGCTTTCTTCTTGTCTTTAGAATACATTGCATGACCTGCACTCTTATCAACATCTCCTTTGATATCATTCTCAAAAGTTAGCATATGACCTAACAATTGATTCAAATCAGGAGTAAAGTGATCTAATGAAAGTTCTGTAGATAAAATGAAAGGCTTCCATTTCTCATCTCCTCTTAGTCCTGTGAGTATTTGTCTTACCAATTTGTCTTCTTCAATATCTTCATCAACTGCACCTAAAGAATCTGCAATGTCCTTCATCTTTGTCACATAATCAGAAATTGATTGTGAGGCCTTCTTCTTGAAGGTAGTAAACTCTGCCCATAGTGAAGCCTTCCTTGATTTGGTTGTATTTTGGAAATGCTCTTCCAAAGCATTCCAAATGTCACAAGCACTTTCAAGTCCTCTAATGTGAGGAAGCAAATAGTCATTGACTGCCATGTAGATGATGCTTCTTGCTTGAGCATCCTTCTTCATCCAATTCTTCAAATCTGCAAGCTCCTCCCTAGTTGGAACACTAGGATCTCTGAATTCTGGCTTTTCTTCATCTCCTGTGATGTATCCTATCAGATCTTTGCTCATAAGGTGAGCTTCCATCCTCATAGACCATGCAGGATAGTTCTCTCTATCCAATTTTTCAATTTGGAGACTATCTCCCATCTTTACTTCACCTGTAGCTTCAAATCTTTAACCTTTACAGATAATAAATGTATCTTTACTTCGAATATTGCTCCTTCTGATCCTTTTGATGCTCTTTGTATGTCTTCCTTTGATCTTTCTTCAACCTTTACCCTTCTGCACCTTCAAAATGTAAAGTTTTGTATTTCTGCAATAGTCGGAGTCTTCTTCACTTCAATTTTGACACAACCTGCTCTGATACCACTGATGGAGAGTGTTAATCTCCAAAAGAACAAGTTAACCTTGAATTTAGATCACCTCTATATCAAGATCAACTTTAGACTCCACCTAATTTAGAGAATCTTCACCAAATTATCAGAAAATTGATTATTCTGAAAATTTCAGTTTCTTCAGAAAAGTCTGCTGCAGATTAGTCACTCATTGACTAATCAATCCTGTAAAGTTTTTGATAAAACTTTGCACAACACTTCGCCTTAAGGTTGTGCAACTTTGCCAAGTTAAATCTCTCAAAAAGATTAAGTACACACAGAGAAATGTGTGAAACACTTTACCTATGTCTGAAAATGCTTCTCTGCAATGGCGACTTTGACACCTGCAACTTCTTAGCACTGGTTCTCCCAAAGTAAATCCCGTTTGATCAAGATCTTTTAGCCATAGATAGCTTACCTTCCAACTTAGATTTTAAGCCCTCATTTGTGTAAAACTTTACACTGTAGACTGAGCAATGATCATTTCATTGAAGATGAAATGTGCGCCAGATCTCTCGACTGTTAGAACACTCTTACATATGAATGTTCCTAATCAAAATTCTCACAGCCTGATTACAATTAACCTCTCAAATTCTAGCCATAGATGGATTAGCTATGGACTTAGATACGTGCAAAAGGATTTCTCAAAAGATTAAACACAGAGGGAGCAGACAGCAAAATATCGGGCGCAAAATTTTTCGATTTCTCAGAAAATTTACATCTAAGTGAGGATGGACAATTCACTCACTCTTCATGTGTCTAATGACACTAATTTCTCTCTTCCTATTCTCAAATCTCTTCTGCTCTACTTGCCCGACATTTTCAAACATATTTATAGATGAATATATACAAATGTATGACTTAAACAAGGGTATAAGTCAGCTAATGTACATATGTGTACATATCTTTGAGTTTTCTGAAAATGTCCTTCCTTCAACCATCTGACTTTGTTTCCTTCTTGACTCCTTGACTTCATTTCTCCATAATCCTTCAATTGATGATTGTCATGCACCAACAATCATTATGTCAGGGAGAGGTTCTTTGCTGGGTAGATCAGCTTGGCATATGTTCCCACACAGGAGAACATTGCATACCTTTTCACGAAGGCTCTACATAGGGAGAAGTTTGAAGCTTTTCGCAAATCTTTGGGCTTACTTCCTTTTGTGGAGTGATTTCCACATTGCTTGGCACTTCCTTATACATGAGTGCAAGCTCCTTGTTCACCGCATCACTCCCAAGGGGGATTTGTTGATATATTTAGGTAGTGATGTGTGTGAACACTCTAGGACCACCGGGGCACTTTTTTCCCTCTTTAGGAGGTTTTTCCCCCCGGCTTGTATATATGCCTATTGCCCTAACATGCTACTTATCTTTGTACATTCTCTAGTAATACATTCAGTATTGTGTGTTGTGCTCTAAGCTTCTTCTTCTTCCTTGTGTTGTTCACGTGCTTCCGCAGACGTCTAACTCCAACAGTCACAACTGTCTAATGGAATGTGCCTTACCCAGCACCAGCAAAGAGCTCGTCATCATGCCAACTATGGCCTACTTTTTTCGCTCAGTGCAATCATACCGAAATAAGGATGAGAAGCTAAGGAGGAGCCTTATGTAGCTCAAATGGTAGTACAACGACCCCTAGGATGGGAGTCCTTGACACATCCCTCTACATTGCATTTTTGTAATTTGCAAAGGCTTCTTCAGTGCATCTTCCTTAGTTTTTAACTTCTGGGACTCGGGAAGCAGTTGTGACTCTTTCTATGCTCTCTCTGCAGACCAATACCTGCACATCCTTCAAGCTGAATGCGAGTCATCGATGTATTGCCTTGATCATTTTGCCTTTCGTACTTTAGTTTATGGATTGAATTTGATAAAACTTGAGCGATTCCTATTCTAAAAGAATGTGGCAAGTCCCATCTTGACTGTTTCACTGCATCTGAAAGTCCTGAGCCTGCTCTTTTCTTAATGTCCCTTCAATCTCTAGAGGGCTGAGTGAGCATTTTTCTAGAGGCTTGAACTCACCATGAGATTGAAGTATGCCTGCATGGTGAGTTTAGGGCACCTGCATCCTATCAAATTTATAGAAATATGCATATACTAGAGCTTCTGCCAATGTGAATATTGGTCATTGAATTTTGGATCTTCAACCTTCATATTTGTAAAAAGATTTAAACTCATGAGGGGCTTCACCTCGAACTTGAGCATCCCAACCTTCGACTTTAATCTGTTGTTACATACATCCACCCATCATCAGAAGCAAGGTATCTATAGGTTGACGGTTAGAATGAAGTCTTTCAGTCGATGTTAGCATGACCTCTTTGGAGTGCTTGCATGAAACGACTATCATGATGGGCAAGAACATGGTCGAGTCTACATTAAGACATCCATTTCATGTGTTCACTATTCTTTTAAGTCATTCTCCACCTATTCCACAAATATGAAGTGTTCCCCATCCAATATCTGTCATCCATCTGAGAGAACAGGAAGATGTATCCTTCTTGCATCTACCTCTTTTCGTGAGAGCCTGCAACTGATCATAACGAGAGTGCACTCCACCGTCACTGAGTAGACCCCTAAAGTGAAGAGTGCCACAACATCTTTGAATATATTGAAATCCATCGCCATAAAAAAGCTTCCTAGTGGACAATGCAAAATCATCTAACTTGGCTCCTTGTTCAAATATCCTTATTGCACTCAAAGCATCATGACCAGCTTTTCTGTTTCCCATATCTTTAGGTGGTTAGATCCATGGCCTGGCCATGTGCACCAATTAAATACCGATGCGCTAGAGTCTTCGCAATGTATTTTTGCTGGCTTATAACATCCTTCTATTGCACTTTATCAGGATGAACATGTAACATAGCTTTCTTGTACAGTTTCTTAACTGTTAAAGATGGAATTAGGACAATAAGTGATACTATTTGCCATTGTACCCCAGCCAAAGAACATAATGCAGTGAAGAAAGGAGGGCATGCAAGTTTTTTTTCCTTTTTCTCGTAGCTTCATGTTTGATCTCTGCATGCACCTGCTCTGCTGCCCTTCGTCTCTCCTTGATTAAGGATGAGTCCTCTGTTTGATCTTCATATGCTTCCCTCCTTTCGTGATCTACCTTTTCCAGCCCAGCAACAACTGCCTGTTGAACTTTAGCTTTTCCTATATCAGCATGTTCAAGCCATTCTCGGGCCTTGACAGTAGCCCCATGACATGCTATCTCCTTTATCCCATCCTTTTCTTTGTTTCACTTTTGCTTTCTCTTACTGAAGGTGTCGTATTGTATTACTCCTCATCGTCATTGAAGTAGAAGCATACATGTTTCTTCTTTAGCTCCTGCAAACCTCTACTTCTCTACCAATAGTGGTACGGATCATAACCTATCATGTTTCCACAGAGCCAGCTCTCT
This sequence comes from Ceratopteris richardii, assembly GCA_020310875.1. NCBI lineage: Eukaryota > Viridiplantae > Streptophyta > Polypodiopsida > Polypodiales > Pteridaceae > Ceratopteris > Ceratopteris richardii. Next base: position 27,027,348 of record CM035442.1, read on the forward strand.
TAGTAGCCTCTACCTTCCCCATGTGGGTGCAAACCTGCCAGTATCTTTTGTGGCTTAAGGTGAATATAATAAATGTCATTGCTTCCTTCTCTTCGAGCACTTCTATGGCCCTACTACCGGTTTTTGTTGCATTCTCGACATCTATGTAGCCATCTCCACTCCAACTTCTATTCTTGAAGATTATCCAATTACTTTGTCCTTTGTGGAGGTGATGTGATCACCTGCGTGCTTGGCAAAACTGCCCCCCTTTCCTTGCTAACAACGCTTGCGAAAGAGTGTGCCTTGTCATAGGCCCATTGAGTCCATGTCTATGCATCTTCCTTGGCCAGATCTTGCTCTATAGTTCCTTGGTCCCCCTCGTATGCTGAGCATCTTGTTTTGTAGCTTTGGAGGCATCTTCTTGCACTCCCTTAACCTTATATGCAGCATATTCTTCCCTTGTGTCCCAAATCTTCCATAGTTCCTCTGAGAACACTTGAGCTTTCATTCTCCATGGCATCGACCTTACCCCTAACTATTTTCCTTGCTGATTCAGAGACATACCTAGCATAGTGAGTAGAATCGGTTGCCTTCTCTTTCATGCTCTCTGCAGCGGTTTCCCCTGAATCTGTTACAACACTAGTGGCTCCTTTCACCTTCTCCTTCGTAGCGTTGGTAGCAAACTTCGTAGTGTGCTTTTATTGCTTCTTATATTTCATCCTTGGAAGACTGTGCCCCTTGTCTCTTGTCGCACCTTTAGAGCATGATGTGAGATGGCTCGCTCTGCTCAACAGTATATCCAGAACCTCTTCCCTGGTGCGTGTAGCTGCAGTACCTGCTTCGAACATAGAACTTCCACATTGTGTTGTAAGACAAGAGCAGCACTCTTCATTAGATCTTAGACAAGCCCTCTTGTTGTCTCGTCAACACTACTCCAATGATACCCTCGCTATCCTCTTTCTGATAAGCACTCCTGTAGCAGGAGTCAATTATGCCCTCAAACGACCTGAAGGTAGAACCTCCTCTGTTCCTCCTTTAGCCAAGCAGAGACCTTCTTGTCCCTCCAAAGCAGAATATCAATAGTTTTTTCCATCCGTGAGGAGTTTATGGACCAACTTTTCTTTGCCAAACATGCGACCTTTTCTAAAAGATTTTTCAGCTGTGTGCGAAGCTTCTGTACCAGCAGGTTGCACATGAAGGTCTCTCAATTTTTTGCACCACTGACTCCACCATATCTGAGATTCCTTGCATCGGATGGTCTTGATATTATGCAATGTGCTTTTTTAGATGAAACCTCGGTATCTTTGGGATCTCCCAAGGATTGTTCCTAGAAAGTGTTTATGACTCAACATATCCGCCATCTGCACTCTCATCAAGTTTTTAGTGAAATACCTATCTTTATTCACTTTCACTTCTTCCCTTCTCTCTGGTATCTATTCCTCCATAATCGAAATTCTAGGGGACTCTTTCAAGGATATTGATTAAGAAGAGAATAGAGTGATTCTGTGCCTACCAATCTTTCAAAGTACAAATGGGAAGAGAGTGTGTCCTAACCTTTCAAACTCCAAGCTCTATAATGTATGTGCATCAAAAATTATAGGTCATACCTTCCTTTTCTTAGCTTGTTGATGAAGTTGATGAACCACATAATTCCTTATTTTTTGTAGAAGAACCCCAAAAAGACACATATTCACACATGATTAGAGAAAAAGCAATAAAGATAATAGAAATAATCAACATAAAAAATAAAAGATTTCTAGAACTACTCCTACTCTACTCATAATCTTGAAGAATCACCACACATGGTCGATTAATCACCCAAAAAAGGAATTCTAATCATACCAAAAAATGGATCATCTTGACAAGTTTTGTAAATCTTGCAAGCCGCAAATGCTCACAAGACGATTAACAACATAATTAACACATGACATAAGCATCGCTAATGATGCACATAATTGTAATCACAAGCATAATCATGATGTAATCGCACATTAACGTGTCACAAGCGTTGGACAAGAAGAGAGCAAGTACACATGCACATCATGACGACAAGAGAGCTAGAGTCTAACTACAAACTAGCATTATCTCATTACTTCTAGAAAAGCTCTCCCAAAAGAAGAGGTGGAGACCTCTTTATATACAAAATGACAAAAAAGCATGCTATGTGGGATTTCTAAACTGAAAGGAGAATGAATCCCACTTATTCTCTATTGTGGCACTCACACACACCTATACAAGAGTGCTTATTCAAGTGAATGAGAGGTGAAAAAGATACAAATGATTATGAAAAAGAGTGGATCCAAGAAATATATGTTTTGTTGTCAACAACATACATATACACACACATACATGCATACACATACACATACATAGTAATTACATACTTGTACACATACATATATACACACACATACATGCATACACATACATATATACATACACGTACACACGCATACCCACACATATACATACACATTCTTGACAAAGCATTTTAAACTATGTATTTTATCTCTGTGTCTTGTAAATAGAAGCTCCAATTTTGTAACACTCAAGAAGAGTCTTCTTGCAGTGACCGAGGAGCACCCACCCACATTAGATAGGGAAAGAGCTTCAAATTTGTGTGAGAAAGAGATTTGTAGGAAATCTTGAATCTCTGCTGGGCAAGAAATTACAACTCTCTCCAAAAGAGTATAAAAGACACAAATGTGAAGAATTCTGGGCCATTTCCTCTTGTATCTTTTGCAGTAATGAGAGAAGAAGCTCCTATGGCTATGATACCTATGTCATCTCTTGTTTCCTTTGTCTTCTCTATGCTTTATGGACATGTTGTGTTATTTGATTGATTGTGTGTCACTGGATGTATGTTCTACTTGTTTATGAAGTGAGGAGTAATCTCTATCAAAGTCTTTCTATTGTCATCACTTTTGTGAAGTCATTTAAACATGAATTCCTCTCACCTATTGATTTTCTTTAGATATCCCAATTCCAGGGCCATATAATGGCATGGAAAAGGCCCTTGAATCACTCAATTTAGTGCTTGTATGAGGGAGCTATAATCATTTGAAGTTTCTAGCTTTCATGTCTGCAAAAAGTCGTGTTTTCTAGAAATTCGTGTTTTTGTCTATCATTTCCATCACACATCCTCCACTCCTCATGTATCTTCTTACAAGTGTGCTTGCTTGCATTCTTTATGCATGATTGATGTGTGGTTTGTGAAGCACTAGTCTCTAAGCACCAATAGGGTTAGCTTGTTCTTGGATAGACGAATCAAAAAGGGATTCCCTTTCCCACTTCTTTGTCATCAAGTCTCTACTGCTATAATGGGACAGAGACTTATTGGAAGGTGAAGGTAAGGATGACAACATAGCTCGTTTTTGGTGTTGTTGTCGAGGATGAGTTACCTAGATTGGAGGTGTCAAAACCACAAGTAAGTAGCACTTTCCTCTTTACATTTAGACAAGCTTTACTATAGGAGCTGCAAGATTGATGGAAGGTTAAGCCAGGTATGCACTTTTCATTTGATGCATAGAAGATCAAGTGTGTGTGGCCCTTGTGAAGTTCTCAATCAATTGAAGTGGAAGGTTGGCCATGTGGGAGTATTGCACACTCAAAATGGCTAACTTTTGCTTAATGGTTTGGAACTTTGCATTTTTTGACAAAGTTTAGCCTCTATTAGGAGGATCTTTTAGGATAGAATTAGGGGAAAAGCTGAGTAGGGAGTGTGAGAAACCAACCTTTTGAAGCAGAAGAATTCTATCCTCTTTTGAATTTCTTCCTCAAAAAATCACGACTTTTTGTTAGAAAATCACGACGTTCTGTTTTTTGCAACCCTTAAGAAAACCAAAATACCAAAAAAAAAAAAAACAAAAAGAAATTAAAAGAGAAGAATGAAAATGATAGCATGGATGGGTGAAGTTAATCCATGAAACTTTATTTTTGGGTATTGTAAGAAATTTCATTGTGTTAGTGCCACTCAGAAAATTGTGTTTTATCATTAGTGCTAATTAAGGAGTAAATTCTTAATTACGATTACAAACAAGCTTCTTAGTGTGGAAGGGTCAAATGGGCTTGAAGGAAAGTGCAAGAGAGCAAGTGGAAGGGGTCTAATTTTTTGAAAAGGGAAGAATTAAAATTATTGCAGGAAATCGTGAATTTCTTCAAGAAAATTATAACTCTCTAATCTAGAAATTGGGAGAAAATTACGACGTTTTGAAAGAAAATCATCACAAAAAATCTTGACTTTCTTCAAATCTGGGGAGAGAAAGGTGACTCTCTGCACTTGGAAGAATTTGGCAAACAAAGAGAAAATCGTGACTTTTTGAGCTTGCAAAGGGGAGAAAATTGTGACTTCAAGAATTTTGGGGAGAGAAAGGAGACTCTTTGCACTTGGAAGATTTTGGAGATCAAAGAGAAAATCGTGACTTTTTGACCTTGGAAGGGGGAGAAAATCACGAATTTCTTCAAGAATTTTGGGGAGAGAAAGGAGACTCTCTGCACTTGGAAGGATTTGTGATGAGAGAGAAAATTGTGACTTTTTGGGGTTAAGAAAATCGAGACTTTGTGGTAGAAAATCGCGAAATCCTCCAAGCTATAAAACCCAGAACATTTCAACACTTAGTCACTTTTGAGTGTGTGAGAGTGAGAGAGCTGTAGAGGAGCACAACTTTTTGAGAGCTTGGATTACACCCACCCACCTGCTTTTCTAGACATTCAGAGTATCCAAGAAGCCTCAGGTAATGCTCCTACATGATTTTCCAATGATTTGGTAATCAATGCATGAGTAAAAGTTGCATTTTCATTCAGTGCAGAAAATTGCGACATTTTCTTTTTGAGTTCTAGGGGGCCCTAGACCACTTGCATGTTGATTTAGAATTGAAAAACTTAATTAGCAGTAAAAGGCACCTCTTTGGACTTTTTTTGGAAGGCCAAAAAGTTTGGTATCAATATCTTCAGAGAATCACGATCTGAGTTGACTCTAGGCAAAAAATCGTGGGCAATGCTCACTCATCAAAAGAAAAAAATAATAAAATAATTGTATTGAATGATCTGAGAAAGTTTCAACTTTCTCAGAAATAGCTACTAGGAGGGGATTTCTGCAAGTGTAGAACATCGGGTTTTCTGGTAAGAAAATCACGAATCTCTAGAGTAAACCAACTCCAGAGAGTTAGGGTATCTGATTAGAAAATCATGAATTTCTCAAACTTAGGATTTCCAAGAAATCGCGATTTCCTGAAGAAAACCATACAAAAAAATCTAACTCTAGAGAATCATGGACCATCTCAATTTTTGAGAAAGTTGCGAATATCTACCTGACTCAAGGAAGAGAATTGCGAAACTGTACCTAGAGTGGGGGGAGAGAATCATGAATTTCTGCCAAGATTCCTTCCAAAAAATCAAAAATCTTTGCTTCTAGGAAATAAAAATAGGGATTTCTTGAAGAAAATTGCAATTCTTGAAAAAAGGGTTTTTGAGAAGATCACAAATTTACTTAGAAAAAAAATTGGGATTCCATTGAGAAAATCGTGACTCTTTCCAAAAGAAAAAGTAAAGAGATAATTGATACCATTTCCAAGGGAAAACCACTTTCAATACAGATTCCCAACTATCTAGATTAAATTGGGGACAAATTTTCCAATCAGTAGGAGGGGAAGATAGACAAACACGACTCTTTTCCAGAAAATCACGATTCTTTGACTTTTGCCTTAACAAAATTTTTTGAGAAAGTCTCCAAGGAATATTGGAAGGGAGGAGAATAAGGAAGAGATTGGGGCAACTAAAGAGGGAAGAGATATAGGGAAGCTATAATTGTGGGACTTTGGAGCCTCAGAAAAACATGAATCCTTACCAGAGAATCACGATTCTCTAAGTTGATCATTGAAAGAGATAGCACTAGTGTAGTTAGGGGAGGACAATTGGAAAACATTATCCTTAGAAACAGTTCAAGAAGAGAGGAACATATTCCTCCATGCAGTTGAGAGGAGGAAAAGTTATCCCAAACCCAACCCTCACCCTAATTTGGATCAGACCCAAGACTTAGGGGACCATAAAGCCACTACCAACAAAATGCAAGAAGAGCAAGGGAGTGATGGGGATTTTAGAAACATTCTCAAATTTGAATTCACCAATAGGTTTGGAGCCTACATATACAAGGATGGAATTCAGAGATATGTGCTGAGGTTTAGGTCAAACTCTTTGCTCAACATGACAACTATCACCCAATTTGAAAATGGACATTACATAGAAAGATATGGGACCATTTATATGGTGACCACAGATCTAGAAAATGTCAATGACCAAGGAGAAGTGCCTAACAAGAGAGTAGTGAGGGAAGATCTAGAGGAAGCCCTAAGTCCTAGAGGACAGTCTATCTGTGGTCATCAAGAGCAAGTCATTAGGCTCCCATGTGATCAAACTAGTAGTACCTTGCTCTACATGAACCCAGAAATAGGAAATGTCTATTGGGCAGCCAACTTAGACACCTACCATGCACCATCGCACATGAACATGAAAATTCTTAAAAAATACAATGAACCTAGAGAGTCGCCTACTTTCATGAATGAGGATGGAAAAAGATTTTAGAAGTTGGTAGATGAGTTGAAGAGCTCATACACACACCTGGACCAACCCATCTTTCCTAGAAATAATGTCACCAATAAAGAAGTAGGAGGAGAGCAAGGACACGTTAACTCATATCATATGGACTCTCAAAGAGGAAATAAGTTGGGGAAAGCTACTGAGACAAGTAATTCAGTGGGGAATAGGCCAGGGGGAAGGCATCAAGAGCCTCCATCTATATCACCTATCAGAGTGAACAAAAATCAAGGGCCAGAGCCTAGGAACCATGGGAATGTCAAACCCTAGAGACACCATCTTGATATACCAAGGAGGAAGAATAGAGAGAGGAATGGAGGGCAGTATAGAAGGCTGAGACCTACTCAAGTGGTGAAGAGCATGAGAAACCAATATGATGGCTCCACTGATCCTTATGATCATGTGGAAGAATTCAAACAAGTGCTCAAAGCAGAGGAGGTAGAAGACTTCTTCACTCAATACCAAGCTTTTGGGCTAACACTGAAGGACTCGGCTAGCAAATGGTTTCAATCACTTGCTATGGAAGCCTTCAATAATATTGAAGCCTTCTTTTTGGAATTCACCGCAGAATTCTCTAAGAGGGGAATTAAACATGATATATCCACCCCGATACACATATTCAAAGAGAATCCAAAAGAATCAATCAGGTTAGCTGCTAGAAGGTTCAAGCAATACATAGACATGTGCACCCCTCAAGAAAAACCTTCTATGCAAAAGAGGATATCTTTGTTCACCGAGGGCTTATACAATGCACAATTGAGAACTCTAGTCTATTGTAGAAGGTGTACAACCTTTGATGAGTGCATAAGGGAAGCCATAGAAATTGATGATAATAGGGGAGAAGATTTAGTGGAAAGAGAAGGAACAACAACATCTAAATCCAAGATAGCTCACACTGAGGAGTTAGCTCAAGCCATAGCAAAACATTTGGGCATGGGGCTACAACAATCAAGCATCCAAAGAAACCAGAACCCTAGATGTAGCAATTGTGGAGAGGACCATCACACCAATCTCTGCACCAAACTAACAAGGCACTTTCAAGGAAATAAAAGAGTTATCCAATTCTACCCACCAAAGAGAGAGTGGAACAATGCAGTAGGACAGACACACCAACCAATGGGGAGGGGAAGAATGTACCAAAATCACTACCCAGTAAGAGACATAGCTAACCAAGAAGGTCCACAACCTATCTTAGGTCAGCAACCACCCTTACCTACCAATGTGGTACCATTTAAGTACATGCCTTTGGAAGAAAATTTGGAAAGGGCATTAACACCATCAACACCATTTGTTGACAGGATACGGGAAGAAGCAAGTATGGACACACATGCAGATCTAGCACTGAGGCAACCCTTCATTTTTTTCAAAACCCTCACATCATTTTAAAGTGATTCTCATCACTACAAACCCTTGTAAATATCATTTCACCTTTTTGTAGCTCCATTTTGTACAAGCCGAGGAGTCCTCGAGCTTGGGGAGCCTTAGAAGTAGTTGCCTGTCAATTTTCATAATTTTTAGATCTCGTTTGGGCCCTCAAATAAGCCCCGGAACCTAATTTTTAACTAGGCCGGACACTAGGTCTGGACAGGGCCAAAGCTAGTCAAAAACTATAAATAGAGCTAGAGAGCTCATTTTTGAGCTGAGCTTCTTGTAGTTTGAGCTTGTATGAGAACTTTCTTGCAATAGAAGTGATTCCATTGTCTTACTCTCTTTGTTCTTACTGTGTGTGCACGTGTGTGTGTATGTGTGTGCATGCTTGTGTGCTTCTCACTCACGCACTTGTGCTTCCACTGTGGTCTTCATACCATCCTCATGTCTTCCCAGATTGACATTAAAGGAGGTGCTACTCATCACTGAGCTACACCAAATTTTGGCGCCGTTGCCGGGGATCGAGCTTTGAGGACGAGCGTGTGATGGTAAGACGTAGAGAGGATGCGTTGGAATGGTAAGTAGTAGGTAAATTTCTGATTTTTTTCCATCTCCATCTTCATCTTCTCCTCATTCTCCATTTCCACCTCCACCTCCTTCTCCACTACATATCCCCTCTTCCCTATCATTCCCTCATTTGTTGTGTGCGAGTTTGAGAGAGAGCGATTGTGCGTGCTTGTCTTTGTGTGTTTTTTGCATGTTTCTTGCAGGTGGCAGCTCCATCATCATCTCCAGCAAGCTCAGCAGGTATAGAAATTGTCTGCACAGTCCCCGAGGCGTTGAGCTCGAGCTATTGCGACACTCCGAAAATTTCACCCAATCACGATTCTGAGTGCACCACGACACTGCGCAGGCCTAGAGCTCCCAGGAACACTAGATAGAACAGAAAAATTCACCATATCCCGAGCTATCGCGACACCTCGAGGTATCGTGACACCTCATGAGCTATCGCGACACCCCGACCTATCGCGACACCTCACGAGCTATCGCGACACCCCGACCTATCGCGACACTTCGACCTATCGCGACACCCCGACCTATCGCGACACCTCACGAGCTATCGCGACACTTCGACCTATCGCGACACCTCACGAGCTATCGCGACACCCCGACCTATCGCGACACCTCACGAGCTATCGCGACACCCCGACCTATCGCGACACTTCGACCTATTGCGACACCTCACGAGCTATCACGACACCCCGACCTATCGCGACACCTCACGAGCTATCGCGACACTTCGACCTATCGCGACACCTCACGAGCTATCGCGACACTTCGACCTATCGCGACACCTCACGAGCTATCGCGACACCCCGACCTATCGCGACACCTCACGACCTATCGCGACACCCCGACCTATCGCGACACCCCGACCTATCGCGACACCTCACGAGCTATCGCGACACTTCACGAGCTATCGCGACACTTCACGAGCTATCGCGACACCCTGACCTATCGCGACACTTCGACCTATCGCGACACCTCGACCCGACCTATCGCGATACACGGCTTTTAACGCATGAAAATTTAGGGTTAATTTTTTTAGTGATTGGAAGGGTAGTTGAGCTTAATTTTAGGCACCTTGGTATAACTTTAGAACCTTGGAAGTGGGCAAAAGACCTAGAAACCAGAGAGGGATCTCCTGAACCTTGAGTGCCTGTTTTGACCCTTTAGTGCCTGAATGGTCATAACTTGACCATACGAACTCCGATTGATGAGATTTTGGTCTCATTGGAAAGCTCGTTGAGAATCCCACGTGGACCTCGACTGGTTTTTGTAAGAATCATACGCGGAGTTTTAGAACATGCATTTTTAAGTTGACCTTTAGGTGGAACTAAGTGGTTCTCAGATTCAGGGGGTACAGTGAACTACTCCAAGGGGGCTGAAATTATTGAAGTGTGTCTTTCAATTACTTGTGGCAATAGAGCTATACTAATAGGTGAGCTTTTGCAGGAACTTTGTGCGCGCTCAAGGCAATCCAAAGCAAGCTAGCAAGGGTGAGTACCAAGCTTGGGAGAAGGCTTCCTGGGCTTGTGTAGCAGTCTGGTCAACCAGCTAATTGAGGTTGGAAGATCTCTCAACCCTCCTTTGTCAATTCCTAGCCTAGGCTAAGTACGACTTAGGTGTGTAATTAATTAGGGCAACGTTAGGCACGAATCAAGTCCAAGAATATTAATCAACAAAGTGCAAGAAGTAAATAGGTCTTAAGTGCGAAAACCCTAAGGGACAAAAGGTAAACTGGAGTCGATCACTTATCAAGTGCGGGAATTCACTTAAGTACTCCTGACGACGCAATTTCAGACAAGACCATAAACATAATATTCAATTAAAAAAGAACAAAGTGATTGGTGCAAAATTAACCTGCAACGAGAGTGTGCTTGGGTTCCAGGGGGGTGAATAAATCAGGCATATGAACCTTAGATCAGGCAGACACTTAGGCCGAGACAGACAAAGCCTCAGATCTTCTGAAGCTAGTGTCAATCACACTGCCAGGTCTTGGGCCCAGCAGTTGAGTGATTACCCATACACTCCCAGATCAAAAACCAGTGATTCTGAGATGTCCTATCACATGGAGAGACCAGTAGGTAGTTCAGGGTTGGCTTACCTAGAAAAGGCAGAGGGACCTTACAAGACTCAATTGGAATATATCAGGACGAATCGTCTAGGTGCTCGCATCTACGAAGACGGACTGAGAAGATCGGTGGTCCAGATTAAGAACCCCGATCAACCCTATGGATTAGACCACCCGGTAGTCAAGTTTGAGAATGGAGCCTACCTCGATAAAGAAGGGACTATATATGTAGTCACCACTCTTCCTGATAGAACTGATGAGTTTGGAAATGTGATTGCGGAGACCGACATGGATGATATAGAGCAAGGAAACTTAGAGAGAGAGCCAAGAACTCCCCGTGGTAAATCTGTCTTGACTAGAATCATGACTCCAGAGTGGATTCCACAGGATAATAAAAGCATAGATCTGCTTTTAAACCGAGAAACCGATGAGGCTTTTTGGAGATATAAATCTTCTCAACCTCAGGAGGTGAGTGCCCTCACAATCTACGAGTTTAAAGACCCTGATAGCCCAGGTCAAGTAACCTACCTAGACAATGCATCAGAGAGGATCTTCGTGGTCAATGAGCATGGCAGACATGCTTACACATGGAAGGGGGAATTTGTTTTTCCCCAACCAAGGTCTAATGTGTCCTTTGGTCACCAAGGAGCTGGGACCTCCCAAGCTCACGGAGCTCAAAGAGATACAAGTAGAGACAAACCTGAGGTAAGTTTTGCCAACTCCCTGGGAAGAGAAAGAACGGGAACAGAAAGGAATAGAGTGGAACCTGAGAGACATAGAACCCCATGGAATCAAAGGAATATTGATGATTTTCCTTTGCCAAGGCCGAGAGAACACACTAGGACCCTGCGACCAACTCAACTGGTGAAGTCCATGAAGAATTATTTCGATGGCACGGGAGACCCTTATGACCATGTGGCAGAATTTCGACAAGTGTTGAAAGCTGAACAGGTGGAGGACCTATTCACACAATATAATGCTTTCGGTCTAACTCTTAGGAACACTGCCCTTACGTGGTTTCAACCACTAAATGAGAGGCATTTCAGAAACATAGACCAGCTCTTAGAGGCCTTTATTGTTGAGTTTTCTAAGAGTGGAATCAGGCATAACACCTCCTCACTAATTCACAGCTTCAAACAAACACCTCAAGAGACGGTCAGACTAGCTGGAAGAAGATTTAGACAATACCTGGAGAGATGCCCGATGCCGGAGTTGCCCACACCAGCCAAACAAGTGGCCTTGTTCCTAGATGGATTGTTGAGCACTAAGCTCAGGTCATATGTGTACCTGAAGGATCCCAGAACGATAGAAGAGTGCGTGCACATGTGCATAGACATTGAGGACAATCTAGGTGAGGAATTAGAACTATCAAAAATCTATAAGGATTCTGATAGCTCTAGTAACATGGCATTTGGTCAACCCACATCCATCGAGGAACTTGCAGAGAAGATAGCCCAAAAACTAGGTGTCTCTAGCAAGCAAATTCCAAGATTTGCCCCAGTTAAGCGGTGTTACAATTGTGGCGCTGAACATATGGCAAGTGTATGCCCCATTATGGCCCAACCTCAGGTGAATCCTAGTAGCCAGTACTGCACCATAGAGCGCAGGTACACCAATCACACGGCACAAGACTGCCCATATAACAAACAAACTGTCAGGCAAAATTATCCTCAGCCATATCCACAACATGGTAGGTACCAGAATCAGTACCCATCACCACAATACAACAGACCACAACAAACTTATCAGCCACCTTATCAAGGGCAACAGAGACCTCAACCAGTCCTAGTGCAGCAACCCCCTGCTCCAACCAATGTGATCCCAGTGAAATATGCATCTACTGAAGAAAATCCGAATAGAGCCATAGTTCCAGTCACCCCATTGCTATCAGACAGTGATCCAAGTGACCATAGTTTTGACTCCACACATATTGATAGCCCACATGCTTACTACATGCAGTCACCCGAGCATAACGAGTCATACTATTATGAGGACCCAAGTGAAAATAGTGGGGAACCGGAGTATTCTAATGTCATGTACACAAACCCAAACTCTAGACCTCAACCTAGGCAGGTACGACCCCCATTTCCTAGAGGACCATGCATCAGATGTCAGGGAGATCACCTTATACGTGATTGCCCACTGCCTGTCCCTACACAACCTCAACCAGTAACCATTCAGGGTTTTTGTCAAGACTGCGGGAAAGAGTATCTCCTACGAGATTGCCCAAAGAACCCTAATAACATGCCTAAAATCACTCCTATCAATGTTGTTGGGTTAGTTGTAGACTCCATAGGGAGTGTGACTTCCACTGCACCTGTGCAGGTGATCACAAGAGCCCAGGCACTTCAACAACACCAAGGTGTTGGTCCCGAAAAGAGCCCCGAGGTGAGTGAAACAGAGAGCATGCCCAAAAAGAGAACTAGCGCCTGGAAGGATAGTCGTGAAAGAATGAAGAGGCAATGGGCAAAAAAGATAAACGAACTTGAAGAAAGCGTGAGAGAAACCAAGGCAAAAATCACAGAGATCACATCTCAACCGCACTCCCACACACTTCCACCACTACCACCCCCATCACCCTCCATTTCTCCACCCTCTAATACACCTCACGAAACCCACCCACCACCCCGAGTAGGATCAGTATTAGCTGACCCCACTCCTGAAGGCTTGGACATGATGTTCAAAGCCTACCAGGCTCGACTTCAAGAAGGGCCAATAGCTGCAAACCTAGACAAGAGTTACCCTAGAGCAGATTTAGAGATTGAACGGATGAAAATGTGCATGAAAATGGTAGAACAAGCTCAAGCTATACTTGAGACTAGTCAAAAGTTCAATCAGACAAACTCTGTCAAGCCGGATTTGCATTTCCAAGGCTTACTAGAAAGATTAGAGCAGTTGGTAAACAAATCACAAGTTCCTTTACCTCCACAGGCTCAACCAGTTGTTGAAAGAGGAAGCTCACCACAAATGGGAGCTTATGTTCCTAATTCTACGGATGCTGGAATACCTCCTTCAATACAACAGTACTCTCCAGAGTTCTTGCAGGAAATACAAGAAGAGAAATGGGCCAAGGAGAAGGGTGATTCCCCTCCCATTCCTGAGATTGATGATCTTCGTGATCAATTTCCCCAAAACATCCCCTCTATCTATGGGGATCAAGCAGAGCAACAAGAGGATGAGAGATTAGATTTTGAATCTAATTCTTTACAAGAGTTGCCTCATTTCACAGGCCCATGGGAATCTGAATCTCTCCAGATCAGAGCTCCCACAATATTGGTAAGAAATGAAGACTCAGTGATTCCAAGAAACACTGATGTTGTGAAGAACACTAAGGTTCAGTGTCATCTCACTATAGAGGAGCTGCTCAAGGCAAAACCGGAGCTCTGGAATCATGTGAAGGATCAAGTTCCAGAACTTGAATCCAATACACCAAAAGTAGGCTCTAAGCAAAAAGTACCAGAGATACCTCTTTATAAGATAGGAGATATGAGCGAAGGTGAAGAAGGTAACACTTATCTTCCGATCACCTATCAAGGTTACACAACCAAAGCAATTGTGGATTCGGGTGCCGGTGTTGCTATTGCGACCACCTCCCTGTGGAAGCGATGGGGCAAACCCACCTTAAGACCAACGAGAATGAAACTTCAAATGGCAGATGGTCATTTTGAAAGACCTCTCGGATTGCTTGAAGGGATAACTCTAACCACTTGTGGTGTAGAGTTTGAACATACGTTTGCTATATGTGACTTTGAGAAGAATAATGTTTACGAGATGATCCTAGGAAGACCCTTCCTACGACAATTGCAAATAGTACAGGATTGGGGAACCAACTCCTTGTACTTACAGCACTTAGGGGTCACCACCAAGGTCAATCTGAAGGATCACACCTTCAGAGATGTACCACCCCTACAGTGGAATCCTATCCACAAAGCGAAAGAAGACTCTATCTCCGTGCATTCTGGAAGTTCACCTGAACCATCCTGGTTGCATGAAGATACTCACTTGTGGATGTGCAAGGTCGCAGAGGAAGAGGAAAAGCGCCTAAAAGCGAGAGAAGAAGGAACTCCCCCAGGAGGTAGACCAATAAAAGACCCAGCCTATACACCCATGATATTTCCAGATGAGGAATTTGAGCCTCATGGTTGGGCAGAAATCTTAGCTACCATGGACATTGCAGTCAATGAGGAACAATGGACACCCCATTGTGATGAGGAGGGTTATGATATTTCAGTGTTCATGTGTCAGCCCTTGTTGGAAGAGTGTGATCCTAGTGAGTTCATAGAAGAAGAAGAGAATGACGATGATCTAGAATCCATTGTGATGGATACATACTTTGACTCAGAGGAACACTACTTAGAAGACCTAGGGGTGTTAACCCAAAAGGAAGAAGAACCCCTTGCGAGCATTAAAACGATAAGTTCCAAGAAAGGAAGTGAAGGAGGTCAAAAGAAAAAGAAAAGGAAAGCAGTGAGACAAGAAGAGGAAGAATCATTGTTTGAAGTACCAGAAAATTTCAAGAAATATGAAGTGGAAGACCGGAAAATTTTGGTACGAATGCCTAAGAGAGAGGCCATTATAGGAGAAGCATATGACAATAAAGAAAAGACCAAAAAAATTGTAGTGACCATTGAAGGGCACGAAGAGCGATGTACGTACATAGGAGACGACCTAAGTGCAGAGGAAGAAGCAGAGCTTGTAGCTCTATTAAGGGAATATAGGGATGTGTTCGCATGGCACTATAGAGACTTGAAAGGAGTAGATCCAGAGATTTGCTCTCATACGATTCCGATGACCGCTGATGCCAAGCCCACCAAACAAAAACCCTACACATATAATGACAATTATGCAGCCAAAATAAAAGAGGAAATTGATAGGCTGATTGAAGCCGGATTCATCTATGAGATTGAGCACACTGAATGGGTGTCTCCCATTGTAGTGGTGCCCAAGAAGAATGGGAAATTGCGAGTGTGCATTAACCTTAAAAAAGTCAATGCCGCTACGATCCGAGATAGTTATCCTCTTCCAATCACCGAACATCTATTGGAGCGTGTTGCAGGCAAGGAAGTTTACAGCTTCCTTGATGGATTTTCAGGTTACAACCAAGTAGCCATTGCCCCCGAAGATCAGCACAAAACGGCCTTTGCCACAGAATGGGGAATCTTTGCATTTCGTGTGATGCCATTCGGGCTCACCAATGCACCTGCAACATTCCAAAGACTCATGTGTCATGTCTTCAAAGAGTTCTTGCGAAAGAGCTTAGAAGTATATGTGGATGATCTGTGCGCTCATTCCCAAGAGAGAAGTTACCACATCCCTGAGCTCAGGCAAATCTTCAACAAGTGTAGAGATTATCGAGTGTGTCTGAATCCAGAGAAGTGTGTGTTTATGGTACGACAAGGTAAGATCTTAGGTCACATTGTTTCTAAGAATGGAATTTCAACAGATGAAGACAAAGTAAGAGCAATAGCAGAGTTGCCCAGACCAAGGAATGTTAAAGAGGTACAAGCCTTTATGGGCCATTGTGGATATTACCGTAGGTTTATCCACATGTATGCCATCATAGCTAAACCTCTTTATGGGTTGTTAACAAATTTTGAATGGAGCGAGGAATGCGAGGCTTCCTTCAACGAGCTGAAGAGACGTTTGTGCACAACACCAATATTGACTACTCTGGATTGGAGAAAACCCTTTCATGTCCATGTAGATGCCTCCAATCATGCAATAGGATGTGTGCTAGCACAACCCACAGGTGAAGGAAACCTAGATTTGCCGATAGCATATGCTAGTAGGCAACTAAATGCAGCTGAACGAAATTATACCACAACGGAAAGAGAAGGCCTAGGTATGGTATACGCTGTGAAGAAGTTTAGACACTATCTATTGGCCAATAAGTTCAAGTTTTTCACTGATCATCAAGCTTTACTATATTTGGTCAATAAACCTTGCAATACAGGCCGCTTAGTAAGATGGTTCCTCTTACTAATGGAATACGACTTTGAAGTTGTTGTCAGGAAAGGTAGAACCCATCTTAGGGCAGACCATCTTTCTCGCATCACTTCAGGAGAGCCACCGCAAGGAGTGTCTGATGAATTGCCCGATGCTTATCTGTTCAATTTAGAAGTTGTTCCTAAATGGGCAAATAAGTTGGTACCAGTCCTAACCTTCGGGCCTGCAAATAAAAATGTTAAAACAAGCAAAGAGGAAATTGTAAAATCGCTCAAGTATCAAATATTAGCCGGAAGTATGTACAAGCAAGATACCGAGGGCATATTAGCTTGTTGTGTCGAGGAGGATGAACATGCTAGTTGGTTGCAACAAGCCCATGAGGGACTGCTAGGAAATCACTACCCTAAACAACGAACATTGCAGAATCTAAAACGTTTAGGGGTGTATTGGCCTAGCATGGACAAAGAAATACAAGAGTGGATCCACAATTGTCCAATGTGCCAGAAGAGACCCCCAGTGGAGCATGCCACTCTTTATCACGTGTCATTAATCCCAGACTGGAGTGCTCCATTGGTCGAGTTCATGAGAACGGGAACATTACCCAATCAGGCTAGTCTTGCACGAAAACAGAGCATGGAGCAAGAGGCTCAAGACTATGCCTTAGTAGGAGACAACCTATATCGAAGAGGCAAGGATGGTTACCTAAGACTGTGTGTTCATGAATTAGACTACTTGAAAGTCTTAGAAACGGCACACAGCGGTGTTACAGGCGGACACTTTGGGCCTGACAGAGTAATTAAGACCATTCTATTCTCGGGACTTTGGTGGCCCACTCTTCATATGGATGCACACTCTTATGTGAAGAGTTGTGACACATGCCAACGTGCCCAATATCCGATAAGAAAAGATGAAATGCCCTTAAGGCCAATGATGGGAGGACGTGCATTTTCAAAGTGGGGTATAGACTTTGTAGGTCCCATCAACCCCCCAGCTAGAAACTCCCATGCAGAATACATTATTGTAGCTACAGATTACCTTACGAAGTGGGTGGAAGTAAAGGCCACGACAAAGAATGATGCTCAAACAACGGCTAAGTTCTTATTCGAAAATGTGTTCACTAGATATGGGTTACCAATAGAGTTGGTTAGTGATAGAGGTACGCACTTCTTGAATGAGGTCATTGAAAATCTCCTTCAAGAATTCATGGTGGTACATAAGAAGTCTGCACCCTATCACCCACAAGCTAACGGACAAGCCGAGAGCACGAATAAGATCCTATGTAACGTATTGACGAAACTGGTAAATAATAAACGCTCTGATCGGGACAAACAACTTCATCATGCTGTTTGGGCATACCGAGTTGCCTACAAAACGGTACTCAATGCCACCCCATTTCAGATGGTCTTCGGACAGAATGCAGTGCTACCACTAGATTTCCTAATCCCAGCTTTAAGAGTAGCACAAGAGCATGAGTGGAATGGACATGAGTTGTCCTCTAGGATCTTGGATCTAGAGCGTTTAGGTGAGACGAGGCTACGAGCAGCAGCAGGCATCTATGCTGCAAAAAAACGGCAAAAGGCATACTTTGATGCCCATGTGAAGGATAAGGGCTTGAAAGCAGGAGATCTAGTTTTAGTCTACACATTGAAACAACACGCAAGAAAGCTAGAAAAGAGGGGCTACGGACCTATGATCATTAATAGGATCTCCACGAGTGGAGCAGTACAACTAGCCACTTTAGAGGGGGATGTCCTCCCAAACTATATTAGCGGATGCAGAGTCAAGCTCTATCAGGAACCCCTCACGGAGGAGATGCTAAGCCGACTCAATACTGCTAAGCAACGTAAAGAGGAGGAAAAACGAATTCGAGAAGAAGCACATGCAGAGGCCTTAGAGCGTATCAGACGAATGAAGTTGAGGAGACAAGGAAGGGACCAGCCTATGACTGACACTCAAGAGTCTCCAGGCTATCACATGGCCATGTGTGAGGCTTCAGGTGAACGTACCCATAAGATAGTGGACCGACGACCTTTTGTGACCCTAGAAATAGGACAAAGAGACAGCACAACCAGCGTGAGGGCTTTAATTGATTCAGGAGCAGCCACAAGTGCAGTTCGGCTCTCTTATTGCCAGCAGCTGCAATTGGAGGTAAATCCCCTAGAAGCATATCTGATAGGATTAGGAGGTGTTGAAACCCCTTGTATGGGAGAGGTGGATCTTCCCCTCTACATACAAGAGGTCCTCATGCCAGCAAAAGTGCTAGTGTGTGAAGACGAGGATCTGACCGAACCTCTTGTCTTAGGCCAAGACTGGATCTATGATCACGCAGTCAACCTCAACCTAAGAAGTGGACTCCTTCAGGTGTGGGTAGGCCAAAGCCGTCTCACGATTGAATTAGAAAATCAAGCACTCAAACCAATAGAACAGGCACCAACTCCTGGTCCCTCCAGGAATCCACACGAAGATAACCATGTTGTGCTTGTCCAAACTTCTATGGTGCAGAGGAATGTCAATCTTACTGAAGGTTCAGGAGCCAAGAAGGATTTCCTAACCGATCCAAAGAAGATTCTAAACGAACGGACCGAACATCACTCTACACGAAGGAGGCCGCTGATCAAGAGGCAGGAGCGCCAACCCGCGCAACATGGAGCATCTCGTGGCGTGAAGCAGATCTGGATACGCAAGGATGGAAAACCCACAGCTCCAATAGCAGATTCTCAAGGAGACAAGAAACGAGCCTCACCATCAAGGAACAAAGTGAAGAAGCCCCCTAGGATAACCCCTAGGCATACCATTTCTATTTGGGTTCCTAAGCGGTCAATGAAGGCCACCCCTAATGCCAGACAGATATGGGTGCCCAAGGCTTGCTTACAAGCCCAAAGTACTTCACCTTCAGGCACTAGGATGAAGCAGCTTTCACAAGCACTCTTGGCCAACAACTCAGAAAGTGACAAGATACCTACACCTCTCACTATCCCCACTCCCAACAACCCCAGGAATGTCTGGAAATGGGTACCCAAAAGGTCCCAAATACATCACACTCTCATACCGAAATCTTCACCTGTCCTTAGCTCTAAGAGCTACGACTCCTCTATCAAAGTGTGGAGAATTAAACTGTGTACTAAACCCCCTGACCCTATTCTGTAAATCCGTCCACACTAACACAGGAGCATTCCGAGCCCATTGCATAACCAAAGTATGCATCTAGGATGACACTGACCTTTAATCACCACTCACACATATCATAAACACCTCGCCACTAACCACTAACCTCCGGGATTGTCATGTTAGTATTGTGAAGGGAACACCATTACATCTTGTTTCCTATGCAACACTAATGTGCCTTTCGTCTTCCAACAGATAAGCAACCTACTCTCATGGCAACCGCGGCAGGCACAAGCTCTCAGGCAGGATCTGGTGCTCCTATCAATTGGGATGCCATGCCAGTGGAAGCTCCACCAACAGCTCGGCCTGAAGAATTCTTGAATGTGCGAAGGATTCCTATTCCAGATCCACCCAATGGACAAACCGAAAGAGTAAAAGGGCACTCCCATTGGTTCAATGAAATGCCAGGGGATTTGGGAGACGTAGATCACATCTGGGAGTCCAAGATGGAGTGTGGAGGGGTTTGGTGGACCTTCCAGTTCTTTTCAAGAGAATTTGAGACCTTACAGAATGCACCTCCACTTCAAGATATCTGGCAAAAGGCAGGACTACAAGCTTACTTCAGTGCAGCTCTACCTAAACCCGACTTCCTCAGGTGCTACTACTTGATTGCTACGATGAAACCTACCGGGGATAAAGATCACTCAGGCACATTCTGGGTGCCCTCCTTATCCAATCTGGAGGAGATGAGGAAGTTTGAATTAAATGTAACGTTAATCAGGGAAGCCCTTCAGATGTATGGCACGCATGTACCTTCTGACCGCGACCCTTTGATACCAGAGTCTATGAAAAGCAATAGAATCAAGAAACTAAAAGAAATGTGCGCCCTCACCCCCAACATTGCCATACCTCTGCGGATGTGCCTCCAGCACTTCGCATTTCCCGCTCAGGACCGTTTCACGCAGCCTCACAAGAAGATATGGTACGGGTTGTATTTAGCAGAGACCGGAAGCTTGCCCATTAAGATGCCGGTATGGATCTTAGATCAGGTATATGAGGCTGGCAAGCGGGGGGCGAGGAAGCCCACTTTACATGGTTGTTGTGCGCTGACAAGAATCATCTACAGATGTCTGGCATATGATGTGCCAGTTGCTCGAGCCCTAAAGTATGCACACCTAGAGCTGTTCAAAGGGCGAAAGTCAGGGAGTCAGCCTGCAAAAAGAATGCGTGGATCCCTTTCACAGGTCCTGATCCCTCCAGTAACCACCACCGAAGTCTCCACTAGAGAGGAAGCCCAGGTGGCACCTATCACAATCCATCTCCAAGAGTCTCAACCAAGAGAGATGGTACAGCCCACTCCTTCTGCCCCTCCACTACCTACCGATGCAGAATTTGCAGCGATGGCCACCTTCACCGAGGACCCAAACTTTGATTTTGAAACATTTCTGCAGACGGCTCATCTATCAGACAGTGAAGGTTGCCCTGACAATGTCGATCCGGGGACATCAGCCCAAAGAGAACATGCACGAGGCGAGACAAGCAGTGTACAGGAGATAGGAGTGGCACAACTTCCTCAAAGACTAAGCACACAAGCTCAGGAGGAGGCACCAAGAGATAACCCGGAAGAGAGTGAAGACGAAGCCCCTGCATATACGGCACAGCTCAAACGACTATACCAAACAATCAAGCAGGTACAACGACGCCATAAAATGTCAGAAGAAGCAAATAGGGCCCTAGTAAACCAGATGTTGCAGTCGGAGCATATCGACCCCCATTTTGTAGAATCGCTAAATCTTTTGGCGGACACCTGTGGCATCAGTGAAGCAATGAGAACCTTGGTCTATCGAGAGAACCCTGCTTATGATCAAAGAAGAATTGATACACGGCCTCGACAAGGAAAGATGATTCAGATGGAAGTATCTACCGCGTTAGCTACGTCCACATCAGAAGATGTTCACATGATTAGCCCTAGGCCCAATGATGAACCGGAGGAAATTATGCATGCACCATCCCCCCCATCATCTCCTATCCCACCCTCAGAGCCTCTCTCCACGTGTCTTTCTACACAACCATTCTCCTCCTATAGTGAGACCATTGTACACACCCCCGTTTCCACTTTCCTTCCTTCACCCTCATCCATCTCTGTCACTCAGATTTTTGAACCCCAACTAGGTCACGCTTCCTTCCTCCATGCCTTTGGACAACCATCTGTCACTAGACAGACTCTTTCCCTTCCTTTACCCTCCACCCATCCATTTCCTCCCTCCCAAACTCTACCTACCCCGTCCCTTGTAACTGCCTCGGGCACCACACTAATCACTCAACCCTCCTTCTGGACCCAACTTGTAAACATTCTTCAACAGGTTGATGAACATAATAAAAAGTCCCTTCCCCAAATTCACTTCCCCACATTCACAGCCACCACTATCACACCACCCACCATCCCGGTGTTCACATTTCACGAATCACACTCTCTCATGTCCGACCCCATGGACATCTCACCATCCGCTGGGTCACCCACCACCACTGTTCTCACAACACCATCACAGGTTATTACACTCACATCACCACTTCCACACACGGTAGGCACAACATCCACTTTTCCCATTCCCACTTCCCAACCCCCTGCATCTTCCATCCTTACCCCCGCATCCACCTCATTTAGTCTTGCACTCGACACCATGCTCGAAGCTGCCACTCAGCTTAAGCAGGAATATACATTATTGGAAGAAAATAACAAAGAGCTTTGCACCCTCTCAGCAACACTCCAAGAGCGTGTCAATGCTTTGGAGTCCAGTCATACGGAGTCACAAAGCAAAATATCCGCCCTCGAACATGCAAATGCGCAACTCGAAGCGAGGCATATGGAAGAGCGCAAAGTCATAGAGGAACAGCTGCGAGATCAAATGGGCCGCAATGCAAGGCTTCAACGAAACATGGCCTTGCTACGACGACATCTGGCGGCAGCTCAAGAAGAGAACAGACGGCTTCAACAACAAAACCAAGAGAACCTCGAGGCTGCCATGAAGAACACCCCGGGAGCACCCATTGACCCGGCTAAATTCCAAGCCATCCCCTCAGAGAATATACAACAAATATTAGAAACCTATGCCACTCTCCTAGAAGCTCATGATCAGCTTGCTGACCAAGTCAAAGACCTACAGAAAGCCCAAGTGCCTGCACCACACCAACAAGAACCTAAAGAGATGGCCAACGCTGCAACCTCACCAGAGCCGGAACTATCAGTAGCCAGTGAAGTACTAGAGCTACGTCAGCAGGTGGCCGAGTTAAAAATCAAGTTGTTACAATATGAACGACCTCCTTCCCCACCTGAGCAAACCATGGAAGAAGAAGCAGTTATTATTCCAGTGGAGGAAGCGTATGAAGAGAACTATGAGCCTCAACCTTTTCCAGGAGGCATAACCACTGAGGAGGGACAGGACACTTATGAGGAACCCCCATCGGCATGGATGAAACAGGTAGAAGAAATGGGGCAGACTCATGAAGAACGTATCACCTACCAGATGTTGGCCATGAAGACCATTGAAGAAACCATACTTCAATCAGAATACTTCAGACAGCTGTCTCCTAGAAGACTAATCACCAGCTCAGAATTACAATATAAGCCATACTTTGTACTGTTGGCAGACTACAACGCTGAGATCAAATGTAAGACCAACAAGTACCCAACGTTCGCAACGCAATTTGAACCGGAGGACATTCCAGAGGAGGCGCGCAAAGGGAGAATACATCAACCCATCTGGAGGCAAAAGCTATTGGAGACCTATCCCGAAATGCTACGAACATGGGACCACGCACCCATGCATTTAAAGTATAACAATTGCTATGGACTAGTACAACGGAGAAGGAGATGGCAGTCATTTGCAATCAAAGTCAAGAACAATGCCAATTGCAAAGAATGGCTCAATTACCCCGCCATCGCTCCCCCAACCGGTACTCCCACGGTGTCATACATGATGGCAACCATCAGACATTGGATACCACGTCTCCACCCCATGCCAGATGTCGCTGCCCAGATGATGCTCAAGATCTTTGATATGATGCAGGTCGTACTCAAAACTTTTTGCAATGTATGCCGGATTCAACCTCCTATTCCCGGGTTTATTAATGGTAACTACGACCTGCTATATGATATGAGCACAACCCCGAGCATACGAGTGGCTTACGCATGGCATGCACGCATCAGATATCTCCCTGCCTGCTACAAGCAAACGTTCGATGAAATGTTCACCACGGGATTCTGGGAAGCACACTCAGAGGTGTTCGCGCCACGGCCCACCCATTTGTTACACCTCTTTGCGTGCGAACAAACGATGCACTCAGAACTCTACACAACGCCACAGACGGATATACCGGGCCCAGTCAATTGGGATACCCTGCAGAGAGACCTGATCCGAGGGCTGCGAATCAAAGAACATGAGGTGGGCGCTGACATTCTCCAGAACTATATTGATCAACCCGCAGAGCAAAGGTCCGTCAGAGGCGACAGACCCTAGGGGGGGGAGAGTGTTGACAGGATACGGGAAGAAGCAAGTATGGACACACATGCAGATCTAGCACTGAGGCAACCCTTCATTTTTTTCAAAACCCTCACATCATTTTAAAGTGATTCTCATCACTACAAACCCTTGTAAATATCATTTCACCTTTTTGTAGCTCCATTTTGTACAAGCCGAGGAGTCCTCGAGCTTGGGGAGCCTTAGAAGTAGTTGCCTGTCAATTTTCATAATTTTTAGATCTCGTTTGGGCCCTCAAATAAGCCCCAGAACCTAATTTTTAACTAGGCCGGACACCAGGTCTGGACAGGGCCAAAGCTAGTCAAAAACTATAAATAGAGCTAGAGAGCTCATTTTTGAGCTGAGCTTCTTGTAGTTTGAGCTTGTATGAGAACTTTCTTGCAATAGAAGTGATTCCATTGTCTTACTCTCTTTGTTCTTACTGTGTGTGCGCGCGTGTGTGTATGTGTGTGCATGCTTGTGTGCTTCTCACTCACGCACTTGTGCTTCCACTTGCTCGTGGTCTTCATACCATCCTCATGTCTTCCCGGATTGACATTAAAGGAGGTGCTACTCATCACTGAGCTACACCATTATATTATGAGGACTCAGAAGAGAGAGGCTCCATAGCCTACGCAAAGGAATACCAAGAATAGAGGTGTGGGGGAGATCACTTTATAAGAGATTTCCCTCAACCACCTATAGTGAAAGTGGAAGTGTACTGTAAGGACTGTGGAAAAGATCACCTCATAAAAGATTTTCTGAGTAACCCTTACAAACCCAATACAAGAACAACCCCATTAAAAGCTGTGAAGGTGATATAAGCAAATGCTAAAGCTAGTGGTGAGTCTACAATACCAAGTGATGATGAATCAGAAGGGAGAGTGCAAGTTCAAGTGATAAATAGAGCTAAGGCTAAAAGGAACCTTGAGAAAACTATGAATGAAGAAGCTCTAGAAAAAAGTCAAACAAAAGAAAAAAGAACTCCTAGAGAAAGAGGAAGGAGAGAGCTAAAACAAAAGAGAAAAAATAGGACCTAGAAGGGAATGAGAGAAAAGAAAGGAAGGGAGGATCTTTTTTGGCAGAACATTTGTCTAAACAAATGAGGACTTTGATAAAGCTATACCAAGGAGCTCTCAAAGAAATCCCACAAAAAAAACAAGAGGAAAGATACACAATACCTGAAGTGGGAAAGAGGAGATTTGCTCTATGTAAGCAATTGATAGAAATAGCTCAGCAATTATTGGAAAAAGATCAAGATTTGAAAGCGACTAGAATAACAGATGAGCAAATGCAAAAGTGTATGGATCGAGTCATATGGGATGAACTAAGAGAACAAAAATCCAAAGAGTACAAAGAGGAAAAGCCTCCTATAGGGGAAGTGGGGGAAAACAAGACACCACAAAATGAGGACGAATAGAGTGTGAAGTGCACAAGCTTGATAATACATGATAAAAGTTCCAAAATGAAAGTAACAAAATGTCAAGGCATAGAAGTGACATGCAAAATCTCATGGGACCAACTTGTGAAACAAAACCCTAATTTGGAAAGAATGTGTAGAGATTCATCTCAAAGAGATAAGGACTCATGTGAGGAGGGGAAAATAATAATGCAAGTACCCTTGGACAAGATAGGAGGATATTGTGAGGGTGAAGAAGGGAACTCCACCATAATGTTGGACTTCCAAGGCTAGAAAGTACAAGCCATATTAGAAAGTGGGTCTAGAGTGGCCATTGTAACCAAAGAGATATGGGAGAAATGGGGAAAGCCAAAGATGAAACCCTCCAAGCTTAAAGTTTAGTTAGGTGATGGGCATATAGAGAAGCCCATAGGATTGCTAGAGTAGGTGGACTTGAAGACGTGTGGAATCAAATTCTAGCACACTCTAGCTATAGTGGATTTCCCTCAGTTAACCACCTATGATGTCATCTTAGGAGGGCCCTTTCTTAGACAACTCAGGGTAGTACAAGATTGGGGGACTGACCATATCTACTTACAACATGAGGAAAATGTGACCAAAGTGAGCCTAAAGAATGGCACTTATCATGATATCTCTGCCAGATACTGGAGAAAGGTGCATCCTGTCACATAATCCTAGTAGGAGATGGTTGAACCATGACTTAAGGGAGAGGATTAGGAAGTAATCCTCAACCATGGCTTTTGGGGCAAGTGGTTAGCCCATCGTACTCCTAACCGGGAGGTCGTGAGTTCGTTTCCCAACATTGGTATTAGAAGCACTCATGCATGGAAAGTGGGTCCAAGATTTAGAAGGGTCCACAAGTGAGCATTGAGGACAATGATCAGTCTAAGAGGGAAGGAATGTCAACATGGGAAAGTCAAAGCGTTCAAAGTTGGGGTGTCAAGGTGCGTAGGTAGTGCACAATCAATGGTTCACAAAGGTTATATTTTGCAGAAAGTTGGATGGAGGTTGCAGATTGTCTTTCTGTGATTTCTCTAAGGTTCAAAGTGTTTTTAAAGTGTTTGGAAGGTTCAGGTGAACCCTCCCTTAGGTACAAATTTGAAGAATTAAAAGAAAAAAAGTGAAGGTATGTGAAGAGGAAGCATATGCAAAAGTGAAAGTATGGCCCCCAATTAAAATTTTTGTTTTTAGTCTAAAGTCACTACAGGAAAAAACGGGGATTCATTGGCTGCCCAGATTTGGAGAAAATCTTGGGACATCAAAGTGAGCACCAACATATTCTAGCATTCAGGAGCGTACGTGAACTGACAGTCAACTCAAGGCAAGGCATTATTCTTGGTTAGACTAAGCAAGGTGGAGATAGTCTACATTAGGAGAGAGAAGAGAAAGAGACACACAAGGAGTGTGCAATGCAGAGAAGCAAGTGCAAGTGTGCAAAAAGTGAGACTTAGGTGTATGCAGAGGAGTGCTAAGCAAGGAAATCAAAGGTCACAAGGTCCCATTAAAGCTATGCATGTTGATAGAAGGTGTCCATCCCTCCCCCTATTGGAAGCTTGAGTGCAAGGTGTGCACAAGTGCAAGCTCTAGGAGAAGGTGGAGGTCTGGTGCAGAGAAGGTCGGCGGCAACAAGAACCTTGGGTATTTTGTAAATTTGTTGATTGCACACTCTTTTGGATTTTGCACAGAGAGTATTTGGATTGTGATGTACATCATAATTGTACTTTTCTCCTTATAATCAATCTACAGAAGCTTCCGGTATCTGTATCTTTCTTCCTTCTCCTACAAACACTCAAGTCCCTTCCTACACAAGAATCCCCCAATATATTCAAAGAACTATTGACAACCACCATGGAAGTGTATGTGGATGACTTATGTGCTTTCTCTTGCAAAAGATCAGCTCATCTTGGGGAATTTAGACAAATCTTTGAAAAGTGCAAACTTTATAGAGTTTGTCTAATCCCTAAAAAGTGTGTTTTCTTTGTTAGGCAAGGAAAGATAGCTGGTCATATTGTTTCAAAGAATGGCATAGCCACCAATGAAGATAAGAACAAAGTAATAGCTGAGATGCCTAGACCCACAACTGTGAAGGAGTTGCAAGCATTTATGGGACATTGTGGGTACCACAAGAGGTTTGTACACAATTATGCTATGATTGCTAAACCTTTATATGCCTTAATCACCAAATTTGAATGGATAGAAGAATGTGAAGAAGCCTTTAAGAAATTGAAATATTGGTTGAGCTCAGCACCCATTCTAAAACCACCCATTGGGAGAAAATTTTCCACGTCAATGTAGATGCCTCCAATTTCACATTGGGATGCATTCTAGCGAAACTTATCCATTTAGGGTAGAAGTTGTACCTAGCTGGGCTAAAAACCTAGTCCCACTGTTGAGTTTTGGACCTCAATTCACGAAAACAAACATGATTCAAGTTCTAGGTCAAACCAGGGTTTACATCTTGTTATCCAGAACTTGGTGTCACTCTAGCACAATAGCAAGTACCAATGTGAGGAGATCCACCTCATAATTGTCAATCCATGGAGACATGAGGACTAATATGACAACTATGAGATAGTGATGGCACAAGTGTGTGAGTGAGAAGCACACAAGCATGCACACACATACACACACAAGGCAAGAACAAAGAGAGGAACAATCAAGTTATTTGTATTACTCAAAAAATATCTTACAATAGCTCACAACTCTAACAAGCTAACCTTAAAAATGAGCTCTCTAGCTCTTTTTATAGTTTTCTAACTTTCGGCCCTATCTAGACCTAGTGTCTGGCCTAGTTGAAAATTAGGTTCCAGGGCTTATTTAAGGGCTCAAATGAAGTTTAAAAATCATGAAAATTGGTATGTAGCTACTTCTAATACTCCTGAATCTTGAGGACTCCTCGAATTGAACAAAATGGTATTTAATCTACCAAAGGTATTTACAATGTTCATGTAGTGATGAAAATCACTATTAAAAAGGATTTATTTTTGGAAAAATTGTATGGCCTAGTTGTCAGATCTTCTTTGACTGCTTCGCCTACTTAGTCCTTCTCCTTGCTCTGAATCTTTACATCGACTTCCCCGTCTTGTAACACCACCTTGACTACTGTTGCCAACACCTCCCCTCTCTCGCGTCTGTCGACCCTGACGGACCCTTGTTGGTGGGAGTGTTTGATGTAATACTCAATGACGTTTGTGGCTAGGTGATATTCTTGAATGTGCAATCCTTGAGCCAAATCTATAATGAGCTTATCCCAATCCACTGGACCTGGAATGCCTGAATGTGGTAAGCATAACTGATCGACATTATGGCTTGTTCCACCGCAAAGAGATGTAACAAGTGTTGGTCTGGGAATGAAAATTTCAGAATGATATTTTCAAAACCTGGTAGAGAACATTTCTTCAAAGGTCTACTTGTAGCAAGCAGGTAAATACTTTATGCATGCATGCCAGGCATAAATGATGTTGATGGAGGGGGTCTAGCTCATGTCATAGACCAAAGTTACCTTCAGAAAAGCCGGGTGCCGAAATATATGGTGGTTGTGCCTTGTGGAAGGTCTTGAATACGATCCTCATCAACTTGAAGATTTTCATACACATCATGGCTACGACATGGGTTATATTTGATATATAATGGCATTCTGGCCCATGTGTGCATCATTTTTGGATAGTCTATGAGTAGTTGCTTATGCCATTTGGATTGAAAAATCGATCCTGCAAGTGCGTCTATTGGTAGTTCATCAAGCTCAAAATGGGTGGCGAATGTAGGCTCTTTTCCTGTATGCCTTTTAATCTCTACATTATAGTCAGTTAATAATACAAAGTAGGGCTTATACTACGTTTCTCATGTGGTAATCAGACATTGATGTGAGAGATTCTGAAAGTAAGCGGACTTGAGAACGGTTTCTTCTAGATTGGAAAGGGATTAGATCTACACAACCACTCTATCATAATGTGTTTGACCAATTTTTTTGACTCTCTTGAGCCAATCTAGGACGTCGATGATGTGCCCACAGGTATTGGCATCGGGTCATAAGGCTCTTCAAAACTCTATTCGATCGGGATCTCGACTGCAATTTCGGGTTCGGGTTCTTCAATAGGAGAGGGTGGCCTCTTATATGGTAGGAGATTGGCTTTTAACTCTTTGACAACTCTAGTTTTTCATATGATTCAAAAAAATTGGCATGCTCTTCAATAAGTATCTCTATGTCTTCTGTTGGGATTGCTTTATACTTTGTAGGGCTAATCTCCGTGCTTGTGGTCCCTTCCATAGCAGCTTTGAGATTGTCTTGATTTTGTTGTTGTAACCTCTTGTTCTCTCCCGATGTTGTCGTCATGTGCTTCCATAGTAGACCTAGATTGCATCTTAGTTTAGCATTGGTGAGCATCTGCACTTGGAGCATGTTTTCCAAATCTTTGACTACCTGATCATCCAAAGTAGAAGTTTTGAACTCCAATTCGATATGAGCCTATTGTAAGGTGGTGTACTTTGACCAAAGTGTTTGATTGTCAACTTCCAATGTAGTGACTCTTACTTGTAGCCTCTATGACTCTGCCTGGAAGGGAGCACTGTGCTCTTCCAATAATTGATACTCTTGTTGTAATTGATATGCACACTAAATTAACATATTGAATGAATTATTTACATTATGAGATGGGAGGGGAGCGGGAACGTAGAGGGAATGGGAGTTGTGGATGTTGTGTCTACCAACGTGGTGGTGATTGGTGAGGTGGGGGGTAGGGGAGTGGGTGATAGTGGAATCATGGGGGGAGGGGGAGGTGCTCTTGGTGGTGAAATGTCCATGGGGTCAGACAGTGTGGTGCGTGCAGGTGCTACCATGTATGTGGGTATGGTAGGTGAAGTGAGTGTAGTGTCTGTGTAGAGTGATGTGGTTGTGAGTGTCTATGAACCTAGCATCTGAGGAGCAAGAGAAGGAATGAATTGTTCTCTGAATGACATGTAATGAGGTGGGGCGATTGTGGCGAGTGAGGTATAGGGGGCGGATGGGAAGTATGGATCCTTGGAAAGGGGAATGTGTAAATATGGGTAAGTAGGAAAGCCTAGACTACCTTTTGTGGGCCATGGGTGTCCCTCTATGCTAGATATTACTAGATGACCAATGATGGGTTCAATATTCAAGAATGGTGAAGCGATAAAAGGGTTGGGAATGAAAGAAAAAAGGGTGGCCTAGGATGTTGGCTCACGAAAAGAAAAGGATGTCGAGGAGACTAGGGTTTGGGTCATGGTTGTTGTTAGTATAGTGGTTGCAGTAGTGGTTGGTGGTCGAGATGGGGGTGACGGAGGAGATGGAGGGTGTTGGGGTGAGATTGGCGATGTTTGTACAAAATTTTCTATTGTAAAGTCGATGGTGGTGGTTGGGGTGGTTGTTGGCTTGATGGTAGCTTCAGTTTTAGTTACTAGTATTCATATATTCTTTCCTACTCATGGTCGTGTATCCACTCTATGCTAGTTGTATTGGATAGATTGTTGAATGGATGTGTAGATAGCCTCCTGAACTCCCAAGGACTTGGACAATAGTTAGAGGGAAGTGATGAATTATGGGTCCAATCCTTCATCTGCTAACATCTGTTTGATCAGGTCTTGGCTTGATGCAAATGAAAGTCTGTGCCTTTCTTGCACTACTTTGATCGTGTCATATAGCCTTTGCAACTAGGCTATGTAGGCAAGGGCACCTACAAGTTTTGATACTCCTTGCTGATCATCTTGATATCTTTCTTTATGCCCTTCCTCATCTTCTTCCTCATCTTCATCTTTTGTGTCATCTTCATCCTCTTCTTCATCCACATCAATAGTGGTAATGTGTACTTGTGATGTTGTTCTTTGTAGTTGAGCTCCTTCCAATTGTTGTTGTTCTTCTGCTTCAAGATTCACTTCTTTTAACATTTGCTCAAAGTCTTCATTGGTGAGTTCTTCCAAGGGTGCTCCTCTGGGGAATTCCAGGTCCGTCAAAACTAGTGGATATCACATTTGGACCTTCAGAGCTTCGTCGTGGTAGTCGGAGTGTGAATGGCATGAGCCTTTGAGGAGGGGGATGACATCTGGTGTTAACGTTGCTCCATAGGGTTGAGCACAAGGTACTTGTATGGATCCTCTCCTCCTCTTGGAAGGGGGTCCAGTTGATGTTTGACCTTTGAATTGTTGCACTCTATTCCACATTAAGGCTCTGTAGATCTGGATGTCATAAGCTAAACATCTGTAAATAATCCTAGTCAATGTGCAACATCCATATAAGACGGATTTTCGTGGCCATCTCTTGTGAGCCAAGTGTATATGATTGATGTTCTAGTGGGGTGGGTTGATGGTGAGGTTTTGTGTCTTTGCTAGATACAAATTGAACCATATTTTCTTGGGTGGCATAGTAAATTTGTCTTGGGTGGGGAAAAAAAAGTGTTGCATGCACATCCGAAGGTGCACGGCAATATTGGGTCTCATGGCCACCATGTCCTTAAGCTTGGTGAGGTTCCTATTTTTCATGTTATCATGCACCAGGACCTCCTTCTCTCTGGGTATATGCATTCCTCACATATCTAGGGCCTCTCGCACTAAGTTGTTGGTTAACTTAAACCTCTTCAGGTCATTTCCCTTTGTTAGAGATGGAAGCACAAATGTGATCGAACCTTTTGGGGTGCTTACTCCGAGTCAAGGTGTTGATAAGATAGTAGCATCTCATGAAGTCGGGCTTTGGAAGCTGAGCCCCAAAGTATGCATCCAATCCTGCTTTCTCCCATACAGGGTCTAGTCCTTTTGCATTTTGTAAATTT
Organism: Ceratopteris richardii; assembly: GCA_020310875.1. NCBI lineage: Eukaryota > Viridiplantae > Streptophyta > Polypodiopsida > Polypodiales > Pteridaceae > Ceratopteris > Ceratopteris richardii. The sequence goes on from CM035442.1 coordinate 27,059,688, forward strand.
TCAAATTCTCGCATAAAGAAGTGATATTTCCCCACTTGCCATCATGTTCTAGCTCTGCTTCCTAAAGGTACGATCCTTTGCTTGACGGTCTTGGTACTTTTCTAAACCAGTGAGATGTCTTACGCATAGGTGTGGTATGGCCGCTTGGGGGGTCCAACATTGGTATGATTTGTATGGCTTGCAATTCTTCTGGTCTTTCATTTGGTTCCAACATGATTGGTAAGCTTTCTAGATCAACCACCTGCTGACTGGTCCCTGCTTGAGAGTTGGTTCCTGCTATGTCAGCCATGTTATGCTTATCTGTTGGAAGAAGAAAGTCATACTAGCATTGCATCGGAAACATGATAACATCATGTTCCCTCTACAACACCAACATGCTTCAAGTGTGGTTAGGGAGTTAGTGAATGAAATATTTCTTGATTGGTGAGTGTTAGTTAGTAAGTTAGTGGTGTGTTCCTAGATGCATACTCGGAATGTGCATTGAACTTGGAATGCATCTATTGTGGTGTAAATGGATTTACAACATCGGGTCGGGTGGTTTGATGCAAGGTTTCATTCGCAGAACTTTTTGTGTGTGATTATAGATTTTGAGTGTGATGAACTTTACCTGTTTGACATATGTCTTTTTGGAATTGGGACTTTTTGGGTACCCATTTCTAGATAGGCCTAGGTGTGACGTCAGGTTTGGAGGTGGTGATCGTAGGTGTTTGCAACGAAGTGTATGATGTGAGTGGTGATTTGAGTGTAGGAGCCTATGTGCAATGATTTGAGCTAGTAAGCAAGTCTTAGGCACCCATATTTGTCTTGCATGGCGGTCAACCTTCATTGACCACTTTGGGACCCAAATAGAAATGTTCCGTTTTGGGAGATTCCTGGAACATTCGCTCTTTCTAGTCCTTATCCAAATAGATGGTCTCGTGCATCATTGGGGATCCATCACCAGAGCAGAGGGTTGTTCACCCTTGCGTACCCATATCTGCTTCACATTTTGAGTCCTCTTGTTTCGTGCTCTGCATTGATTATGAGCATAGACTGTCTGCTTCCTTTTCTTCTTGTACTCCTTTGGTTGCTGGGTCTCAATCTCCTTTGGAAAAGAAGGGAGTTCGATCTGATCCTTGTTTCCTTTGGTGAGAATGACCTCATTCTGCATCAGTGTACTCTTGGAAGGACCAAGAGTTGGTGCCTTTCCTAGTTCATTGAATGCATTATTTTCTAGCTCGATTGTGTTGTGGTTTTGATCCACCCACACCTGAAGAAGTCCACTTGTTAGGTTCAAGTTGACTGCATGGTCATAGATCCAACTTTGAACCAAGGCAAGAGGCTTAGTGAGATCCGCGTCTTGACACACTAGCACCTTAAGTGTCATAAGAACATCTTGAATGTAGATGGGAAGCTCCACCTCACCCATGCAAGGGGTTTCCACACCTCCCAATCCTATGAGATATGCTTCCATAGGATTTATAAGTAATTTCAACTCCTGACAATAAGAAAGTCTAACTGCACTAGTGGCTGCACCTGAGTCAATCAAGCCTCTTATAGTTCTTGCACTATCTCCTTGTCCTGTCTCTAGGGTCACAAAAGGATGTTAGTCAACTATTCTATGGGAATGTACACCTGATGCTTCACACATGGCCATATGATATCTTGGAGCTTCATAAGCATCTGACCTAAGATGATCTCTACCCTGTCTTGTCAATTTCATTCTTCGGATGCGTTCTAAAGCTTCTGCTTGCACTTCTTCTCAAATTTGTTTTTCTTCTTCCTTACATTTCTCGACAGTGTTGAGTCGATTAAGCATTTCCTCTGTGAGGGCTTCTTGATATAATTTCACTCTGCATCCATAGATGTAACTAGGTAGGATATCACTTTCTAGGGTGGCTAGTTGGACTGCTCCACTTGTTGAGATTCTATTGGTGATCATAGGTCCATACCCGCGCTTCTCCAACTTCTGTGCATGTTGTTTCAGGGTGTATACTAGGACTAAATCTCCCGCTTTCAAGCCTTCATCCTGCACATGGGCATCAAAGTATGCTGTTTTCCTTTCTTGGCTACATAGATCCCTGCTACAACTCTCAACCTTGTTTCACCTAAGCATTCTAGATCAAAGATTCTAGATGAAATCTCATGGCCAGTCCATTGATGCTCTTGTGCTACTTTCAATGTAGGTATCAAGAAATATAATCGTAGCATATATATATATATATATATATATATATATATATATATATATATATATATATATATATATATATATATATATATATATATATATATATATACATATATATACATATATATACGTATACATATATATATATATATATATATATATATATATATATATATATATATATATATATATATATGTATGTATATATATATATATGTATATATATATATATATGTATATATATATATGTATATATATATATATATATATATATATATATATATATTTGCCAAATACCATATGAAAGGGTGTGGCTTGGAGTACCGTTTTATAGGCAACTCTGTATGCCCAAACAACATGGTGTAGTTGTTTGCCCCAATCAGAATGCCATGCGAAGGGTTGGCCACTAGAGACCTGCAAATAATATAGCTTTGATCACCCTATCTGGGCCAAAGAGTCCTCCTGCCACACCTTGGTGAGCAATCTCCAAGATCTTCAGATATTCACTCTCATGGACACACAACCTAAGATATCCATCTTTTCCTCATTTGTATAGAGTACCACCTATGAGTGTGTAATCTAGTGCTTCCTGTTCTAAACTTTGTTTTCGGGCTAATGTCATTTCCTGAGGGAACATTTTCATCTTCAAAACATTTACTTATGGTTCACTCCAATCTAGTACTAAAGACACTTGATATAGCATAGCATGCTCCATAGGTGGTCTAATACAATAGACTGGACATTCCTTTCACAACTTATGGACAGATACCTCCATGGTTGGCCAATACACACCTAACCTTTGCAAATCCTGTAAATTTTGATGTTTGGAGTGATGTTGCTGAAGTGCACCTACATGTGCTACTTGCAACCATTTTGCACGCTCATCTTCTTCTACACAACAAGCCAATATGCCTTGATTGATGTGTTTGTATATGCTTCCTGCCATGATATGATATTTCTGAGATCTCACTACTTCTTTATCCTTGGCTCTCAATACAGGATGTTTAGGTCCAAAGGTGAGGATAGGCACTATATTTTTAGCTCATTCAGGCACTACTTCTAGATTGAACAAATAAGCATGAGGAAGGTCATCTGATACTCCTTGAAGGGACTCTCCTAAAGTCAATCAAGAAAGGTGATCCGCCCTAAGGTGAGTTCTGCCTTTCCTAACCACAACTTCAAGTCATATTCCATTAGTAAGAGGAACCATCTTACTAATCTAACTGTATTGCAAGGTTTGTTCACTAGATATAGAAATGCTTGGTGATTTGTAAAAAATTTAAACTTATTTACAAGTAAATAATGTCTAAACATTTTAACTGCATATACCATGCCTAATCCTTCTCGCTCAATAGTAGTGTAATCTTGTTCAGCTGCATTCAATTGTTTACTGGCGTAAGCAATCGCACTTTTCTCGGTTCAATCAGACCTGATATTCTCTACATTTTTCAAAGACTTCTCTGAGTTCAAGTATATGTGTTTGCCTAATGTTGGAATGAGCATAGAGATCATCAACATAGACTTTCAAGTTTTTGTGCAAGAACTATTTAAACACATGGCACATTAGCCTCTAAAAAGTAGATGGCACATTTGTAAGCCCAAATGGCATTACCTGAAATGTGAATATGCCCCACTTTGTGGCAAAAGCCACCTTATGCTGATCTTCTAGAGCAATGGCCACTTGATTTTTGCCAGAGAAGCCATCAAGAAAGTTGTATGCTTCCTTGCGTGCCACTCTTTCTAATAGATGCTCAGTGATAGGAAGTGGATAGCTATCATGCATACATGTAGCTTGCCATTCTTCTTGGGTACCACTACAATGGGGGACACCCATTTAGTGTGCTCAATTTCATAGATGAATCCTACTTTTACCAATCTATCTATCTCTTTCTTGATCTTGGCAGCATAGTTATTGTTATATGTGTATGGATTTTGCTTAGAGGGTTTGGCATCTAAGGTCATGGGAATCGTATGTGAGCATATGTCAGGGTCTACTCCTTTCAAGTCCTTGTAACTCCATGTGGAAACATATCTGTATTCTCTTAATAAGGCTACCAACTCTTGTTCCTCATCCTCTATTAAATCATGTCCTATGTAAGTGCATCACTCTTCACCTTCCTCTATGGTCACAAAGATTTTCTTTGTGGTTTCTTTGTTATCATAGGCCTCTCCTGTGAGTGCTTCACATTTAGGCATCCTTATCATGACTCTCCGATCTTCTATCTCATACTTCTTGAAATTTTCAGGGACATCAAGCAAAGATTCCTCCTCATCTGGTGAGGCTTCTCTTCTTCCTCTTCTTGCCTTCACTGTGGGTGGTTACTTGTGTAGTTAATGTCACATCATTCATAAGTTCTCCGTGCTCTTGGGGTTAAACTTCTACTTCACATAGGAATTCTTCTTTTGATGCACAAAAGAGATCCATATGGATGGACTCTAAATCTGAATCACTTACTTGATTGATCTCATCTATACTACCCTCACAGTCTTCGAGAATCAAATCACACGTAATTGGTTCTATGACAAAAACTGAAATGTCATATCCATCTTCATCACAGTGTGGTGTCCATTGTTCTTCATTGATGGCTACATCCATTGTTGTTAGGATTCCTGCCCAACCATGATGCTCAAATTCTTTGTCTGGGAAAACTATAGGTGCATAGGCTAGGTCTCATATTGATCTACGAGTTTCGTTCACACCTACCTCTCTAGCTTTTTCTCTTTTCTCTTCTTCTTCTACAACTTTACACATCCATAAGTTAGTGTCTTCGTGCATCCATGAGGATCCTGATCCTATGGAATGCACCGATTTTGTATCATCTGTGGCTCTATGGATGGGATTCCACTGTATGGGGGGCACCTCTCTATGAGAGTAGTCCTTGAGATTGACTTTGGTTCTAACACCTAAGTGTTGCAAATACAAGGAATTGGTTCACCAATCCTGTACTACTTGGAATTGTCTCATGAATGGTCTCCCCAAAATCATCTGATAGGCCTAATTTTTGTTGAAGTCACATATAGCAAAAGTATGCTCAAACTCTACACCACAGGTTGTGAGAGTTATCCCTTCGAGTAGCCCTAAAGGTCTCTCTATGTGACCATCGGCCATTTGTAGTTTCAACCTTGTTGGCCTAAGTGCCGCTTTGCCCCAACACTTCCATAAGGAAGTGGTAGCAATAGCAACTCCTATGCTTGATTCCAAAATAGCCTTGGTGGTGTAACCTTGATGAGTGATTGGGAGATAGGTCTTTCCTTCTTCTCCTTCACTCATGTCTCCTATCTTATCCAAGGGTATCTCTCGAACTGTTCTATGAGCTCCTACGTGGGAATGAGGTTTTGCTACTTCTGGTGCTTGATCAGCTACATGTTTCCACAATTCTGGCTTAACCTTGACTAGCTCCTCTAAAGTGAGATTGCATTGCACTTTAGTGTTCTTTACTACCTCCGTATTTATAGGTATGAATGAGTCTTCGTTTCTTATCATGATCATGGGTGCTTTCATACAAGTAGACTTTGATTCCCATGGGCATGTGAAATGGGGTAGTTCCTGCAAGGAATTAGACTCAAAGTCTTATTGCTCACTAGATTGGGTATCCTCCAGTTCTCCATAAATAGAAGGAATGTCTTGTGGGAATTGATCATAAAGGTCATCCACAAGTTCAATGGAGGATTTTCACTTTCTTTAACCCACTTCTCTTCTTAAATTTCTCTGAGAAATTCTTGGGAATATTGCTTCATCAAAGAAGAGGCGTCCGGTTCAGTGGAATTAGGCACATAAGCTTCCTTGGGAGGAATGCTCATTTTTCACTTGCCTCGTCCTTACCCTCGGAGGTGGATTCTTCTCCACATTTTGCAATCAAACTCTCCAATCTTTCTTTAACTGAACTAGAGTAGTTGAAGAGTCGCGCGACTGGCTTCAAACATGATTTGAGCCAATTCTACCGTCTTAGCACAAAGCTTGGTTTATTCCATCTCTAGGTCAGCTCTAGGATAACATGTTTCATGATCTATTATGGTTGGCCCTTCTTGGATTTTGGCCTGATATGCTTTCAGCATCATGTCTAAGTCCTCGGGAGTGGGATCTGCTAGGAGTGATCCTACTCTAGGTGGTGGTGGCATTGATTGAGGCGGGTTTGAAGGTGGCAGATTGGAAGGTGATGGGGATGGTGGTGGTGGTGATGTGTGAGAGTGCGTTTGAGAGGCGAGTTCAAGTATGTTGGCCTTTGTTTCTCTTAGGCTTTCCTCAAGCTCACTCATCTTCCTCGACGATTTTCTTTTCATTCTCTCTCAGTTATCTTTCCATGATGTTGTCCTTTTCTTTGTTAGACTCTCAGTCTCACTAACCTTGGAACTCTTTTCCTAACTTAAGCCTTGGTTTTGTTGTAATGAATGCCTGAGCTCTCATGACCACTTGCGCTGGGGCAGTGGATGTTACACTTCTGGTGGAATCTACTCTAACCCAATCACATTAATGGGAGTGATCTTTGGTGCATTGTGTGGGTTCTTTGGGCAGTCTCGTAAGAGGTTCTCTTTCCCACAATCGAGACAAAAACCTTGAATTATCACTGATTGGGGTTGCGTGGGTGTAGGTATAGGGCAATCTGTGGCATCTGTGGCAGAGTCCTCTAGGTGCTTGGGGTCTGATCTATCTAGGTTGGGGTCACGAATTAGGATTTGCATACATGACATTAGCATATTCCGGTTCCTGACTAGATTCACTAGGGTCTTCGTAATAATATGTTTCATTATGCTCAGGTGAATGCATATAGTAAGCCTGTGGACTATCCATATGAGTTGAGCCAAAACTATGATCATTTGGATCACTTTCTGAAAGTAATGGTGATATTGGCACTATAGCTCTATTTAAGTTTTCTTCAGTGGTTGCATACTTTACTGGAATCACACTAAAAATTTTGCGAAGGTGGAGATGGAAGTGGGAGATGGTGAGGATGATGATGGTGAAGTAAGAAAGAGACAAATAAGGAAAGGTAGAGAAATTACCTATGACTCCAACATCACAACCCTACATCTTACCATCACACACTCATCCTTGAAGCTCTCTCCTTGGCAACGACGCCAAATTTGGTGTCACTCTAGCACAATGGCAAGTACCAATGTGAGGAGATCCACCTCATAATTGTCAATCCGTGGAGACGTGAGGACTAGTATGATGACTATGAGCAAGTGATGGCACAAGTGTGTGTGAGTGAGAAGCACACAAGCATGCACACACATACACACACACGCACACCAGGCAAGAAAAAAGAGAGGAACAATGGAGTTCTTTGTATTACTAAAAAATTCTCTTACAATAGCTCACAAGTCTAACAAGCTAACCTCAAAAATGAGCTCTCTAGCTCGTTTTTATATAGTTTTCTACTAACTTTTGGCCCTATCTAGACCTAGTGTCTGGCCTAGTTAAAAATTAGGTTCCAAGGCTTATTTGAGGGCTCAAACAAAGTCTAAAAATCATGAAAATTGGTATGTAGCTACTTCTAATACTCCTCAAGCTCAAGGACTTCTTAGCTTGAAAAATGGAGTTTAACCTACCAAAAATGATATTTACAATGTTCATATAGTAATGAAAATCACTATTAAAAAGGATTTATTTTTGGAAAAATTGTATGGCCTAATTGCCGGATCTTCTTTGACTGCTTTGCCTACTTGTTCTTCTCCCTGCTCTGAATCTTTATGTCGACTTCTCTATCTTGTAACACCACCTTGACTGCTACTGCCAACACCCCCCTCTCTCGCATCTGTCATTCGTCCCTTACATACCCTTGTTGGTGGGAGTGCTGGATGTAATAATCAACAATGTTTGTGGATAGGTGATGTTCTTGAATGCACAATCCTTGAGCCAAATCTATCATGAGCTTATCCCAATCTACTAGAATTGGAATGTCCAGATGTGGCAAGCATAACTGTTCAAGAGATAGTTGAACAGCTGAGGAAATAAGAAGGTCAAGAGAAAAATACTTCTCATGAGAAGGTGATGAATTTGGAGTGCAAGGACTATTCTTTGATAACAGATCAGTTGTATAAAAGAGGTAAAGATGGGTACCTAAGAGTATGTGTTCCCAAAAAGGAGTATGTGAAAATGCTGCAATTGCACATGCAAGTGCAGTTAGGACACTTTTCAGTAGAACGAACTGCCAAACTGATAATCTATATAGAATTCTGGTGGCCAACTTTACATAAAGATGCTAAGCTATTTGTGGAAAGATGTGAAATTTTCCAAAGAACAAAGAACGCAATAAGAAAAGATGACATGCCACTAAGGCCCATCATGAGCTTTAGAGCTTTTTCCAAGTGGGGCACTGATTTCATTGGACCCATTTCACCACCATCCAGAACCACTCATGCCGAGTACATTGTCATAGCAACTGACTATTGTTGGTAGCAGTCAAGGCACCCAAAGACTCACAAGACAAGGAAGCCAAAGAAGGGAGCTAGGGCAGAGAGAAGGCACAAGCAGACAAAGTAGTCAATGAAGATCTGGCAAATAGGCCATCCAAATTTTCCAACCAAACCTCATTTGAATAGTGATTTTCATCACTACCTTAACCTTGTAAATAACTTTTGGATAGTTTCGACTCCATTTTGTGCAAGCCAAGGAGTCCTTGAGCTTGAGGAGCATTAGAAGTACCTACTTATCAATTTTCATATTTTTTAGACTCCATTTGAGCCCTCAAATAGGCCCTAGAACCTAATTTTTAACTAGGCCAGACACTAGGTCTGGACAGGGCCAAAACTAGTCAAAAAGTATAAATAGAGCTAGAGAGCTCATTTTTGAGGTTAGCTTGTTGTAGAATTGAGCTTGTAAGAGCACTTTTGAGTAATCTAAAGAACTCCATTGTCTCTCTCTTTGTTCTTGCCTTGTGTGCGCGTGTGTGTATGTGTGTGCATGTTGGTGTGCTTCTCACTCACACACTTGTGCCATCACTTGTTCAAGGTCTTCATACCATCCTCATATCTTCCCGAATTGAGGAGGTGCTACTCATCACTGAGCTACACCAAATTTTGGTGCCGTTGTCGGGGATCGAGCTTTGAGGACGAGCATGTGATGGTAAGACGTAGAGTTGAGGTGTTGGAGTCGTGGGTATTTTCTTCACTTTTATCTATTTTTTTTTTCTTCACCATCTTCATCACCATCATCATCATCACCATCTCCCACCTCCATCTCCATCATCGCGACATTTTCCGTTTTTTGGTCATATCACCAGTCCCATACCATTCCCCTCATTTCACTTGTGAGAGAGAGCGAGAGAGCGAGTGTGTGCTTATGCTTTTCTGTGTTTTTTGAGATTTTTTGCAGGAACCGGCATCCCATGCAGCTGCACCAGCTTCAATAGGTACAAATTCTTGACTGTGCAGGTCCTGAGGCGTTGACCTCTGTCAATCGCGACCGACAGAAAAATGGACCTTTTTGCAAAATTAAGTGCATAAACATGATCTCTAGGCCTAGGGCATTCTAAAAGTGTGTTTAAAATTTTAAAATTCCTCAGTTTTCTGTCAATCGCGATCGACCTTTCAATCGCGATTGACAAACGATGACGAACACTTGTTGACTGATCAGTCAATCGCGATTGACCCATCAATCGCGACTGACAGTCCCGACGGACCTATCAATCATGACCGACAGAGTCGACGACCGACTGACCACGACCAACAGAAGCTACGCATGCCACATGTCAATCACGATCGACTCATCAATCGCGATCGACCCATCAATCGTGATCGACAGTCCCGACGGACCTGTCAATTGTGACCGACTAAGTCAAGGATTGTTTGACCACGACTGACTGAAATCTTGGGGCCATGTGTCAATCTCGATTGACCGTCAATCGCAACTGACAGCCATGACGGACCTGTCAATCACGACCGACACGTCGATCGCGACTGACACATCAATCGCGATTGACATACCACTCGATCGCGATTGACGGGCAAATTTGGCCAATTCTTTAGGGCAAAAAATATTGGTCTATTTTTGGTTAATGTGTTGGAAGCATTTAAGGTTTAATAGAGCATTGTGAGGTCGCTTCACAAAGTATTTCGAGAAGTTCTGTTTGCCTGTTAGCCTGTTTGAACCCTGTTTTAACCCTAGAACCCTGACCAGTCATAACTTCCTCATACGAAATCCGTTCGGGGTGATTTTAGACTCGTTTTGGAAAGATCGTTACGGTAAAATTAATAGCAAAATTATTAGATATAGTATTTTTAAGTTGACCATACCCAGGACGAAGAAAATTAGGGGATCTTTAGGATTGTTTTCCACAAAGCCAAATAACAATTTGATCTCCAAATTGCATGAATGAAAATGGTCTATGGTGTCAATCAAAATTAAATCTTGAACTAACTTTGGGACTTTTACAGGTTCATTGAGCATTGAAGGGCATTTTAAGCAAGAGTAAGTGCGAGCTTGGAAACACGCTTCCTGGGCACACAAGGGCAATCAAGGAAAGAGACATAAGGTTGGAGATTCTCAACTTCCTCTTTCAATTCCTAGCTTAGGCTAAGTACGGATAGAGGTTGTGATTCCTCAGGGTTACGTTAAGTACGATCAAGTTCAAGAACTCTAATCACTCAAGTCCAAGTATAAAGAGATTACACTTGCAAAACAACATAAGGGAAAAGAATTTAAGTCAAGCGACCAAACTCAAGTACGATAAAACCTAAGCATTCCTTGCAGCAAAGATTGATTGGACAAGAAGTGACATCCTAAGAAAAATTAAAAAGAACAAGTTATTACTACAAAAGAAATTAGCAATGAGGTTGTACTTGGGAAAATTGGGGCTATTCAATTAGGCATATGAACCTTAGATCAGGACGATACCTAGGGAGAGATAGACAAAGTCTTAGGTCTTCAGAGGCTAGTGTCAATCATACTGCTAGGTCTTGGGCCCAACAGTTGAGCCATTATTCGCACTATCCTAGCTCTAAAACTAGAGAGTCTGAGATGTCTCATGGTATGGAGAGACCCATGGGAAGTTCACGCATGCCATACCTACACAGGGTAGAAGGCACAAGATGCAACTCGAATACCTTAGGACCAACTGATTAGGTGCTTGCATCTATGAGGACGGCCTAGGAAGATCCGTGGTCCATATTAAAAACCCTGACCAACCCATTGGATTAGAACATCCAGCAGTCAAGTTTGAAAATGGAGCATACCTAGACAAAGAAGGAACCATATACGTAGTCACCAGTCACCTAGAGAGGATAGATGAATTCGGGAATGTGATCCCAGAGACGGACTTAGGCGACCTAGAGCAAGGGAACATAGGTGGAGAGCCTAAAACCCCTCGAGGCAAATCAATTCTCACTAGAATTATCACACCAGAGTGGGTTCCCCAGGACAATAAGAGCAAAGATCTACTATTTAACTGAGAAACCGATGAATCCTTTTGGAGGTATAAGCCTGATCAACCGAATGAGATAGGAACAATCATGATCTATGAGTTCAAAGATCCTAATAAGGAGTCTCAAGTAAACAAATACCAAGGTTTGCCCCATTGAGGAGATGCTACACCTGTGGAGGTGACCATTTTGCGAGTGTATGTCCTATTATGGCGCTACCCCAAGTGAATCCTAGTAGCCAGTATTGCACGATAGAGCGAAGATACACCAACCACATTGCACAACACTGCCTTTATAACAAACAAGCTGTTAGACAAAATTACCCTCAACCACATCCGCAACAAGGAAGATACCAAAACCAGTACTTACCACAACAGTATGCTAGGCCTCAACAAACTTACCAACCACAATATCAGGCCCAGCAAAGACCTCAACCAGTTCTAGCACAGCAACCCCCTGCCCCAACCAATGTAATTCCAGTGAAATATGCAGCTGCAGAGGAGAATTTGAATAGAGCCATAGTTCTAGTAACTCCATTACTTTCAAAAAGCGACCCCAGCGACCATAGTTTTGATTCTACACATGTTGATAGTCCCCAGGCTTACTACATGCAGTCACCTGGACATAGTGAGTCCTACTATTGTGAAGAACCAAGTGAACCTAGTTGGGAGCCCGAGTATGCAAATGTTATGTATGCAAACCCCAACACTAGACCTCAACCTAGGCAGGTAAGACCTCCTCTTCCTAGAGAACCATGCTTTAGATGTCAGGGAGATCACCTCATTCGTGATTGCCCAATACTTGCCCCTACACAACCCCAGTCAGTAATAATCCAGGGCTTTTGTCAAGACTGTGGGAAAGAGAATCTCTTACGAGATTGTCCAAAGAATCCCAGTAACATGCCAAAAATCACTCCTATCAATGTTATTGGGTTAGTAGTTGACTCTACAGGAAGTGTCACTTCCACTGCACCAGTGCAAGTGGTCACCAGAGCTCAGGCTTTGCAGCAAAACCAAGGTTTAATCCAAGAAAGGAGCACCGAGGTTACTGAAACTGAGAGCATAACCAAGAAAAGGACTAAAGCCTAGAAAGATAACCGAGAAAGAATGAAAAGAAAATGGTCTAAGAAGATGAGCGAATTAGAAGAAAGCATAAGAGAAACAAAAGCCAAGATTGTTGAGCTCACCTCTCAAACAAACTCTCACATACCACCATCACCTTCATCCCTATCACCATCTAATCGGCCATTGTTCAACCCACCTCATACCAATCCACCACCCCTTAGAGTAGGGTCAGTATTGGCTGACCCCACTCCTGAGGATATAGACATGATGCTTAAGGCATATCAGGCTAGAATCCAAGAAGGGCCAAATGTGACAGATCATGACAAGTGCTACCCTAGAGCTGACCTAATGATAGAAAGAACCAAGCTTTGCGCGAAAATGGTAGCATTGGCTCAGACCATGTTTGAAGCCAGTCGCCTCTTCAACTACTCTTGCTCAGCTAAGGCACAATTACACTTGAATGGACTGTTGGAGAAGTTAGAGAGCATAATTGCAAGATCTGCCAAGGAAGGAAATTCCCAAGGAAGAGACGAGGTAAGTAAAAAACCAAGCATTCCCCCCCAGGAAGCTTATGTGCCTAATTCCATTGAACCAGACACCTCTTCTTCTATGAATATGTATTCACTAGAGTTCTTGCGAGAGATTCAAGAAGAGAAATGGGCTAAAAAGAGTGAAGTTCCTCCTCCCATTGAACTTGTGGATGATGCATATGATCAATTCCCACAAGACATTCCTTCCATTTATGAGGAGTAGGAGAGCACCCAATCTCAGGAAAGATTAGACTTTGAGTCTAATTCCTTACAGGAATTGCCCCATTTCACAGGCCCATGGGAAGCCAAGTCTACTTGTATGAGGGCACCCACAGTCATGGTGAGAAACGAAGACTTAGTCATACTTAGGAATATAGAGGTAGTGAAAAACACTAAAGAGCAGTGCAATCTCACCTTGGAAGAGCTACTCAAAGTTAGGCCAAAACTATGGAAGCATGTAGCCAATCAAGTGCCATAAGTATTAAAACCTCATTCACGGGTACGATCTCATCGCACAGTGCCAGAAATACCCCTGGACACGATAGGAGACATGAGCGAAGGAGAAGAAGGAAACACCTACCTTCCCATTACCCATTAGGTGGAGGAGTTGCTATTGCTACCACTTCCCTATGGAAGCGTTGGGGCAAGCCAGCACTCAGACCAACTAGAATGAAATTGCAGATGGCCAATGGTCATATTGAGAGGCCCTTAGGATTGCTAGAAGGAATAACTCTCACTACATGTGGTGTTGAGTTCGAGCATACTTTTGCTATATGCGACTTTAGCAAAAACCAAGCCTACAAGATGATTTTGGGAAGGCCATTTATGCGGCAAGTGCAAGTGATACAGGATTGGGGAACCAATTCCTTGTATTTGCAACACCTAGGTGTTACAACCAAAGTCAATCTCAAGGATTACTCTCATAGAGATGTACCACCTATTCAATGGAATCCCATCCATAGAGCCAAGGATGACATGGAGTCAGTGCACTCCATAGGATCAGGATCCTCATGGATGCATGAAGACACTCACTTATGGATGTGCAAAGTAGCAGTAGAAGAGGAGAAGAGAGAAAAAGCTAGAGAGATAGGTGCGAAGGAAACCCATAGATCAATTCAAGACCCAGCCTATGCACCTGAAGTATTCCCTGATGAAGAGTTTGAACCTCACGGCTGGGCAGAAATTCTAGCAACAATGGATGTAGCCATCAATGAACAGCAATGGACACCCCACTCTGATGAGGATGGCTATGACATTTCAGTCTTCTCCATAGAGCCAATCATGGGAGATTTGGTTCTTGAAGAATGTGAACCTAGCACTGTTGCATTCGAGGACGCAAGTGACTCCGATCTAGAGTCAATCATTATGGACCCACCCTTAGCATCAGATGAAGAATACCTCTATGAAGTAGAAGTTCACCCTCAGAGACATGAAGAGCTTACAAATGATGTAAGTTTAACCACGCAAGTGACCACTAAGAATGAAGGAAAGAAAAGAAAGAAGAGAGAAGTCACACAAGAAGTAGAAGAGTCTTTGTTTGAGGTTCCTGAAAATTTTAAGAAGTATGAAATAGATGATAGAAGAGTCATGATAAGAATGCCTATACGTGAGGCGCAATCAGGAGAGGCCTATGATAGCAAAGAAATGTTATATGGAGTCAATAAAAGTAGGAGGTGTGAACCACCTCCTAACCCATTTAGAGGATTCACACATGAGTGCCAAGTGGCACTCATGTGTAGAACATTGGACTCAATCAATGAGAGAGAGAGGTTAAGTGAAACGTACGCAGCTGGGCGGCTTAAGAAAATCTGAGTCTCCGTGCGTGAGATGCCTGAGTAGACGACCTCGAAGTGGGTGCAGGGTTGATGAACAAATAAGGGGGCTCATCAGGGACTAACATTGGTATCCGAGCCAGCAGATATTGGGCATAGCACCAGTGGTGCAACGCGCAAGACGCCCGACGGAAGGGAAGCTCAACAGACGGCCGACAGAGAAGCAGGCGGACGCCCGCAAGCAGCCCAGTCTCCCCTCCTCCCCTTCTTTGAGATGGCTCTTTGAAGGGACTACTCTTATATATATAGAGAATTTTGCGCTTTCTAAGCTCTCATGTGGGATAACTGCCTTCATACTCGTCGACTTTTGAAGCTTTTGGAGAAGACTTTTCGAGACGACAAGAGCAATCAAGCTTAGATTCGAATTTTTTTCGCAAAATTTGGGAAGAAGAATATATATCTTGGATCAAAATTTTGGAAAAAGCATGATGCACATATGTATAATGGGCTGTGGACAAGGGTTATGGGTCATGGGATCTTCTTGAAAAGCTTGAGTTCCTCAGTTTGAGCTTTTCAAAGTCACTACTCCAAGAAGATTACCATTTTCACTTCCTATTCTTGACCTACCCAACTTCTCCGCACCATAGCTTCCTCATACGACATCGGATTTCAAAAATTTTGGTCACGTTTCGAAGCTATACTCCTAAGCTTCACTCATAAACCATCAATGTTGGATTTGGACGAGATTTTCCCTACCAAAATCTCTCTGCAGCGTTTCAGCAGGAACTAGGCGGCCACTCCCGGGCCTAGTTTTTTGTCATCCAGACTCCAAATCCACTTTTTTCACTTGGGATAGTCTCAAATTCTTGAAGTACAGGTGCTGGATAGAAAGTTATGGATTGGCGAGGATTGTTACATCTCTAAAGTTGCTCAGTTTTACTCAGTTTGCCCGGTTGGGACTTTTTCCACGTGCTTTTGGCAATGTTTTGGATGGTTTATGGTGTTTAGGACCTCCCCGGACCAACCGGACATTTCCAATTTTCTTTTGGGCCTGGCGAGGATTCAAAATCAGCGACCTAAAGCTTCAAGGACCACTTGGATTTCGCTTCCGCAGCTCTACTTTGTATCAGGGAAGTGCTCTTGTGATATATTTCTCTTCTTCTTGCATATTTGAACTTTACTTCCATTCATTTTCATACACTCTAGTTAGCAAACGGGGGAAGGGAACTTAAACATGGAAACTAAAGGCAAACAAGTAGTTGAAACCACTTCTCCATCTAAAGAGCAACTAGAGGATCCTGATTCTAGAATGGAAGAAGTAGAATTACGGCAAGAAATAGAAGAGAACTTAGAAGTGAAAGAGCCTTCACAGGAAGAATACACTTATGAAGAACTTATAGATGAATTTGTCACTCGTGACCAATTCATAGGCTTAAAAGAGAAAACCCTTAAACTAGAGAAAGATTTGGGTAACATCACATCTCTTATACAGCAGCTTAAGTCTCAAATGATCTCATTTGAGACTAGTGTCACCTCTATCCTAGCTAGAAAGGAAAGAGAGATTCCTCCTATTCCTTTGGAGCTCACTAGGAAAGATACTTCTCTTCCTAGTAAGCATAAAGGAGAGACCTCTAGGGAAGCTCCCCTCCTGAAAGACTTAAAGCCACCTACCTTTGTGGGGGATGACCGAGACAGGAACAAGGATGCAATCTACACTTTTTTGCAAAAGTGGCATCATTTTCATCAATTGAAGGGCACCCCACCTGAGTATCGTGTGCTAGAGGCGAGTCTCTCCCTCGGCCCGCATGCTTATAAGTGGTGGATGAGTCTTAAGAAGGGGAACTCTATCCCTACTGCCTGGACTCAGTTTGAGACTCTTTTTCTAAAAGAGTTTCTTCCTGAGAATGAGGAGGAGAGAAATTGGGATGAGTGGGACATGATTACTCAGAGAGGTAGGCCTCTTTCGGTCTATCTATCCCACTATAGAGAGATCATTTTGAAACTTAAGGGCTTAGATGATTTTCAGAAGACTAGAGGGTTTGTTAGGGGCTTGGATAAAGCCATAAAGAGGGAAGTCAGAAGGAATGCACCTAAGACGTTTGAGGAGGCGATCAAGTATGCATAGATATATGAGGACCATAGCCGTCCTCAATATACTCCTATGGAGACAGATCAGCCCCTCAAGCCTCTTAGTACAACTAAATTCAAGAAAAAGTTTCCTTTTGGGAAAAACAAAGTTTTTATTAAAAAACAAAGATCACAAGGGCCTAGATTATCCACAGAACAGTTTGAGAAGGCCAAAAGAGAGAACCTCTGTTTTAGGTGTCTATCTCCTAGCCATTCACAGTGGAATTGTTCACTCAAGAAGGGGGAAGAAAAGAAAAAGGGACCAGAGTCTAGTACAACCTCCAAAAAGGGCAAAAAGGCAGTCCACCTAGTGCAGACCCTTCTTATTCATGGCAGCTCTAGCTGCAAGGGAGTGGAGGTGATGCACAAGGATATAGAGCACACCTGCTGCTTGACTCAGTCATTGTGGTCACCGCAGTTTGGACCACATGACTTAGTTAAGCTACATGGTAGTGTATACCAGAGTGCGGGTCATGATAGATGACTTGGCTACTCATAATTTTATAAACTATGCTTTGGTCAAGAAATTAAAGATTCCCCAGCATCCTAGTGCACATAAATACATTGTATCTATGATGCAAGGATAAGATAAAAGAATATGGGATACTATGGTATTCAATTTGGAAGTCAAGATGCAGGACTATACAGATTATATGGACTTCCAAATTATGAACATGGAGAGGACAAATCTAGTCTTAGGAAGAGAGTGGCTATGGGGGTTGGGAGACACACTTAAACGTAGTTATCAAAACAACACACTCGAATTTGAAAAGAATGGAAGTAAAGTTTGTATTCAGGGAGAGAGAGATGTACCTAGTGCACCTCTCATTTCATCACTAGAGTTGTATAGTCTCTGTTATTCTCACCATGTACAGGACATGTTTTTATTGTATAGTCATGATATGGAGCATTGTATAGACAGCTCATCTGATGTATCTTTTCATGCTATGAATATAAATATGAACAGGACTTTCTACTATTCTTTTTTATTTAAGGGCCCTGGCTATTGGCACGTCATATGCAAGACATCTATAAATAATTCTGGTGATTGCACAGCAGCCATGTAACGTATGCTTCCTCACACCCCGCTTGCCTGCTTCATACAATTGGTCCAGAATCCATACAGACATCTTAATTGGCAAGCTTCCTGTCTCTGCTAGATATAATCCATACCATATTTTCTTGTGAGGTTGGGTAAAACGGTCTTGAGCTGGAAATGCGAAGTGTTGAAGGCACATTCGCAGGGGTATGGCGATGTTAGGGGTGAGGGCACACATTTCTTTCAACTTCTTGATTCTGTTGCTCTTCGTTGACTCTGGTATCAAGGGATCTCTATCAAAGGGAACGTGGGTGCCATACATCTGAAGAGCTTCCCTGATTAAGGTAACATTCAACTCAAACTTCTTCATTTCCTCCTGGTTTGATAGGGAGGGCACCCAGAATGTGCCTGAATGATCTTTATCCCCTGTCGGCTTCAGTGTGGCTATCAAGTAGTAGCACCTAAGAAAATCCGGTCTAGGCAAGGCTGCACTAAAGTAATCTTGCAATCCCGCTTTCTGCCAAATATCCTGAAGAGGAGTTGCATTTTGCAATGCTTCAAATTCTCGTGAGAAGAACTGAAAGGTCCACCACACTCCTCCACATTCCATCTTGGATTCCCAGATATGATCTGCGTCTCCCAAATCCCCTGGCATCTCATTGAACCAATGAGAATGCCCCTTTACTCTTTCTGTTAGGCCACTTGGTGGATCCGGAATGGGAATTCTTCTTACGTTCAAAAGCTCCTCCGGCCTAGCTGTCAGTGGAACCTCCACAGGCATGGCATCCCAATTGATTTGAGTGCTGGTGCCTACCTGAGAACTCGTGCCTGCTGCTGCTGCCATGGGAATCGGGTACTTATTCGCTAGAAGAAGAAGGGCACATTAGTGTTGCATAGGAAACAGGATGTAATGGTGTTCCCTTCACAATACTAACATGACAATCCCGAAGGTTAGTGGTCAGAGGTGAAGTGCTTGTGATAGATGTGGGTGGTGATTAGAGGTCAGTATCATCCTAGATGTCTACTTTGGTTATGCAATGGACTCAGAATGCACCTATGTCAGAGAGGATGGATTTACAAAAATTGGGTCTGGGGGTTTGATACATGGTTTAAGTCTCCAAACTTTGCTAGAGGGTTCGTAGCTCTTAGAGCTAAAGACAGGTAGAGATTTATGAACTAGAGTGTGATGGAGTTGGGGCCTTTTGGGCACCCATTTCCAGACATTTCTCGATTTGGCACCCATATGTGTCTAGCATTGGGGCTAGCCTTCATTGACCGCTTAGGGACCCAAATAGACGTGGTGTGCCTAGGAGGTTGTCCAGGGGACTCCTTCACTTGTGTCTGTGATGGTGTGGCTTGTTTGTGGCCTCCTCGAGAGTCTGCTATTAGAGTTGTGGGTTTTCCATCCTTGCGTATCCAGATCTGCTTCACGCCATGAGGTACTCCGTGTTGCACTAGTTTGCGCTCCTGCTTCTTGATCAATGGCCTCCTTCGTGTTGTATAGTGTTTGGTCTTCATGTTTAGAATCTCCTTTGACCCCGCTGCAAACTCCTCATTGACTCCTGTACCTTTGGTAAGATTGACAATCCTCTGCACCATAGAAGTTTGGACAAGAAGAGCATCATTATCTTTATGTGGATTCCTGGAGGGACCAGGAGTTGGTGCCTGTTCTATTGGTTTGAGTGCTTGATTTTCTAATTCAATCGTAAGACGGATTTGGCCTACCCAAGCCTGAAGAAGTCCACTTCTTAGGTTGAGGTTGATTACGTGATCATAGATCCAGTCTTGGCCTAAGACAAGAGGCTCAGTAAGATCCTCATCTTCACATACTAGCACTTTTACTGGCATTAGTACCTCCTGAATGTAGAGGGGTAGATCCACCTTTCCCATGCAAGGGGTTTCAACACCTCCTAATCCTATCAGATATGCCTCTAGGGGTTTTACCTCCAATTGCAGCTGTTGGCAATAAGAACGCCGAACTGCACTAGTGGCTGCTCCTGAATCAATTAAAGCTCTCACGCTTGTTGTGTTGTATCTTTGTCCTATTTCTAGGGTTACAAAAGGTCGCCGATCCACTATCTTATGGGTACGTTCACCTGAAGCCTCGCACATGGCCATGTGATAGCCTGGAGACTCTTGAGTGTCAATCATAGGCTGATCTCTCCCTTGCCTCCTCAATTTCATTTGTCGGATGCGCTCTAAGGCCTCTGCTTGTGCTTCTTCTCGAATTCGTTTTTCCTCCTCTTTACGTTTCTTGGCCGTGTTGAGCCGATTTAACATCTCTTCAGTCAGGGGTTCTTGGTATAACTTGACTCTACATCCGCTTATGTAGCTAGGGAGAATATCGCCTTCCAAAGTGGCTAGTTGTACTGCCCCACTAGTTGAAATTCTATTTATGATCATAGGTCCATAGCCTCTTTTCTCTAATTTTCGTGCATGCTGCTTCAATGTGTAGATTAGGACTAGGTCTCTTGCTTTCAAGCCTTTATCCTTCACATGTGTATCAAAATATGCCTTTTGCCTCTTCTTCGCTGCATAGATTCCTGCTGCAGCTCTCAATCGTGTTTCGCCTAGACATTCAAGATCAAAAATTCGAGAGGAGAGTTCATGGCCTGTCCAGTCATGCTCTTGTGCTACCTTCAATGTAGGTATCAAAAAGTCCAAGGGTAGCACCGCATTCTGACTGAACACCATCTGAAAGGGTGTGGCTTGGAGTACCGTTTTATAGGCCACTCGGTATGCCCAAACAGCATGGTGTAGCTGTTTGTCCCAATCAGAGCGTTTATTGTTCACTAATTTCGTCAGTACATTGCATAAGATCTTATTTGTACTCTCAGCCTGGCCATTAGCTTGAGGGTGATAGGGGGCAGACTTCTTATGTACTACCAAGAATTCTTGGAGAAGGTTTTCTATGACTTCATTCAAGAAGTGTGTGCCTCTATCACTCACCAACTCTATTGGCAAGACGTACCTTGTGAACACATTTTCAAATAAGAACTTTGCTGTTGTTTGAGCATCATTTTTTGTAGTAGCTTTCACTTCTACCCACTTGGTTAGATAGTCTGTGGCCACGATGATATATTCAGCATGTGAGCCCTTAGCTGGGGGATTAATAGGACCTACAAAGTCTATTCCTTACTTAGAGAATGCACGTCCGCCCATCATAGGCTTCAGTGGCATCTCATCTTTGCGTATAGGATACTGGGTTCGCTGACAAATCTGACACCTCTTCACATAGGTATGTGCATCCATGTGAAGGGTGGGCCACCAAAATCCTGCAAATAGAATTGCTTTGATCACCCTATCTGGACCAAAATGTCCTCCTGCTACACCCTGGTGAGCAGTTTCCAAGATCTTTAAATATTCACTCTCATGAACACATAGTCTCAGGTAACCATCTTTTCCGTGCTTGTATAGATTATCACCAATGAGTGAGTAATCTAGGGCCTCTTGTTCTAGACTTCTTTGTCTCGTCAGGGTCATATCTTGAGGGGATGTTTTCGTCCTCAAAAACGCCACTAGTGGCTTGCTCCAATCTGGCACTAGAGACACGCGATAAAGGGTGGCATGTTCCACTGGTCGCTTAGTGCGACAATTTGGGCATTCCTTGCACATTCTATGGACGTCTGCTTCCATAGTTGGCCAGTACACTCCAAGTCTCCTCAATGTTTGTAGGTGTTGAAGCTCAAGGTCAAGGACAAAGCATGGAAACGCATCAAGGAAGTAGACACACAAGAAGGAGGAGCAAGTAGGGAGCTCCAAGAAGCACCTGTCAAATTTTCAGAAGAAATCCCTACAAAAATAGTGATTTTTATCACTAAAAACCATTGTAAATACCATTTTTCATTTTTGTAACTCCATTTTGTTCAAGCCGAGGAGTCCTCGAGCTTGAGGAGTATTAGATCTACCATCCTACCAATTTTCATGATTTTTAGACTCCGTTTGAGCCCCCAAATAAGCCCTGGAACCTATTTTTTAACTAGGCCGGACACTAGGTCTGGACAGGGCCAAAACCACTCAAAAACTATAAAAAGGGCTGGAGAGCTCATTTTTGAGGTTAGCTTGTTGTAGATTTCAGTTTTGTAAGAGAGCTCTTTGGTAATCGAAGCTTTCCATTGTTCCATTCTTTGCTCTTACCTTGTGCGCGTGTGTGTGTATGTGTGTGCATGCTTGTGTGCTTTCACTCACGCACTTGTGCCATCACTTGCTCGTGGTCTTCATACCGGTCCTCACGTCTCCACGGATTGACATTTATGAGGTGTAGCTCCTCACGTTGGTACTCACCATTGTGCTAGAGTGACACCAAATTTTGGCACCGTTGCCGGGGAGAGAGCTTGGAGGACGAGCGTGTGACGGTAAGACGTAGAGTAGCGACGTTGGAAGGTAAAAAAATTATCATTTTCAGTTCAGTTTTTGAATTTTCCTTCTTCTTCATCTTCACCATCATCACCATCTCCACCCACCTTCATATTCTCAGTTTTTCTCCATTTTTTAGAGTACATTCACCTTGTTTTTACTTGTGGTTGTGAGCAAGAAGCTTAGAGAGGGTACAGAACAGAGGCGCTGAAGAATCAATACTAAAATAACTGAATTAGCAAAACCTGCGCCAAGTATCGTGAGGGAGACTATCGAGTATCGTGAGACCTGCGCCAGCGATCGTGAGTGAGTTGCAGGGCAAGCTGGGGTTGAACAGTACAAGGGGAAGTGACAAAGAGATTATAGGAGTTACCAAGGTGAGCAAACCCCCCTTTTTGATCAAAATTCTCAGTAAATCAATTGCTAGAGTGAAACGATCTGTGCGAAGTATCGTTTGGCACTGTCAGGGATTGGGAAGTGTGTCTTGAGTGATACAGAGATCGTGGAGAGGGTAGGAGACCTTGTAAAACCTCTGTGTGTGATTAAACTTAAAAAAATCTTGTAAAAATCTTGGCAAAGGGTCAAGTATCGTTTTGCTCCCGCGGTCGAGTATCGCGATACTTCACAAGTATCGTTTTGCTCCTGTGGTTGAGTATCGCGATATTTCCCAGAGATCGTTGATCGTTTCGGTCAAAGATCGTTTGCCAGCGATCGCTCTCCAGCGATCGTTTATCAAAGATCGTCTATCGTTTGATTCAACGATCGCGATACCTGACAAGTATCGTGTATCGTTTCGAGTCAGCGATCGTTTTGTCAGCGATACTCAGCCAGCGATCGTTTTGTCAAAGATCGTCTAGTCAGCGATCGTTCCTCAGATATCGTTGGGTTTAGCGATCGTTTCGTGAGACATCGTGTATCGTTTGGAGCCAAGTATCGAGTATCGTTTCAGAATCAGAGATCGTCTGGTCCAAAGATCGTTTGGGGAAGTATCGTGTATCGTCTGGATTCAGGTATCGTGTATCGTGTTGGTCCAAGTATCGTGTATCGCGTCTCAGAGATCGCGATACTTGTCAGCGATCGAGTATCGTTTTGAGCTAAGTATCGAGTATCGTTTTGTCAAAGATCGTTTTGCCCAGCGATCGTTTGCTCAGATATCGTTTTGTCCAACAATCGCTTTGTGGGAGATCGTGTATCGTGTGGCTTGGAGGTCGTGTATCGTTTAGGGGAAGTATCAAGTATCGTTTTCCTTGAAATATCGTATATCGTCTGTTCAAAGATCAAGTATCGTGTATCGAGTTCCTCAAGTAACAAGTATCGTGTCCTATAAATGTCATATATCGCCTGATTTGAAGCATCTTCTGAGAGACCCTGTTTCCCTGTTTTAACCCCCAAAACCCTGAACTGGCATAACTTTCTCATACGAAATCCGTTCGGAGTGATCTTGGGTTTGTTGGAAAGCTCGTGAGGAGTACAACAAAAACATCGACTGGTCATGTTAATATTAATACCAGGATTATTAGATAGGGTATTTTGAAGTTGACCCTCAGGGAAACTAGAAAATCAAGGTGTTCCAAAGGATTTTGAGCAATATAAGAGAACTTTGGGACTAGAAGCCAAGGCTTATGAACCTGAGATCTGGCAGACACTTAGGCAAGGATAGACAAAGCATTAGGTCATCTGAGGCTAGTGTCAACCATACAACCAAGTCTTGGGCTCAACAGCTTAGTGGTTATCCTTACACACGAAGTTCAGAAACCAGTGACTCTGAAATGTCTTTTGGCATGGAAAGACCCACACGCAGCTTAGGCCTTGCCTATTTACAGACACCAGAAGGTCCCTATAAGACCCAATTGGAGTATATCAGGACCAATCAATTAGGTGCTCGCATCTATGAGGATGGTCTAAGACGATCAGTGGTTCAACTCAAAAATCCTGACCAACTCTTTGGACTTGAACACCCAGTGGTCAAGTTTGAAGAGGGTGCTTACATTGATAAGGAAGGAACCATGTATGTGGTTACCAACTTACCAGATAGGACAGATGAGTTTGGAAATATCATTCCTGAGAATGAGATAGGAGACCTAGAGCAAGGAGACCTAGGAGGAGAACCCAAGACCCCTAGAGGTAAGTCAGTCTTAACCAGAGTGCTCACTCCAGAATGGATTCCTCAAGATAATAAAAGCATAGAACTATTCGTGAATAGAGAAACGGAGGAAGCCTTTTGGAGATTTAGGCCGGATCAACCCAGCCCAGTAGTCACCATCTATGAATTCAAGGACCCAGAGACACCAGGGAAGGCTGTCTATCTAGATCACACATCTCAGAAATTATTCTTAGTATCAGATCATGACAGACATGCTTACACTTGGCAAGGTGGAGCAATTTTCCCTCCACCAAGATCTAACGTTTCCCAGGGCCTCCAGGGAGCCGGATCATCCAAGGCTCATGAAACCCAGAGGGAAAGAACTAGAGAGAGACCGGAGGTAAGCTTTGCAGACACTGTAGGCAGAGACAGATCAGGATATGGAACGGAGAGACTTGAAAGGGAGAGACATAGAGTTCATAGACATCAGAGAGACGATCATGATTTCCCATTGCCTAGACCACGAGAGCACTCAAGAACCCTTAGACCCTCTCAAGTGGTTAAGACAATGAAGAACTACTTTGATGGATTTGGAGATCCTTATGATCATGTGGCAGAGTTCAAACAAGTGCTAAGAGCTGAACAGGTTGAAGACTTATTCACCCAGTTCGAGGCATTTGGGTTGACTCTTAAGGGTACTGCCTTAGCTTGGTTTCAACCTCTAAACAGTCGCAACTATAGAGAGATAGGTCAGCTGCTAGAAGAATTTATTGTGGAATTTTCCAAAAGTGGTATCAGGCATAACACATCATCCTTGATCCACAGCTTCAAACAGACACCCCAAGAAACAGTGCGACTTGCAGGAAGAAGATTTAGGCAGTACCTGGAAAGATGCCCTGTACCAGAATTACCCACATCAGCCAAACAGGTGGCACTGTTTTTAGATGGCCTATTGAGCACAAAATTAAGGTCATATGTATACCTGAAAGATCCTAGATCCATAGAAGAGTGTATACGGATGTGCATTGACATAGAAGACAACTTGGGTGAGGAATTAGGACTATCCAAACTCTATAAGGATTCTGATAGTTCTACAAGTCATACCTCAAGAACCTCCACTGAGATAGATGAGATAGCTGAGCAAGTGGCCAAAAAGCTAGGAGTTCAAAATAGACAAATGCCAAGGGTCACTTCAGTGAAGCGATGTTATACGTGTGGAGGAGATCACATGACTAATGTTTGTCCATTGACGACTCAACCCCAAGGAAACCCTAATGCTTTGTATTGCACCATGGAGAGAAAATACACAAATCATACTGCTCAAGATTGTCCCTATAATAGGCAAGCTGTTAGACAAAATTATCAGCAACCTTACCAGCAGGGTAGGTATCAGAACCAGTACCAACAGCCATATTATAGGCCACAACAATATCAACCTCAATACCAGCAGCAATATCAGGCACCATATAGGCCACAACCAGTCCTAGGAAACCAACCGTCAGCTCCTGCCAATGTGATCCCAGTTAAATATACGATGGCGGAGGAGAACCATAATAGAGCATTGGTGCCACTAACCCCATTGGTCTCAGAAAATGATTCTCACGCTCATGGTTCAGACTACTTCCATGAAGATAGTCCACATGCTTATTATATAGAGTCACCTGAGCAAAGTGAGACTTCTCAGTATCAATATGAGACACCACCTATGGAACAAAATTGGGAGCCAGAATACTCCAATGTCATGTATACGAATCCAAATCCTAGGCCCCAATTGAGACAATTAAGACCACAAGGCCCTAGAGGACCATGCTTTAGATGTCAGGGCGATCATTTCATTCGTGAATGTCCCCACCAACCAGCTCTGGGAATAGGACAGAACATCACAATACAAGGCTTTTGTCCTGAGTGCGGCAAGGAACATCTTCCTAGAGAGTGTCCTAGGAATCCCTCTAGTGTACCCAAGGTCACACCCATCAACGTGGTAGGCTTAGTGGCAGATTCAAGTTCAAGTAGCAATAATGTGGCTCCTGTACAGGCAGTTACTAGGGCACAGGCTGCACAACAAGCAAAACCTTCTGAGCAGTCGGAGTCAAGTGAGGCAGGAGAACCTAGTAAGAGGAAACCAAGAACATGGAAGGATACCAGAGAGAAGGCTAATCGCAAGTGGAACAAAAAGCTATCTGAGCTAGAAGAAAGCCTAAGGGATACCAAAACAAAAATAGAAGACATCGCGTCTCAAAGCCCCTCGCATGCCGAAGCTCCATCCACTCCACCTCATTCCACCCCAACACCCATTGTAAATAATCCACAACCAGGGTCTGTTCTTGCAGATCCAACCCCAGAAGGCTTGGACATGATGTTCAAGGCCTACCAGGCTCGTCTTCAAGAAGGGCCAACAGCTGCAAACCTAGACAAGAGTTACCCTAGAGCAGACTTAGAGATTGAACGGATGAAAATGTGCATGAAAATGATAGAACAAGCTCAAGCTATACTTGAGACTAGTCAAAAGTTCAATCAGACAAACTCTGTCAAACCGGATTTGCATTTCCAAGGCTTACTAGAAAGATTAGAGCAGTTGGTAAACAAACCACAAGTTTCTTTACCTCCACAGGCTCAACCAGTTATTGGAAGAGGAAGCTCACCACCAATGGGAGCTTATGTTCCTAATTCTACGGATGCTGGAATACCTCCTTCAATTCAACAATACTCTCAAGAGTTCTTGCGGGAAATACAGGAAGAGAAATGGGCCAAGGAGAAGGGTTATTCCCCTCCTATTCCTGAGATTGATGATCTTCATGATCAATTTCCCCAAGACATTCCGTCTATCTATGGAGACCAAGCTGAGCAACAAGACGATGAAAGATTAGATTTTGAATCTAATTCTTTACAAGAGTTGCCTCATTACACAGGCCCATGGGAATCCGAATCTCTCCAGATCAGAGCCCCCACAATATTGGTAAGAAATGAAGACTCAGTGATTCCAAGAAACACTGATGTTGTGAAGAACACTAAGGTTCAATGTCATCTCACTGTGGAAGAGCTGCTCAAGGCAAAACCGGAGCTATGGAATCATGTGAAGGATCAGGTTCCAGAACTTGAATCCAATATGCCAAAAGTAGGCTCTAAGCAAAAAGTTCCAGAGATACCTCTCGACAAGATAGGAGACATGAGCGAAGGTGAAGAAGGTAACACTTATCTTCCGATCACCTATCAAGGTTACACAACCAAGGCAATTGTAGATTCGGGTGCCGGTGTTGCTATTGCGACAACCTCCTTGTGGAAGCGATGGGGCAAACCCACATTAAGACCAACTAGAATGAAGCTTCAAATGGCAGATGGTCATTTTGAAAGACCTCTAGGATTGCTCGAAGGGATAACTCTAACCACTTGTGGTGTAGAGTTTGAACATACATTTGCTATATGTGACTTTGAGAAAAATAATGTCTACGAGATGATCCTAGGAAGACCCTTCCTACGACAATTGCAAATAGTACAGGATTGGGGAACCAACTCCTTGTACTTACAACACTTAGGGGTCACAACCAAGGTCAATCTGAAGGATTACACCTTCAGAGATGTACCACCCCTACAGTGGAATCCTATCCACAAAGCGAAAGAAGATTCTATCTCAGTGCATTCTGGAAGTTCACCTGATCCATCATGGCTGCATGAAGATACTCACTTGTGGATGTGCAAAGTCGCAGAGGAAGAGGAAAAGCGCCTAAAAGCGAGAGAAGAAGGAACTTCCCCAGGAGATAGACCAATAAAAGACCCAGCCTACACACCGATGATATTTCCAGATGAGGAATTTGAGCCTCATGGTTGGGCAGAAATCTTAGCTACCATGGACATAGCAGTCAATGAAGAACAATGGACACCTCACTGTGATGAGGAGGGTTATGATATTTCAGTGTTCATGTGTCAACCCCTGTTGGAAGAGTGTGATCCTAGTGAGTTCATAGAAGAAGAAGAGAATGACGATGATCTAGAATCCATTGTGATGGATACTTACTTTGACTCAGAGGAACACTATTTAGAAGACATAGGAGGGTTAACCCAAAAAGAAGAAGAACCCCTCACGAGTATTAAAACGATAAATTCAAAGGAAGGAAGTGAAGGAGGTCAAAAGAAAAAGAAAAGAAAAGCAGTGAAACAAGAAGAGGAAGAATCACTGTTTGAAGTACCAGAAAATTTCAAGAAATATGAAGTGGAAGACCGAAAAATTTTGGTACGAATGCCCAAGAGAGAGGCCATTATAGGAGAAGCATATGACAATAAAGAAAGGACCAAAAAAATTGTAGTGACCATTGAAGGGAACGAAGAACGATGTACGTACATAGGAGATGATCTAAGTGCAAAAGAAGAAGCAGAGCTTGTAGCTCTATTAAGGGAATATAGGGATGTGTTCGCATGGCACTATAGAGACTTGAAAGGGGTAGATCCAAAGATTTGCTCTCATACTATTCCGATGACTGCTGATGCCAAGCCCACCAAACAAAAGCCCTACACATATAATGACAATTATGCAGCCAAAATAAAGGAGGAAATTGACAGGTTGATTGAAGCTGGATTCATTTATGAGATTGAGCACACTGAATGGGTGTCCCCCATTGTGGTGGTGCCCAAGAAGAATGGGAAATTGCGAGTGTGCATTAACCTTAAAAAAGTTAATGCCGCTACGATCAGAGATAGTTATCCACTTCCAATCACCGAACATCTATTGGAGCGTGTTGCAGGCAAGGAAGTTTATAGCTTCCTTGATGGATTTTCAGGTTACAACCAAGTAGCCATTGCCCCCGAAGATCAACACAAAACGGCCTTTGCCACAGAATGGGGAATCTTTGCATTTCGCGTGATGCCATTTGGGCTCACCAATGCACCTGCAACATTCCAAAGGCTCATGTGTCATGTCTTCAAAGAGTTCCTACGAAAGAGCTTAGAAGTATATGTGGATGATTTATGTGCGCATTCCCAACAGAGAAGTTACCACATCCCTGAGCTCAGACAAATCTTCAACAAGTGTAGAGATTATCGAGTTTGTCTGAACCCAGAGAAGTGTGTGTTCATGGTACGACAAGGTAAAATCTTAGGTCACATTGTTTCTAAGAATGGAATTTCAACAGATGAAGACAAGGTAAGAGCGATAGCAGAGTTGCCAAGACCAAGAAATGTTAAAGAGGTACAGGCCTTTATGGGCCATTGTGGATATTACCGTAGGTTTATCCACATGTATGCCATCATAGCTAAACCTCTTTACGGGTTGCTAACAAATTTTGAGTGGAACGAGGAATGCGAGAATTACTTCAACGAGCTGAAAAGACGTTTGTGCACAGCACCAATATTGACTACTCCGGATTGGAGCAAACCCTTTCATGTCCATGTAGATGCCTCCAATCATGCAATAGGATGTGTGCTAGCACAACCCACAGGTGAAGGAAACCTAGATTTGCCGATAGCATATGCTAGTAGGCAATTAAATGCAGCTGAACGAAATTATACCACAACGGAGAGAGAAGGCTTAGGTATGGTATATGCCGTGAAGAAGTTTAGACACTATCTATTGGCCAATAAGTTCAAGTTTTTCACTGATCATCAAGCTTTACTATATTTGGTCAATAAACCTTGCAATACAGGCCGCTTAGTAAGATGGTTCCTCTTACTAATGGAATACGACTTTGAAGTTGTTGTTAGGAAAGGTAGAACCCATCTTAGGGCAGACCATCTTTCTCGCATCACTTCAGGAGAGCCACCGCTAGGAGTGTCTGATGAATTGCCCGATGCTTATCTGTTCAATTTGGAAGTTGTTCCTAAATGGGCAAATAAGTTGGTGCCAGTCCTAACCTTCGGACCTGCAAATAAAAATGTGAAAACAAGCAAAGAAGAAATTGTAAAATCACAAAAGTATCAAATATTGGCCGGAAGTATGTATAAGCAAGATCCAGAGGGTGTACTAGCTTGTTGTGTTGAGGACGACGAACATACTAGTTGGATGCAACAAGCCCATGAGGGACTGCTAGGAAATCACTACTCTAAACAACGAACATTGCAGAATCTAAAACGTCTAGGAGTGTATTGGCCTAGCATGGACAAAGAAATACAGGAGTGGATCCAGAATTGTCCAGCGTGCCAGAAGAGACCCCCAGTGGAGTATGCCACTCTTTATCATGTGTCATTAATCCCAGATTGGAGTGCTCCATTGGTTGCGTTCATGAGATCGGGAACATTACCCAATCAGGCTAGTCTTGCAAGAAAACGGAGTATGGAGCAAGAGGCTCAAGACTATGCCTTAGTAGGAGATAACCTATATCGAAGAGGCAAGGATGGTTACCTAAGACTGTGCGTTCATGAATCAGACTATTTGAAAGTCTTAGAAACTGCACACAGCGGTGCTGCAGGTGGACACTTTGGGCCTGACAGAGTAATTAAGACCATTTTATTCTCAGGACTTTGGTGGCCCACTCTTCATATGGATGCACATACTTATGTGAAGAAATGTGACACATGCCAACGTGCCCAATATCCGATAAGAAAAGATGAAATGCCTTTAAGGCCAATGATGGGAGGACGTGCATTTTCAAAGTGGGGTATAGACTTTGTAGGTCCCATCAACCCCCCAGCTAGAAACTCCCATGCAGAATACATTATTGTAGCCACAGATTACCTTACAAAGTGGGTGGAAGTAAAAGCCACGACCAAGAATGATGCTCAAACGACGGCTAAGTTCTTATTCGAAAACGTGTTCACTAGATATGGGTTACCAATAGAGTTGGTTAGTGATAGAGGTACGCACTTCTTGAATGAGGTCATTGAACATCTCCTTCAAGAATTCATGGTGATACACAAGAAATCTGCCCCTTATCACCCACAAGCCAACGGACAGGCTGAGAGCACGAATAAGATCCTATGTAACGTATTGACGAAACTTGTAAATAATAAACGCTCTGATTGGGACAAACAGCTTCATCATGCTGTTTGGGCATACCGAGTTGCCTACAAAACGGTACTCAATGCTACCCCATTTCAGATGGTCTTTGGACAGAATGCCGTGCTACCATTGGACTTCCTAATCCCAGCCTTGAAGGTAGCACAAGAGCATGAGTGGAATGGACATGAGTTGTCTTCCAGGATCTTTGATCTAGAACGCTTAGGTGAGACGAGGCTACGCGCAGCAGCAGGCATTTATGCTGCAAAGAAAAGGCAAAAGGCATACTTTGATGCCCATGTAAAGGACAAAGGATTGAAGGAAGGTGATCTAGTGCTGGTTTACACGCTAAAGCAACATGCCCGCAAATTGGAGAAACGAGGATATGGACCCATGATCATTAATAGACTCTCCACTAGCGGTGCAGTGCAATTGGCCACTTTAGAAGGTGATATCCTACCAAACTATATTAGTGGATGCCGAGTCAAGTTATATCAGGAACCTCTTACAGAGGAAATGCTCACAAGACTCAACACTGCTAAGAAGCGAAAAGAAGAGGAGTTAAGGGTTAGAGAAGAAGCACAAGCAGAGGCAAGAGAGCGCATCAGAAGAAATAAGCTACGGCGGCTAGGCCTAGATGTCAACACAAAAGCTCCCAAATATCACATGGACATGTGCCAAAAATCAGGCATAATTACTTCTCACATAATTGATCGACGGCCCTTTGTGACTATAGAGGTAGGACAAGGAAAGAGTGTAAGGACTGTGAGAGCATTGGTTGACTCAGGAGCAGCAACTAGTGCAGTTAGACTTTCATACTGCCAAGACTTGCATTTGGACATCAAGCCCATAGAAGCCTATCTCATAGGATTAGGAGGCGTGGAAACACCCTGTTTGGGCGAGGTGGAACTTCCCATCTACCTTCAAGATGTTCCAATAAAAGTCAAAATGCTAGTGTGTCATGATGAGGACCTCACAGAACCACTTGTCTTGGGTCAAGATTGGATTTACGACCATGCTGTCAACTTGAACCTAAGAAGTCAACTTCTTCAAGTGTGGGTATATAATCAATGCATTACATTAGAATTGGAGAATCACATGCCCACTGAAACTGACACCACACACTCTCTTTGTTCCTCTAAGGCTAATCTTCTTGAACAAGATGTTGTAGATGTCAAAAGCTCTATGATCCAGACGGACGCAAGCACGGAAGGACAGTCGCAAAGTCAAGATGAACCTTCTTCTTGTTTTTTAAAGAGCAAAGCATCCACAGGAGCTCAACCTCAGAAGCAAGCAAAACAGTGCAAGACAGCCCGTCTATCAAATAGACAAAGAGCCCTCAAGAAGAAAGAAGTGTTGGGCATGAAGCAGATCTGGGTAAAGAAAGAAGTGCAACCATCGATGTTACCTCAAAGATTCCCACCCAACCAGATCGACCATGAAAAAAGAAGAACCAAGCACCTACGACAGGGTCAAGCACGAAGAATCCATCAAATTTGGGTACCGAAGCTATCAATGAAGGCCGACCACAATCAGGTACAAATTTGGGTGCCTAAAAAATTAGCTACAGCTCAACAAGGGCGATTACAGATGTGGGTACCCAAGAAGCTCTTACACGTACAAAGGCCTATGCTCCCCACCATGCAAAAGGCCTCAACAAAGAAGCCAAGGGAAGCCAAGGATGAGGACAGAGCACAAAGACCAAAAGAAGATAAACTCAACCCTTCTACAAAAATAAGCAGGCACTCACCCAGGATATGGGTTTGGAAGCCAAAAGCACAATCAACATCCACAGAACCAAGGGGCCAACCACACTGGATACCAAAGTTTGGACAGCATCCAAAGAAGAACTGGCCTGAGGTGATCTCTACAGGGCCAAATACTATTCTGAAATGGGTTCCAATCCGGAGGATTACATCATTTCGAGATCCGAAGGACACCTCCAATCAAAGAATTCATCAAGTGTACAAGTAACATCAAAAGCCTCGACCAGCAGCAACCATGTGCCTTTGGCATAACCTTGTCGTTTGCACCATTCAGGTCATGCATTTCCAAAGTATGCATCAATATAGGGCCACCTTACATGGCCGTGCATAGACACAATTGAGAAATCCCAGGCACATGAGACACAATTTTCACATGAAAAATATGTTATCGATACTAACCTCTTTCTTCTTGTTTGATTCCATTGTTCCAAAAAAAAAAAAAAAAAAAAAAAAAAAAAAAAAAAAAAAAACTATGTGCTTGAAAGTGCTCATCAGCAAACTTCCAGCAAGGACATCCCTCAACAAAAAGGACAAGCCGACGGTCAAACATCATGAGGGAACCACAACACGAAGAGATGAAGATCAACGGACCCGTCACCATGGTAAGACGTGTATGTTTCAACAACACTCTAACCATGATAGATTAGGAAACCTCTTCGTCAGCATACCCTTGAGCACTTAGCTCAAGACCCAATCTCCTGCACCATACTTCTTGCCATGCATTATCCAAGTACGCATACGTAGGGCCACATTACAAGGCCATGCACAAGGCACATAATTTGTTCAACCCATGCACTAATGCACTTAACCATCATCCATTATGGGTTACAAGTACTTGGCACGAAAACTATGAAAGCCATCTTTGGAAGAATCAGAGGACATCACGGTGACCACTACAAGAACAAGGGAGCCATCCACCACCGAGAGTTGCTCACAATCAACATTGACCACATCCTTTGAGCAGCTAGCAGTTTTGGAAAACTCACAAATGCACCACCTAGATGGAATACAAGGCAGAAGTACGTACAAAGGGACTACAAACTGCAAGAGATAACAGTGGCAAAGTGAAGAACCAGACAAATGACCAGGATACATTGGGAAGAGGGATCGCCCCTGTTGGACGCAAAGGACGCTACCTCTCAACGTACTACAGGGAACGACCACCACAACAAGGGTCTGTCAGGGACGACAGACTCAAGAGGGGGGGGAGTGTTGAAGCTCAAGGTCAAGGACAAAGCATGGAAGCGCATCAAGGAAGTAGACACACAAGAAGGAGGAGCAAGTAGGGAGCTCCAAGAAGCACCTGTCAAATTTTCAGAAGAAATCCCTACAAAAATAGTGATTTTTATCACTAAAAACCATTGTAAATACCATTTTTCATTTTTGTAACTCCATTTTGTTCAAGCCGAGGAGTCCTCGAGCTTGAGGAGTATTAGATCTACCATCCTACCAATTTTCATGATTTTTAGACTCCGTTTGAGCCCCCAAATAAGCCCTGGAACCTATTTTTTAACTAGGCCGGACACTAGGTCTGGACAGGGCCAAAACCACTCAAAAACTATAAAAAGGGCTGGAGAGCTCATTTTTGAGGTTAGCTTGTTGTAGATTTCAGTTTTGTAAGAGAGCTCTTTGGTAATCGAAGCTTTCCATTGTTCCATTCTTTGCTCTTACCTTGTGCGCGTGTGTGTGTATGTGTGTGCATGCTTGTGTGCTTTCACTCACGCACTTGTGCCATCACTTGCTCGTGGTCTTCATACCGGTCCTCACGTCTCCACGGATTGACATTTATGAGGTGTAGCTCCTCACGTTGGTACTCACCATTGTGCTAGAGTGACAGTAGGGTTCGTTGTTTTGAGTAGTGTTGCTCTAATGCACCTACATGTGCTAATTGCAACCACTTTGCGTGCTCGTCCTCTTCCACACAACAAGCCAAGATCCCTTGATCCGTGTGCTTGTACATACTTCCTGCCATGATGTGATACTTTTGGGCTTTTACTACCTCTCTATCCTGTGTGGCCATTACTGAGTGGTTAGGCCCGTAGGTTAATATTGGCACTAATGGCTTAGCCCACTGCAGTACAACTTCCAAGTTAAACAAGTAAGCATCAGGTAAGTCATCTGACACTCCTTGTGGGGCTTCTCCTGATGTGAGCCTTGAGAGATGATCTGCTCTCAGGTGAGTTCTGCCTTTCCTCACTACTACCTCAAAGTCATACTCCATTAGTAAGAGAAACCATCTTACTAATCTGCCCGTATTACATGGCTTGTTTACCAGGTACAGTAGAGCTTGGTGATCAGTAAAAAAATTTGAACTTATTTGCGAGCAAATAATGTCTAAACTTTTTAACTGCATATACCATGCCTAGTCCTTCTCTCTCCGTAGTGGTATAATTTCGTTCAGCTGCATTCAACTGTCTACTAGCATAGGCAATTGGAAGATCCATATTACCTTCACCGGTAGGTTGCGCGAGTACACACCCAATAGCATAATTGGATGCATCCACGTGGACATGGAATGGCTTATTCCAATCCGGTGTGGTCAAGATTGGTGTTGAACACAATCTTCGTTTAAGCTCATTGAAGGAATTCTCACATTCGTCAGTCCACTCAAAGTTAGTCAAAAGTCCATACAAAGGCTTTGCTATGATGGCGTACATGTGTATAAACCGGCGGTAGTAACCACAATGCCCCATGAAAGCCTGTACTTCCTTGATGTTCTTTGGCCTAGGTAGTTCTGCGATGGCTCTCACTTTCTCTTCGTCAGTGGATTTGCCGTTCTTAGACACTATGTGTCCTAGAATTTTGCCTTGCCTGACCACGAAAACACACTTTTCTGGGTTCAAGCAGACTTGATATTCTCTACATTTATCAAAGATTTTTCTGAGTTCAGGTATATGGGTCTGTCTAATGTTGGAATGAGCGCACATATCATCAACATAGACTTCCAAATTCTTCCTCAAGAACTCTTTAAACACGTGACACATCAACCTTTGAAAGGTAGCAGGTGCATTAGTAAGCCCGAATGGCATTACCCGAAAGGCAAATATGCCCCACTCCGTGGAAAAAGCCGTTTTATGTTGATCCTCTGGAGCAATGGCTACTTTATTGTAGCCCGAAAACCCATCTAGGAAGCTGTACACTTCCTTGCCTGCTACCCTTTCTAATAGGTGCTCAGTGATAGGAAGAGGATAACTGTCTCTAATCGTGGCGGCATTAACTTTTTTAAGGTTAATACACACACGCAGTTTTCCATTTTTCTTGGGCACCACTACAATGGGGGATACCCACTCAGTGTGCTCAATTTCATAGATGAATCCGGCTTCAACCAGTCTATCTATCTCCTCTTTGATCTTAGCAGCATAGTTATCGTTGTATGTGTAGGGCTTCTGCTTCGAGGGTCTGGCATCTGAGGTCATGGGGATTGTATGTGAACATATATCAGGGTCTACCCCTTTCAAGTCCTTATAACTCCAAGCAAATACATCTCGGTATTCTCTTAGCAAGGCTATTAGCTCTTGTTCTTCCTCTTCTGTCAGGTCATGACCTATGTACGTGCATCTTTCTTCTCCTTCCTCGATGGCTACAACTATTTTCTTGGTAGTTTCCTTGCTATCATAGGCTTCTCCTTCTTGTGCCTCATGTTTAGGCATTCTTATCATGACTCTCCTATCGTCTATCTCATATTTTTTAAAATTTTCAGGGACCTCAAACAAGGATTCTTCTGCCTCCGGAGTGACTTCCTTCTTCTTTTTTTTCTTTCCTCCGCTCTTAGTAGCTACTTGTGTGGCTAACCTCACCTCATTTGTAAGCTCTCCATGCCTCTGGGGTTGAAATTCTACTTCATAGAAGTATTCTTCATCTGATGCAAAAGGTGGGTCCATAATGATTGACTCTAGATTGGAGTCACTCGCATCCTCAAATGCATCAGGGCTAGGTTTGCATTCTTCTAAAATTGCATCTCCCATTATTGGCTCTATTGAAAAGACTGAAATGTCATAGCCATCCTCATCACAGTGAGGTGTCCACTGCTCTTCATTGATGGCTACATCCATTGTTGCTAGGATTTCTGCCCAGCCATGGGGTTCAAATTCTTCATCAGGAAAGACTACAGGTGCATAGGCTGGGTCAGGCTCCCCACTATTTTCACTTGGGTCCTCATAATAGTATGACTCATTATGCTCGGGTGACTGCATGTAGTAAGCCTGTGGGCTATCAATATGTGTGGAGTCAAAACTATGGTCACTTGGATCACTGTCTGATAGCAATGGGGTGACTGGAACTATGGCTCTGTTCGGATTTTCTTCAGCAGATGCATATTTCACTGGGATCACATTGGTTGGAGCAGAGGGTTGTTGTACTAGGACTGGTTGAGGTCTCTGCTGCCCTTGATAAGGTGGCTGATAAGTTTGCTGTGGTCGGTTGTATTGTTGTGGTGGGTACTGATTCTGGTATCTACCTTGTTGTGGATATGGCTGAGGGTAGTTTTGCCTGACAGTTTGTTTGTTATATGGGCAGTCCTGTGTAGTGTGGTTGGTGTACCTTCGCTCTATGGTGCAGTACTGGCTACTAGGATTCACCTGGGGTTGCGCCATAATGGGGCATACATTTGCCATATGGTCACCTCCACAAGTGTAGCACCGCTTAGCTGGGGCATTTGTTTGCTAGAGACACCTAGTTTTTGAGCTACCTTCTCTGCAAGTTCCTCAATGGATGTGGGTTGACCAGATGTGAGGCTACTAGAGCTATCAGAATCCTTATAGATTTTTGACAGTTCTAACTCCTCGCCTAAATTGTCCTCAATGTCTATGCACATGCGCACACACTCTTCTATAGTTCTGGGGTCCTTCAGATACACATATGACTTGAGCTTGGCGCTCAACAATCCATCTAAGAACAAGGCCACTTGCTTGGCCGGTGTAGGTAACTCCGGCATCGGGCATCTCTCTAGGTATTGCCTAAACCGTCTCCCAGCTAGTCTGACCGTCTCTTGAGGTGTTTGCTTGAAGCTATGAATTAGTGAGGAAGTGTTGTGCCTTATGCCACTCTTAAAAAACTCAATGATAAAGGCTTCTAGGAGCTGGTCTATGTTTCTGAAATGCCTCTCGTTCAATGGTTGAAACCACGTGAGGGAAGTGTTCCTAAGGGTTAGACCAAAAGCATTATATTGTGTGAATAGGTCCTCTACCTGTTCAGCTTTCAAGACTTGCCTAAACTCTGCCACATGGTCATAAGGGTCACCCGTGCCATCGAAATAATTCTTCATGGACTTCACCAGTTGAGTTGGCCGCAGGGTCCTAGGGTGTTCTCTCGGCCTTGGCAAAGGAAAATCATCAGCATTTCTTTGGTTTCTTGGGTCTCTAAATCTCTCGGTTTCCCCTCTGTCCATCCCTGTTCTCCTTCTTTCTCTTCCCTGGGGGTCGGCAAAGCTTACTTCAGGTCTATCTCTACTTCTATCTCCTTGGACTCCATGAGCCTAGGAGGTCCCGGCTCCTTGGTGACCAAAGGACACATTAGACCTTGGTTGGGGAAAAACAAATTCACCCTTCCATGTGTAGGCATGTCTGCCATGCTCAGTGACCATGAAGATTCTCTCTGATGCATTGTCTAGGTAGGTTACTTTGCCTGGGCTATCAGGGTCTTTAAACTCATAGATTGTGAGGGCACTCACTTCCTGAGGTTGAGCAGATTTATATCTCCAAAAAGCCTCATCAGTTTCTCGGTTTAAAAGCAGATCTATGCTTTTATTATCCTGTGGAATCCACTCTGGAGTCATGATTCTGGTCAAGACAGATTTACCCCGGGGATTTCTCGGCTCTTTCTCTAAATTTCCTTGCTCTATATCACCCATGTCGGTCTCTGCAATCACATTTCCAAACTCGTCTGTTCTATCAAGAAGAGTGGTGACTACATAAATAGTCCCCTCTTTATCCAGGTATGCTCCATTCTCGAACCTGACTACCGGGTGTTCTAGTCCATGGGGTTGATCTGGGTTCTTAATCTGGACCACAGATCTTCTCAGGCCGTCTTCGTAGATGCGAGCACCTAGATGATTAGTCCTGATGTATTCCAATTGAGTCTTGTAAGGTCCTTCTGGCTTTTCTAGGTACGCCACTCCTGAACTACCTACTGGTCTCTCCATGTTATAGGACATCTTAGAATCACTTGTTTCTGATCTGGGAGTGTATGGGTAATCACTCAACTGCTGGGCCCAAGACCTAGCAGTGTGATTGACACTAGCTTCAGAAGATCTGAGGCTTTGTCTGTCTCGGCCTAAGTGTCTGCCTGATCTAAGGTTCATATGCCTGATTTATCTACCCCCTTGGACCCAAGCACACTACAGGTTAATTTGCACCAATCACCTTGTTCTTTTGAGTTGAATATTATGTTTATGATCTTGTCTGAAATCGCATCGTCAGGAGTACTTAAGTGAATTTCGCACTTGATAAGTGGTCGACTCCAGTTTACTTTTTGTCCCTTAGGGTTTTCGCACTTAAGACCTACTTAATTCTTGCACTTGGTTGATTAATTCTCTTGGACTTGATTCGTGCCTAACGTTGCCCTAATTAATTACCACACCTAAGTCGTACTTAGCCTAGGCTAGGAATTGACAAAGGAGGGCTGAGAGAACTTCCAACCTTAATCCTCTGGTTGCTCAGATTGCTGCACAAGCCCAGGAAGCCTTCTCCCAAGCTTGGTACTCACCCTTGCTAGCTTGCTTTGGATTGCCTTGAGTGCACACAATGTTCCTGCAAAAGCTCACCAGTCAGTATAGATCTATTACCACAAGTAATTGAAAGACACACATCAATATTTGTAGTCCCCCCTGGAGTAACTCACTGCACCCCCTCAATCTTAGGACCACCTAGTCTCACCTAAAGGCAAACTTGAAAATACATGTTCTATCGGAGTTCGTATGGTGAAGTTATGACCATTCAGGCACTTAGGGGTCCAAACAGGCTCTTAGGGTTCAGGAAATTCCTCCCTGGTTTCTAGGTCTTTTGCCCACTCCTAAGGCTCTTATATCCTCCCAATGTGTCCAAGATTAAGCCCCAAAAAGTACCCCAATTTTAATCAATCAAGTTATCCTAAAAATTTATGCGTTAAGCCTGTGTATCGCGATAGGTCGGGTCGAGGTGTCGGGATAGGTGGAAGTGTCGCGATAGGTCGGAGTGTCGTGATACTTCGAAGTGTCGCGATACTTCGAGGTGTCGCGATACTTGGGAGTGTCGTGATAGTTTGAGATGTCGCGATAGGTCGTGGGGTCGGTGTGTCACGATAGGTCGAGGTGTCGCGATACTCCGAGGTGTCGCGATACTTGGGAGTGTCGCGATAGTTCGAGATGTCGCGATACTCCGAGGTATCGCGATAGGTCGTGGGGTCGGTGTGTCGCGATAGGTCGAGGTGTCGCGATACTCCGAGGTGTCGCGATACTTGGGAGTGTCGCGATAGTTCGGGGTGTCGCGATAGTTCGGAGTGTCGCGATAGTTTGAGATGTCGTGATACTCCGAGGTGTCGCGATAGGTCGTGGGGTCGGTGTGTCACGATGGTTCGGGGTGTCGCGATACTTCGAGGTGTCGCGAT
This sequence comes from Ceratopteris richardii, assembly GCA_020310875.1. Taxonomy (NCBI): domain Eukaryota; kingdom Viridiplantae; phylum Streptophyta; class Polypodiopsida; order Polypodiales; family Pteridaceae; genus Ceratopteris; species Ceratopteris richardii. The sequence continues at coordinate 27,100,458 of CM035442.1, forward strand.
ACCTCGAGGTGTCGCGATAGCTCGGGATATGGTGAATTTTTCAGTTCTGTCTAGTGATCCTAGGAGCTCTCAGCTTGCGCAGTGTGGTGGTGCACTCAGAATTGTGATTGGGTGAAGTTTTCAAGGTGTCGCGATAGCTCGAGCTTGACGCCTCGGGACCTGTGCAGAGGAAATCCGTACCTGCTGAGCTTGCTGGAGATGATGATGAAGCTGAAGCCTGCAAGAAACATGCAAAAACACACAAAAACAAGCACACACACTCGCTCTCTCTCAAACTCGCACACAACAAATGAGGGGAATGACAAGGAAGAGGGAATATGTAGTGGAGAAGGAGGTGGAGGTGGAGATGAAGAAGGAGGTGAAGATGGAGATGGAGATGGAGAAAAATGAGAAATTTACCGACTACTTACCATTCCAACGCGTCCTCTCTACGTCTTACCATCACACGCTTGTCCTCAAAGCTCGAATCCCCGGCAACGGTGCCAAAATTTGGTGTAGCTCAGTGATGAGTAGCACCTCCTTTAATGTCAATCCGGGAAGACATGAGGATGGTATGAAGACCTCGAGCAAGTGAAGGCACAAATGTGTGAGTGCGAAGCACACTAACATGCACACACATACACACACACACACACATCAAGAACAAAGAGAGACAGACGATGGAATCACTTCTATTGCAACAAAGTTCTCATACAAGCTCAAAACTACAAGAAGCTCCCCCAAAAATGAGCTCTCTAGCTCTATTTATAGTTTTTGACTAGCTTTGGCCCTGTCCAGACCTAGTGTCCGGCCTAGTTAAAAATTAGGTTCCAGGGTTTATTTGAGGGCTCAAACGAGATCTAAAAAATATGAAAATTGGCAGGCAACTACTTCTAAGGCTCCCCAAGCTCGAGGACTCCTCGGCTTGTACAAAGTGGAGCTACAAAAAGGTGAAATGATATTTACAAGGGTTTTTAGTGATAAGAATCACTTTTAAATGGTGTAGGGGTTTGGAAAAAAATAAAGGGTTGCCTTAGTGCTAGATCTGCATGTATGCCCGTATTTGCTTCTTCCCGTATACTGCCAACAGAGTGTGTACAAGCATACAAATCAAGGAATCTTAGCTTGCTGTGTGGAAGAGGATTGGTACGCTAAATGGTTGCAATTAGCACACGTAGGTGCATTAGACCAACACTATTCGAGGCAAAGAATTAAAAAAAGACTAAGGAGACTCGGAGTGCATTGGCGGACTATGGAAGCAGATGTCCATAAGTTGTGTAAAGGATGCCCAATCTGTAGTATTAAACCACCTGTGGAGCACGCTACATTGTACCGTGTCTCTGATACCAGATTGGAGCAAACCATTAGTAGCCTTCCTCAAGAGATGACATTGGCTAGAAAAAGGAGCTTAGAACAAGAAGCTTTAGACTAATCACTCATTGGAGATAATTTATACAAGCGTGGTAAAGATGGTTACCTGAGACTATGTGTCCATGAGAGTGAATATTTCAAGATCTTGGAAACTTCTCACCAAGGTGTAGCAGGAGGACATTTTGGACCAGACCGGGTGATTAAAGCAATCCTATTTGCAGGCTTGTGGTGGCCAACCCTTCACATGGATGCACATACCTATGTGAAGAGGTGCGATATTTGTCAGCGAACTCAGTATCCTATACGTAAAGACAAGATGCCATTGAAACCTATGATGGGTGGATGTGCATTCTCTAAGTGGGGAATAGACTTTGTGGGTCCTATTAACCCCCCATCTAAGGGTTCACATGCTGAATACATTATTGTGGCCACAGATTATCTAACCAAGTGGGTAGAAGTGAAAGCTACCACGAAGAACAATGCTCAAACGACAACCAAGTTCTTGTTTGAGAATGTGTTCACAAGATACGGGCTACCTATAGAGCTAGTAAGTGATAGAGGCAATCACTTCTTGAATGAAGTTATTGAAAATCTTCTCCGAGAGTTCTTGGTGGTACACAAGAAGTCTGCCCCCTATCACCCACAAGCTAATGGGCAAGCCGAAAGCACAAAGAAGATTCTATGCAATGTGTTGACAAAATTGGTTAATAATAAACGCTCTGATTGGGACAAACAACTACACCATGCTGTTTGGGCATACAGAGTTGCCTATAAAACGGTACTCCAAGCCACACCCTTTCAGATGGTATTTGGGCAGAATGCAGTACTTCCATTAGACTTCTTGATACCAACACTAAGGGTAGCACAGGAGCATGAGTGGACGGGTCATGAACTCTCTTCGAGAATTTTTGACCTTGAACAACTAGGTGAAACAAGACTGAGAGCTGCCGTAGGAATTTATGCAGCCAAGAAAAGACAAAAAGCATACTTCGATGCCCAAGTTAAGGATAAAGGCTTGAAGCAGGAGACCTAGTACTAGTCTACACATTGAAGCAACATGCACGGAAATTAGAGAAGAGAGGCTATGGACCCATGATTATCAATAGGATCTCCACAAGTGGAGCAGTTCAATTAGCCACTCTAGAAGGCGTCATCCTACCAAGTTACATTAGCGGATGCAGAGTCAAACTATATCAAGAACCCCTCACTGAGGACCCTCCGTAGGGACACGCTTCTCAAGTAGGCAAACATGCACATTGGTTCAGCGATGTCGCAGGACCATTGGGAGAAGGCACCTACTTTTGGGAGGCAAAAATTGAATTAAATGGCAAAAGGGGAAGATAACATTTCTTCACCCGTGAATTTGAGAAGTATCAGAATGCAGAAGTAATGCGATCTATATGGACCAAAGTAGGCTTGGACAGCTACTTTCGGGCACTCCTACCTAAGACGGACTTCTTGCGTTGCTCCTATTTGATTAGTACCATCACCTCTAGCAGAGCCACGGGAGGCGATAACACCTTTGTGCTTCCCTCATTAATGCCTGGCCATGAACTAAAGAGATTCAAGCTTACAATCAACTTAGTAAGGGAGGCCCTAGATATGAAAGGTATGCATATCCCCATAGAGAAAGAAACAATGATTCCCGAAAGAATGAAGCATAAAGATCTCAACAAACTAAAGGACATGGTAGCAATGACACCAACCATCGCTCTCCACCTACAAGCGATCATGCAACACTTCGCCTTGCCCACCCAAGAACGCTTCACTATGCCACCAAAAAGAATCTGGTTCAACTTGTACTTGGCGGAGACAGAGGATCTCACAATCAATTTACCACACTGGATCATAGATCAAATCCACCTAACACATTAACGCTGGAATAAGAAACATAAGAATGTGCTTCATGGGTGTTGTGCACTAACAAGAATAATTTACAGGTGCTTAGCTTATGACGTGCCTATTCAAAGAGCACTAGTGTGGTCTAGAGCTCAGGAATTCTAGAGATGGCTATCAACAACGGGACCTCCATCTAAGAAAATGAGAGGCGCAGTCCCATTACCATGTGCCCAAGCAAGGGGAGCCACCACCACACCAGAGGTGACCCCTCCACAAATGCGACGTGTTCGTCCATTTACGATTCGCTTACCCAGACAGAGTGTAGAAGGACCCAATCTAGTTTTCCCTCCGATCCCCTCTAACCTGGAGTTCCCACAGGGCTACACCCTGGATGATCTAACGGATGAAGAAATCGCTAGGATGATTAATGAGTCTAACCTTGAGATGGAAGCAGAGCAAACCCAAGGACCACAACCTACCACAAAAACTTCAGCCCCGACCCAATTGGAAGTAGTGGAAGTAGAGGAAGATGAAGAAGAGACTGAGGAGGAAGCAGACGAGGAACATGATCAAGAATATGAAGAAACTTCAGAGCTAGCAGGTGCCTCAGCTTATAGTGCACAAATAAAAAGGTTTTTTGAAACTATGAAGAGAGTGCAAGAGCATCATAAGCTGTCACTGGAAACAGGAAAGATGCTAATAAGTCAGATGTTAGCAGAAGAAGAAGTGGACAAAATGTTTATTGAATCCATGAACCTGCAAGTAGACGTGCTTGGCTTGGATGAAGCCATTCATTCGGCTATGTCTTACATTCATCACTTCGAGCAACGAGTGCCAACCCGCCCCCTTCGCTCCAGAAAGAAAATTCACATAAAAGTATCGGCACCAGGAGACACTACACAGACAGAGGAACACCACGAAGCACCACCATCACCACACTCCCCACCTCTCACTACACCCTTCACTTTGCCACACGAAACTACCACCCCAACCTCCACAATCACCACATACGTTATGGGGATTCCTATCTCGCCAGAGGCAACCAATTTGGAGGGATTACAATGCCCACATTTACAACAATATTCACGAACATCACATCCACCCCACCCATGGTCCCCATTTACATGGTCACACACACTTTTGACACCAATTCATTGTCATTGGTTTAGATCAAATCTTTTCTTAATCCCTCCCTCCCACCCTTTGTCATTCTAATAAAGTGCTTCTAAGCACTATTTCCATCATTCTTATTGATTTTTGTCATTTGTGTTGCAATGCTATTATCATCTCTATGATTCATCACTACGGTGGAAACTTCAGTTTGTCAATAATCTTTTTCTTTCAATATTTCCCCATTAGTTCAGAATCTCTTGATTGGTTTTATTAAGTTTTAGCATCATGGAGACTCTATATCCCACGGTGATACATCAACGACAATTAGGCATCGAAGATCAAATCTGTGCTACTCTGGAAGAGCTCTGCAAGTGCGCTGAAGTGCAAGGGATGAAAGAAGGAAGGAGAAATACAGGAAATGAGTGCACAACAACAAGATCATTTACCTTCGAAGTAGAAGATGGTCAGGCTCTGAGTTCTGCAGACAGATAAATGGAAGCAACAACATACTGCCTTGTTTTGCACTACTGTGGCGAACAAGGGAACAACATCAAGAACACAAAACAGCCTGTGTAACTCTCTATTAAAGCTTAAGGTGCCCTGATGTGCGCTAGAACAACTCTCTAGCAGCTATTATTGCGGAAAGCATCGGTGAGCAGTTTGTTGCAGCTCTCCAAAGTGTTTTAAGAGAGCCATGTGGTGAGAGTTGCACTGGACCATAGCTGAAGAATGCAAAGCGGAATCTGGGAACGAGAACAAGACCAACAGACAAGCTACTACAGCACCAGAGACAACAAACAAAGAGCATTCAGAATGACCTTTTGGCTGAAGCGGCATGACTGCATATCGCCTACACTTCAGAGAACAAGGAGGAAGCCATCCTGTTGAAAACATAGAAAGCACAGAGCTTCCACAAATAGAATAGTGCAGATCTGGAGAGAGCAAAGAGCTTTTAGACAAAAGTTCTTCTTCTGACGGGAATAAATGTTAAAAAATCAAGCTTCAAAGTACAAATTCGTGGGCAAACTAATTTCTACAAGTGGACCAATGTATGAAGGCCTCAAGTCACGAGATTTCCCCAAAAGGAATCACTCAACAACTCCCCAAATCATTCCAATCAATTCCTCTAAGTTAGAGAGGAGCAATTTTAGGAAAAGAGGTTCCTAGATTGTAGGAGTCTACTTGCTCTATTTAAAATAGGCTTGGATCACGACTTTTTTAGTGATCCCGTGTGTTTCTTTGGTTTATTGGAGTGTTCTTAGAGTGCTGGAACTCCAACAAGCAACCCCCTAGCTTAAGCAAGCCCCCTTCTTGGTTCCATCCCAAGTTTGGGTTAGGATATCTCACTGTCTATGCTAGCAGTGACTAGTCTCTATTTCTCTGAGTTGTATCCATTGCTTCTCCTATTGTAGAAATGCATTTGCTGTGATTTTACTCTTGTTCGATAGCTAATACAGTCATCTAATTCTGGTTCAAATCTCAGGATCTATCGCTGCATATTCTCTGAGTTATTGTATCTGGAGTGAAGGTGTGTCTCTGCACAGGTCTGTGAGAGTGTTGGCAAAGTAGCCTGACTTGCAAATATTGCCATTTCATGTGTGAGCATCCATTTTAGATGAAATTTGTCTTTTTAGAAAGCTCTTTAAGTCTACTCTGAGTGGTTAAAATATCTCGGGAAATCTCTGTACCAACTCTGAGAAATAACCAGAACACTAGAACAGTGTCCATTTGAGTGTACCTTGGGAGGTCACATTTCGCTTCTAGTTGCATAAGGAGTTGTCAAATCTCCCAACAATAAAGGATTTGTGCAATTTGTTTCAGAATAGGAACACACGGGATGCATGGGCAAAGCAGATGCAATAGCACAGCTAATGTGTGCCTCATAAAAGAACACAGAGGGAGTTGCATAGGGAGTTGTCAAATCTCCCAACAGTGGTATCAGAGCCTTTGGCAGTGCTTGGAGGGCATCCATTACAAAGCAAAAGAGCTATTTCGGCTGGAGTTTAAAAGGTTTCTTCATCAAAGGAAGCTGGACAAAGATTTTCATCAAGGGGGAGCACTCGATCCTCATCAAGTGAAGCATACTTGGAGTTTATCAAAGGAGATCTAATCTTGGAGGTAACATCAGTTTACTTTTGCATCACTAGAACTTCAAGGAGGTATTGGAAGAGTTCCAAACCTTAGGGAAAGCAAGATATGGCTGAGTTCAACACTCAAATAGAGAAACTTGACAAAGGCAACTATCAGCCTTGGAAGTTTAGGATGTCAAACTATCTCATGGGCAAGGGTCTTTGGGGTTTGATCAGTGGGACTGATCCAAGACCTAGGTTGGGGGATAATCCAACCAATGACTAGCTGAGAGCATTTAGGGAATGGAATGAGCGTGATAAAAGAGTTATTTTCATTCTTTCACAACACATTAGCAACAGTATGATAGGGCACATTCAAGACCTAGACTCAAGCATGAGAGTTTGGGAAACTTTGGAGAGGCTCTACTCTACTAGTACTAAAGTGTTGGTGCATTTTGCCCAAGCCTACATGCTTGATATGCTTGATATTATTCTCATTTGTAAGTCACATGAGTAGTCATGTGAACACCTCTTGTAAAAGAGTACATTTTATCTCTTGTAAATGGAAAAAGAAAAAAGGAAAAGGATGGCTTACCTCATCCATGATGTAAAAGCAAATTCGTGGCTCCAACTACCAAAATCACGAATTTTTGAGCTGAGGGAATCTCTCCTAACTTTGGGGATCACTTTTAGGTGGAGCCATTCGAATTCGAATTCAAAACTCCCTCCAAGAATAGCTATAAAAGGAGCAAGAAGGAAGAGGCGATCAGCAAGCCTTGTACGTGACCACTTCATGTCATTTTGTAGAGATTGAAGAGCTTACTCCATAGCTCTATCATTCTACTCCCATTGTGCAAAGATTCATTGCCAATGTGGTTGTAATCATATGTGAATCTATACATTTATTATCATCTACCTCTCTGTTTTGTTCTCTGCTATACTCACTCAGAGCAGTAACTTCAGAAGATCATATCTCGAGTTTTACTGAACCTTTTTCAGTGTTTTAAAGTGCGTTGGATAGCTCTCACTGTCTAGTTTCTACCTATAAATGTTCAAGGTCATTGGATTTATACTTTTGGAGATATCTGCATTTTACTGCTTACTGGTCTATCTCTGCAGAGCCCCGAGAATTGTGGGAATGTTCCAGAACTTGATGAAACTTGTTCTCAGTGCTCAGTCCATCATTTGAAGTGTTTTAACTTGGAATAGGAAGCTTGCTAAGTCTATTTGCTATGCCCAAAAGGAATTTTTCTAATTCCTTCCAGGTTGAGAGCACTGTTCATTTTTTCCAGCAGGTGTATGTCCAAAAATAGCAAGTTTTGGGAGCTAGTCATTTCGCAACTAGCCTGTCTTGACTTAAACTTTTGGGATACATGTTCCAAAGTACTTGGCTGATATTTTGGTGGATTTAGGAAGCTCAAAGGGTCTACTAATCAACTCTGAAGTCTCAGTTGGCTGGTGTGAAGCTGGTTGTAGCGGCACCTACTCATCTTTGGATTGCATCCACCATCTCTCTTCACAGTGGTATCAGAGCATAGTCAAGCAACATGGGAGATGGATTTCCATCAACAATTGACAAATTGGATCGAAACAACTATCCGGCATGGTCTCTAAGGATGGAGGCTTACCTTCAAGGGAGGAATCTATATGGATTCATATCCGGAGATGAAGCAATGCCAACCATGAGGAACAAAGGGCAACCATCACATGAAGAAGTGGAAGGACTTTCGAATTGGTGTTCGAAGGATGCACTTGCAAGGTCCTATATTCTAAACTCAATCTCTGATTTTCTTTTACCTCATGTCAAGGGATGCAAGACATCAAGAGAAACCTAGAATGCACTTGCTTCTTTCTTCTCTTCCAACACTCGAGCAAGGAAGAACCAATTGTGGATGGAGTTCACAACAATGAAGAAAAGCCCGAAGCAAAATGTGACTGATTATGTCACAAAGATGAAGGAGATTTCCGACCAACTTGGAAGCATTGGAGAGGTAATTGAAGAGGAGCAAATCATAAGACAAATCATGAATGGAATCAAAGCAGACGACAAGTGGGAGTCATTCACAACAGCCATGGATTTATACATGGATATGCATGTACCCGACCTCAACACACTCATGGGCCAACTCTTCACTCATGAAGCAAAGATTAGCAAAGGTGGTGAGTCCTCAAGAGGTAATCAAACTTCTGCCTTATATTCTGATAAAGCTAAGGTCAAGGACAAGTCAAAGAATAGAAAGAATGAAGATGAAGGAAGCTCTTTCCAAGCAAACTTTGCAGGTAGAGGACGAGCTAGAGGAAGAGGCAGAAGTGGAAAGCAAGGCAGGGGGAGATTCCAATCATCTCAACCTTGCAACATATGTGGCTTATCTAACCATACTACTGAAGAATGTTTCAGGAACCCGAGGAACTCAAGAGGAAGAGGATTCAATAGAGGTGGCTATGGATCAAATAGAGGCAGGTACAATGGAGGCTACAACAACAACTACTACAACAACAATTACAACAACAACAACAACTATCAAAGTGGCCATAGAGGAAGAAGAGATTACAATAACTATGCAGAGGACCAAAGTCAAGAAGATTCATTATTGATTATGAATCTATCAACGAAGAAGGGTAAGGATGATGATCACATATTTTACATTGATTCGGGATGCTCGAACCATGTAGCAGGAAATGTGGCTTTACTTTCTGATTTGGAAGATCCTCATAACAAGCATGAAGTGCAGACAGGAGATGACACAAAGCACTCAGTGGAGAAGATAGGTAATGTGAAGACATCAGATGGGAATATGAACCTCTTAAGCAAAGTCTTGTATGTCCCTACAATTACCAAAAATTTAATAAGTGTTGGACAGATTGTTGAAAAAGGATTGCAGGTTAGATTCAATCGATTTGGAGCATATGTTGAAGACCCAAGGCAAGGCTTTCGAAGGATTGCCAAAGGAGAAAAGACAGGAAGGCTTTTCACTTTTGAAGTGGAACATACAAAGAACATAGCTTTGTTTAGCTATGGATCTCAAACTCTAACAGAGTTGGAGATATGGCACAAAAGGCTTGCTCACATTGGTGAGAGGACACTCAAACAGATTTGCAGGGACCAAAGTGTACTTGGTTTGCCTAATATCACAAGGCAACACATGATTTATAAGTGTGAAGCTTGTCAACTCGGCAAGGCTCATAGACAACCTTTCAATAAGAAAGGATATATGTATCAAAATCCTTTGGATCTAGTGCACACGGATGTGTGGGGTCCAAGTAAGGAGCCATCTATATCAGGCTCAAGATATTATGTGTCTTTCATAGATGATTGTAGCAGGTGGACCATTCTGTTTTTCATGAAGCACAAGGATGAAGTGTTTAATTGCTTTAAGAAGTATATTGCTCTTGTTGAAAACCAAACAGGTAGGACTTTGAAACGACTCAGATCAGATGGTGGAGGAGAATACTTCTCTTTTGAATTTGATGCCTTCTTGCATGAAAGAGGCATTAAAAGGGAAGTCACTACAAGGTATACACCTGAACTCAATGGTGTAGCAGAGAGGAGGAACAGAGCTATTGTCGAAGCTGCAAGGTCCATGCTCAATGAAAAGGGATTGCCGAACTACCTATGGGCAGAGGCTGTGTCGACAGCCACATATCTCATAAATAGACTTCCATCTAAGTCACTAGATGGAACCACTCCATATGAAGTGTGGAATGGAAGAAGACCTAGTCTAGAGCATTGTAAAATCTTTGGATGCTTAGCCTATGCTCACATTCCTTCTCAAGTAAGAGGGAAATTGGATCCCAAGGCAGAGAAGTGTGTATTCATTGGTTATGATCAAAACCAAAAAGGATATAGATTGTACAATCCAACCAATAAAGGATTTTCTGTGAGTAGAGATGTAATTTTTGATGAAAACAAATCATGGTTTGATGATGACAGGAAAGTGAAGCTGCCATATGACTTGGATGAAGATTTTCCATCACTTCAACCAAAGGAGCCAAAGCAGATTGAAGAAAGTGATTCGGAGATTGAGCTAGAAGACTTGGAAAGACTAAAGCTATGGAAGAACAAAGGTAAAGCAAAGATGCAGGATGCTACATATGGACCCGAGAGCTCACATCAACCACTTAGAAGGTCTTCGAGGGAGAAGAAGAAACCAGAGAGGTTTGGTTATGATACTTCTTTGGTCACCAAGCACTCAATCTACATTGCAAAGGATTCAACCAATGAAGAACCTACCACATTTGAAGAAGCACAAAGCAAGAAAGCTTGGAGAGATGCAATGGATGAAGAAATGGAAGCCTTGAAGGAGAATGACACTTGGGAGCTTGTACCTAACAAGCCATCTATGAAGATAATCGGATCTCGATGGATATACAAAATCAAGAAGAATCCAGATGGAAGTATAAATAGACACAAAGCAAGGTTAGTTGCTAAAGGGTTTGCTCAAACCCATGGTATTGATTATGAGGAGACTTTCTCTCCTGTTGCAAAAATGCCTACAATTAGGGTTCTCATAAGTCTTGCTGCATCTAGAAATTGGAATCTTTATCAACTTGATGTAAAGAATGCTTTCTTGAATGGATGGATTTCTGAGGAAGTGTATATGGCACAACCTCCTGGATATGAGGATGCACACCATCCTAACTATGTATGCAAACTAAAGAAAGCTTTGTATGGATTGAAGCAAGCTCCAAGAGCTTGGAATTTCAGATTGGTTACTTATTTGCAAGACCAAGGATTCAAAGCTAGCAAGGCGGATACCTCTTTGTTCATAAAGAGGAATGGATCTGAAGTGATCTATTTATGTGTGTATGTTGATGATATTATTATCACAGGCAATGATCTTGAAGGAATCAAACAGGTAAAGAGTCAAATGAAGGAGGAGTTCAAAATAAGTGACCTCGGACCACTCACTTATTTTCTTGGATTGGAGTTGATCTACACAGATTCAGGTATATACATCACACAAAGGAAGTATGTCCATGACATGCTCGTCAAGTTCAAGATGGAAAATACCAAGTGTGCAGGCACACCTATGGAGCAAAATCATAAGCTTAGTGCTTATGAAGGAGAGCCAATTGAAGACATCACAAGCTATCAAAGCTTGGTTGGAAGTTTGAACTATGCAACACTCACAAGGGTGGATATATGCTATAGTGTTAGCATATTGAGTCAGTTTATGCATAAGCCGAGAAGACCACATATGGAAGCGGCCAAGCGAGTCCTCAAGTACCTAAAGGGGACCATGAATGAAGGTTTGTTCTATTCATATACTTCAGATATTGAGCTAAAGGTCTACTCAGATGCAGATTGGGCCGGATCTAAAGATGATAGAAGAAGCACATCAGGGTATATATCATTTGCAGGTTCAAAAATCATTTCTTGGTCATCGAAGAAGCAACCAACCGTGGCATTATCTTCTACCGAAGCTGAATATAGAGGTTTGGCTAATGCAACTCAAGAAATCATGTGGTTAAAGTCTTTGTACACAGATCTTGGACTTCATTCTTCAACACCTCATATTTTTGGTGACAACACAAGCTCACTACATCTAGCAGCTAATCCGGTATACCATGCTAGAACCAAGCATATTGAAGTCCACTACCATTATGTAAGGGAGAAGCTAATGAGCAAGGATATTCAACTATCCTACGTCTCTACAGATATGCAATGTGCAGACATGTTGACGAAAGCTCTTGATGGTACGAAATTAAGTAGATTCAAGTTGATGATGGGCTTGCAGGAAATCAAGGACAATTGAAGACTTATTTGGAGGCCAAGCATGTTAGGCTTGAGGGGGAGCTGTTGGTGCATTTTGCCCAAGCCTACATGCTTGATATGCTTGATATTATTCTCATTTGTAAGTCACATGAGTAGTCATGTGAACACCTCTTGTAAAAGAGTACATTTTATCTCTTGTAAATGGAAAAAGAAAAAAGGAAAAGGATGGCTTAATCATCCATGATGTAAAAGCAAATTCGTGGCTCCAACTACCAAAATCACGAATTTTTGAGCTGAGGGAATCTCTCCTAACTTTGGGGATCACTTTTAGGTGGAGCCATTCGAATTCGAATTCAAAACTCCCTCCAAGAATAGCTATAAAAGGAGCAAGAAGGAAGAGGCGATCAGCAAGCCTTGTACGTGACCACTTCATGTCATTTTGTAGAGATTGAAGAGCTTACTCCATAGCTCTATCATTCTACTCCCATTGTGCAAAGATTCATTGCCAATGTGGTTGTAATCATATGTGAATCTATACATTTATTATCATCTACCTCTCTGTTTTGTTCTCTGCTATACTCACTCAGAGCAGTAACTTCAGAAGGTCATATCTCGAGTTTTACTGAACCTTTTTCAGTGTTTTAAAGTGAGTTGGATAGCTCTCACTGTCTAGTTTCTACCTATAAATTTTCAAGGTCATTGGATTTATACTTTTGGAGATATCTGCATTTTACTGCTTACTGGTCTATCTGTGCAGAGCCCCGAGAATTGTGGGAATGTTCCAGAACTTGATGAAACTTGTTCTCAGTGCTCAGTCCATCATTTGAAGTGTTTTAACTTGGAATAGGAAGCTTGCTAAGTCTATTTGCTATGCCCAAAAGGAATTTTTCTAATTCCTTCCAGGTTGAGAGCACTGTTCATTTTTTCTAGCAGGTGTATGTCCAAAAATAGCAAGTTTTGGGAGCTAGTCATTTCGCAACTAGCCTGTCTTGACTTAAACTTTTGGGATACATGTTCCAAAGTACTTGGCTGATATTTTGGTGGATTTAGGAAGCTCAAAGGGTCTACTAATCAACTCTGAAGTCTCAGTTGGCTGGTGTGAAGCTGGTTGTAGCGGCACCTACTCATCTTTGGATTGCATCCACCATCTCTCTTCACATAAAGCAAGGAAGATTCAACTTAAAAATGAGTTAAAAAATCTAAAGAAGACCTCAGGGAGTAGCATCAACGACTTCATTCTCAAAGTCAAGGAACTTTCAGATGCATTGGGATCTATTGGCAACCACATAGATGATGATGATCTAGTGGCGTATACACTCAATGGTTTGAGGGATGATGAAAAGTGGAAACCATTCACCACTTCAGTTTATGTAAGGGACACACTTCCAGATTTTGAGCAACTAGTTTCTCGTATGGTAACCGAAGAAATGAATATAAATGGAGGTTCATCAAAGGGCAAGGATGCCCAAGTGTTTTATGCAGGAAAATCAAGGGGCAAAGCACAAAGAGGCAACCAAAGTAGGGGAAGAGGAAGATTTGGAGGAAGACAAAGCAATCAAGGACATGACCAAGAAGGATCTTCATATAAAGGAAGAAAAAGGACAAGAGGAAGAGGAGGAAGACATCAACAATCAAGAAGCCAAGATGGTCAAGGATGCTACATATGTGGACGACATGGACATTATGCAAGGGATTGCTATCAAGGGAGCAACCAAAGGAGTTACAACAAAGCCTCAACATACAAAGGGCAAGGTAATTATGCATCCACTAGCTCTGAGAATGAAAATCTCCTTATGATGCATATGTATGGAAGCTCAAACAATGTAGATACTACATGGTATATCGATAGCATTTGCAGCAACCATATGAGTTGCGACCAAACTTTGTTCACTAATCTACATGCTCCAAGTGGTAAAGGGCATGTGGAAACAGGGGATGATATAGCCCATGAGATCACACACATAGGTGATGTGGTTTTGGATGACAAAGAGCAAGGAAGGTGTCTCAAAGATGTGCTTCATGTACCTACAATCACCAAGAACTTGGTATCTGTGGGACAAATGGTGGAGAGAGGCTACCAAGTGAGATTCAACAAAGGAGGATGCTTTGTGGAGAACCCAAAACAAGGCTACAAGCTGGTTGCAAGAGGAAAGAAGCAAGGAAGATTGTTTACATTAGAGGTAAAACCAAATCCTTCACATCATGTATACTTTACTTTTGGTAATAAGCAGATTGTGGAGTTGGACTTGTGGCACAAAAGAATTGGCCACATCAACATTCAAAGGATGAAGGAGATGCAGCAAAAGAGGCTAGTAGAAGGTCTACCAAGTTTTCAAGGTCAAGGAATGAAGAACTTATGTGAAGCTTGTCAGATGGGTAAGCAATCAAGACTTCCCTTCAAGAAGAGTGGATACATCAGTCAACATCCACTTGAATTCGTTCACACAGATGTATGGGGACCAACCAATGAGCCATCCCTAGGAGGGAATAGGTATTTTGTGATTTTTATAGATGATTGTACTCGCATGGTTTGGATCTATTTCATAACGCAAAAATCAGATGTGTTTCAATGATTTAAAATGTTCAAAGCTATGGTTGAGAAGGAGATAGGTAACTATATAAAGAAGCTAAGGTCCGATGGAGGGGGAGAGTACCAAAAGGCAAGTAACATGCAGGTATACACCTCAACAAAATTGGGTTGCAGAAAGGAAGAACAGGTACATTGCAGAGATAGCTAGGACAATGTTGAATGAAATGAATATGCCCAACCATTTTTGGAGTGATGCAGCCAATACAGCCATATACCTCATGAATAGGGCTCCAACTTCAGGAATACACACCTCAACACCTTATCAAGCTTGGTATGGTAAGAAGCCAAACCTCTCCCACCTCAAAATATTTGGTTGTACATGCTATGTTCATGTTCCTAGTGAGCTAAGGCATAAGTTGCAAGCAAAGTCAGAAAAGTGTGTCTTCATTGGCTATGCAAATGATCAAAAGGGTTTTAGGTGCTTCAATCCAAATATAAAGGAGCTCAAAGTATCAAGAGATGTAGCTTTTGATGAGCTACTTCCATGGTACAAGAAGGTAGAGTATTTGCAGGAACATGAAGATGATGGATCTAGGCATGAAGAAGCTCAAAGACAAACAGAGTATTGAACTAAGTGGTCATCAAAGCTCAAGTTCAGAGGATGAAGATCAGATTTCATCACCTTGTAAAGGGGGAGCAAGAGGAAATCCAGCATCAAGTCATTCAACAAAAGGGAGAGCAAAGCTTGTGGAGCTAGACGATGATGGAGTTGAAGTGAGCGGTGAAGACCATGGAGAATCTTCACATGTACCAAAGCATAAACCAAGAAATAGAAGGTTCATACCTCCAAAAGGTGAAGAGAGGAAGTCCTTAAGACCAAGGTATCCAGTAGATAGGCTCACATATGATTCATTTATGACAACTCATTATGCTTATATGAATAAAGTTGTAGAAGATCGTGAACCTACATGTTTTGAAGAAGCAAATAGGTATAAAGAATGGAAGGTAGCTATGAAGGAAGAGATTGAAGCTCTTGAAGAAAACAAGACTTGGAGTCTTGTGCCCAAGAAGGATGGCTTGAAAGTGATAGGAAGCAAGTGGGTCTACAAGGTAAAGAGGAAAGCGAATGGGACTATCTCTAGGTACAAAGCAAGGCTTGTTGCAAAAGGCTTTGCACAAACATATGGAGTGGATTTTGAAGAAACTTTCAGCCCTGTGGCTAAAATGAGCACCATCAGAACCTTAATAGCTATGGCAGCCACCAAAGGATGGAAATTATACCAATTGGACATCAAGAATGCATTCCTCAATGGAGACTTGGAAGAAGAAGTGTATATGGAGCAACCACAAGGTTTTGTAAGTAGTAAATTTCCTACACATGTTTGCAGGTTAAAAAGGGCTCTTTATGGCTTAAAACAAGCACCAAGGGCCTGGAATCATAGATTGGTGGAATATATTATCAAGTGTGGATACAAACAAAGTGATGCTGATCACTCTCTCTTCATGAAGCAAAGAGGTGAACTAGCTGCCTACATTTGTGTTTATGTCGATGATCTTATTATCACCGGTAATGACATAAAGCGAATTGAAGACATCAAATCCAAGCTAGGTAAAGAATTTAAGATCTTAGATCTTGGGGAATTGAGGTACTTTCTTGGCATTGAAGTTGTTTACAAACAAGATGAAATCATGTTGATGCAAAGGAAGTACATTGTAGATGTACTTGAAAAGTTTGGAATGATAAATTGCAAGCCAATCTCCAATCCAATGGAGGTTAATTTGAAGCTGAGCTCTAGTGATGGTAATCCTCTTGAAGATGACACTTTGTATAGGTCTATTGTTGGATCACTTAATTATGCAACCATCACAAGACCCGATATAGCTTATGGAGTAGGCGTCTTGTCACAATTTATGCATAGTCCAAGGACTACTCACTTGTTCGCAGCAAGAAGAATGCTTAGGTACTTAAAGGGTACTATAAATGAAGGATTATGCTATGCATATGATGATGATTTGCAGGTCAAGGCATACTCTGATGCGGATTGGGCCGGATCCAAATAAGATAGAAGAAGCACTAGTGGTTATCTAGTGATGCTTGGAAGCAAAGTTATATCTTGGATGTCAAAGAAGCAACCGACAGTTGCTTTATCATCTATAGAGGCTAAGTATAGAGCACTTGCACAAGTCACATGTGAACTTACGTGGCTTAAGAAGTTGTTTATGGACTTGAATTTGCAGGTTGATACATATCCTATCTATTGTGATAACTTGAGTAGCATACACCTCGCTTCAAACCCTGTTTTGCATGCAAGAACCAAGCACATTGAAGTGCATTACCACTTCATAAGGGAAAAGGTATTGACAAATGAGATTTCAATGATTCATATAGGTACAAAAGACCAAGTTGCTGATATGTTTACAAAGGCATTGGATGGCACAAAGCTCATGAAGTTCAAGCAAGGCATTAGCATGAAGGACCTTGGATGAAGATGAAGATTGAAGCTTGAGCGGGAGTGTTAAAAAATCAAGCTTCAAAGTACAAATTCATGGGCAAACTAATTTCTACAAGTGGACCAATGTATGAAGGCCTCAAGTCACAAGATTTCCCCAAAAGGAATCACTCAACAACTCCCCAAATCATTCCAATCAATTCCTCTAACTTAGACAGGAGCAATTTTAGGAAAAGAGGTTCCTAGATTGTAGGAGTCTACTTGCTCTATTTAAAATAGGCTTGGATCACAGCTTTTTTAGTGATCCGGTGTGTTTCTTTGGTTTATTGGAGCGTTCTTAGAGTGCTGGAACTCCAACAAGCAACCCCCTAGCTTAAGCAAGCCCCCTTCTTGGTTCCATCCCAAGTTTGGGTTAGGATATCTCACTGTCTATGCTAGCAGTGACTAGTCTCTATTTCTCTGAGTTATATCCATTCGTATATAGTCCTCTAATTCTGCTTCAAATCTCAGGATCTGTCTCTGTATATTCTCTGAGTTATTGTATTTGGAGTGAAGGTGTGTCTCTGCACAGGTCTGTGAGAGTGTTGGCAAAGTAGCCTGACTTGCAGACATTGCCATTTCATGTGTGAGCATCCATTTTAGAGGAAATTTGTCTTTTTAGAAATTTCTTTAAGTCTACTCTGAGTGGTTAAAATATCTCGGGAAATCTCTGTACCAGCTTTGAGAAATAACCAGAACACTAGAACAGTGTCCAGTTGAGTGTACCTTGGGAGGTCACATTTCGCTTCTAGTTGCATAGGGAGTTGTCAAATCTCCCAACAATAAAGGATTTGTGCAATTCTTTTCAGAATAGGAACACACATGATGCATGGGCAAAGCAGATGCAATAGCACAGCTAATCTGTGCCTCATAAAAGAACACAGAGGAAATGTCTGGAGACTCGACTGCTTTAGCTCCAGGTGGAGCATGCTTGCACTGATTTCAGAAGCAAACGGCTCAATTCAAAAGCAAATGGAGTTAACACATTGTACATGATCCAAATTTCTGATTTCCTAGCATCAGTGGCTAATGTCAGAGATACTGCTAGAGCATTTTGCGCAGGCTAGAGATGAGAACAGAAGAAGGATCCGTTATAAGCTTACATGGATGCAATTGTAGTTTGTTTGCCTTTATCTCTGATAGAGCGACTTCAGACCAGTCTTTTATCGCAACGTGGTTTTGATTGCTCATTGTCAGATGATCCATGTTTAGCGAAGACTAAAGATAGAATGATTTTTTATGCCACCTATTTCTCATCGGCAAGCAACAATGGATTCATTGAATACTTTGCCACTTCATATATTAGAATGATGACATAATCGCTTAAGTCATAGAATTACTATGCACATTTCACTTCATTCTACTATTTTTGGCATGCTCAGATGGAGGTCGAAATACGAGGGTAATTGAATATATACATTATCAGGATGTGAGTGAAGAGATTTTGAATTTAAAAACTCATCCTAGTGCCACATGTTTACATGATGTATCTATCTTATGTAAGTCATATAGATATTTCATGCACTCTTTCTAAGGGATTAGACACCACATTCTTAAAGGAGATAGGACCTTCCCAAAGCCATCAAGTCTTGAAGCCATATATACTCTCTACATATCAAAGAGATTTCACTAAAGTGAAGATGTATTAACACTTTCCGAATCATATCAAGCCCCATGTAAAGGGACTAGACACTACTCTTTAAAAGAGTAAGACCTTCCCTATGGCTTGAACCAATGAAACTCAAAGCCCACTACAAGGCCATGAAGCTCACAAGACAAAGGCTACACCAACAACAAAAGACCCAAGCAAAGAAAAATGCTCAAAAGGTGGCAAATGGTTCCATAAGCACTACCTACCCCATGATGTAAACCCTTTATATGTCTAGGGATCCCATATGTCCCTAGATCCCATTAAAAACCACTTGGATCCCATATTTCCAAGTTATGTCCAAGGATCCCATATGTCCTTGGATCCTAAAAACCCATGGACTAACTTATCCCATATGTCACTAGTCCCCCATATTAAAAACAAAAGGGTCATCACATGGAGGGGGGTGTTGAGAGTTCCATGCTCCACCCTTTTGTCCAAACTCACTTTCATTCTCATGCAAGCACATTTATCCCACATGCAAGGGAATTCTCCCAAACTCCATATAAGCAAGGCCTCCCTTCACTCCACACAAGTCATTCCACTCTAGCTCATTGCCAAGAGTGTGCTCCCACTCCTCATGGAGTCTCCATGCCCATAGAGCATTTCATGTAAGTCATTTCCATTTCCATTTTAATTCATTCATAATGTTTTGTTATCTTTTGTTCCTTCCTCCTTAGCTTGTTAGATGTGTGGATGTGAGTAGAGTAGGAGTAGTCCTTTTCCATTTCAACATGGGATGCCTTTTTAATCGATTTGGCAAAGGGATTGAGGCTAGCAGAACACCACTTGGCTACTGATGTCGTTGAATATTATGTCAAACGCTCAGCCAAACAAGGGTCTGTCAAAGACGACAGACGCGAGAGAGGGGGGGTGTTGGCAGCAGTCAAGGCACCTAAGGACTCACAAGACAAGGAAGCCAAAGAAGGGAGCCAGAGCGGAGAGAAGGCACAAGCAGACAAAGTAGTCAACGAAGATCTGGCAAATGGGCCATCCAAATTTTCCAACCAAACCTCATTTGAACAGTGATTTTCATCACTACCTTAACCTTGTAAATACCATTTTTGGATAGTTTTGACTCCATTTTGTGCAAACCAAGGAGTCCTTGAGATTGAGGAGCATTAGAAGTACCTACCTATCAATTTTCATATTTTTTAGACTCCATTTGAGCCCTCAAATAGGCCCTAGAGCCTAATTTTTAACTAGGCCAGATACTAGGTATGGACACGGCCAAAACTAGTCAAAAACTATAAATAGAGCTAGAGAGCTCATTTTTGAGGTTAGCTTGTTGTAGAATTGAACTTGTAAGAGCACTTTTGAGTAATCTAAAGAACTCCATTGTCTCTCTCTTTGTTCTTGCCTTGTGTGCGCATGTGTGTGCATGTTTGTGTGCTTTTCACTCACACACTTGTGCCATCACTTGTTCGAGGTCTTCATACCATCCTCACGTCTTCCCGGATTGACATTAAAGGAGGTGCTACTCATCACTGAGCTACAACTACTTAACTAAGTGGGTAGAAGCTAAAGCCACTAGGCAAAATGATGCTCAGACAACACAAAGATTTCTATTTGGAAACATTTTTGTGAGGTTTGGGTAACCATTGGAAATCATTAGTGATAGGAGGACTCATCTTGTCAATGAAGTCAAAGGACATATTCTAAAAGAGTTCTTAATCATGCGTAGGCTCTCATCACCCTATTGCGCCCAAGCCAATGGTCTAACCGAAAGCACCATTAAGGTTGTGTGTGGAGTTTAGCAAAGGTTAGTTAATGATAAGCGGTCAGACTGGGATAAGAAACTGCATAGACTAGGATAAGCAATTGCATAGACTGGGATATGCAATTGCATAGACTGGGATAAGCCATTGCATCATGCTCTTTGGGCATATAGAGTTGCTTACAAAACCAAAATTGGAACAACACCTTTCAATTTGGTGTATGGACAAAATCTTACCCATGGAATTCTTGATTCCAACCCTAAAAGTGGCAAAAAATCTCGACGATTGGCCAACCAAATCATACATGCTTCAAGTAATTGACACATTTTTGGAAGGCATGAGGGATGTATAGGGCTACACAATCATTGTACAATGCTGCATACTGACTATTTTTTAGAGGTTAACATCAGAACTCTGAAGTTTTTGGGTTTCCATTCAGGCACGAACTTGCTCCTTTTTTACCTTAGTGAAATGGCAGATAGATAGTGTCTGATGGCATACTATGTACGTGTTGTATTTATGCAGAGAATCTACCTGCAAACATTCAAGGATGCATTCACTACATGCTTTTTGAGACGGACTCAGAGATTTTTGGAAGAGTCTCTCTAGGCCTTGAGGCATGCATCCTCACATATGAAGCTGCCTATCTAGAATATCAGAGTCAGAATACTATAGATGCATTGGCCACGAGATCAAGCTAATCAACACAGAAGAACAAGAGAAACACAAGCACCTCTAGGAAGTGTACAAACAGAGATAGATAATGGAAGTAGTTAGATACCCAAAAAAAAACATAGCCAGAGGAGATGTACATATTTCCAAATTCTGATGAGGACATCAAAAGGTCTAGGAGGGGGAGGAAATGTTGACAAACATTTTAAACTATGTATTTTATCTCTGTGTCTTGTAAATAGACACTCCACTTTTGTAACACTTAGGAAGATTCTTCCTATAGTGATCCAGGAGCACCCAACCCCCATTAGACAAGGAAAGACCTTCAAATGTGTGTGAGAAAGAGATTTGTAGGAAATTGCGAATCTCTGCTGGGCAGAAAATCGCGACTCTCTCCAAAAGAGTATAAAAGAAACAAATGTGAAGAATTCTGGGCCATTTCCTCTTGTATCGTTTGCAGTAATGAGAAGAGAATCTCCTTTGGCTGTGATACCTATGTCATCTCTTGTTTCCTTTGTCTTCTCTGTGCTTTATGGAAGTGTTATTGTGTTATTTGGTTGATTTTGTGTCAGTGGATGTATGTTCTACTTGTTTATGAAGTCTTTGAGGAGTAGTCTCTACCAAGTCTATCTTCTGTCATCACTTTTGTGAAGTTGTCTAAACATGAATTCCTCTCGCCTGTTGATTTTATTTAGATCTCCCAATTCTAGGGCCATATTTTAATCTACATGAAAAATGGTATGGAAAAGGCAGTTGAATCACTCAATTTGGTGCTTGTATGAGGGAATTATGATCATTTGAAGTTTCCAGCTTTCATGTCTGTAGAAAGTCGTGTTTTCTAGAAAATCATATTTTTGTCTATCATTTCCGTCCAGCATCCTCCACTCCTCATGGATCTTCTTACAAGTGTGCTTGCTTGCATCCTTTGTGCATGATTGATGTGTGGTTTGTGAAGCACTAGTCTCTAAGCAACAATCGGGTTAGTTTTTTCTTGGATTGACAAATTAAAAAGGGATTCTCTTTCCCACTTCTTTGTCATCAAGTCCCTACTGCTACAATGGGATAGAGACTTTTTGGAAGGTGAAGTAAGCATGCCACCAACATACACATATACGTACATGCATACACACACACATACACATACACATACACTTACACATGTATACATATCCACACATACACATACATAGATACATGCATACACATACACATATACACACACACAAATACATATACACACACATACATAGTAAATACATACCCACACACACATACATATATACATACACTTATACACACACATACATGCATACTACACATATACATAAACTTATACATAGATACCTACCCTTATATTTACATACATACACACACATACATGCAGACACATACACATACACTTACACATACATACATACCCACACATACACATATACAAACATATACATGCATACACATACATATATACATACACTTACACATACATACCCACACATATACATACACATACATGCATACATATACCAGCACATATAGATACACACATACATAATAGATACATGCACACGTACACACACATGCATCCACATATGCATACATACATACACACATTATATATTTATAGTTTTGTATGTGTATTTATATGTCAGAATGTGTATTTGTGTATATGTGAATATGTGTGTATGTGTATATGTGAATGTGTATGTATGTAAATAATCAAATTATTAATATCTAGTACCTTTATTTTCCTCATTATTAGATTCTGATCAATCAGAGGGAACTCCACCACCATCTCCTAATTGTGTAGGGACTACCTATTATAAGTGTATCAAAATTTTAGTTCTAATATTTGATAGATACATACATGATTGATATATGTTTTTTTATTGTTATATTATAATCAGATTCTAATCAATCAGAGGGTACTCCACCACCTCCTATCCATGCAACAATGTCTTCACATGTGTCCTCCGATAGAAACTATGATGATTTTTACTATCAAGAGCATATTATATGTTGGTGTAATTTTTGCTATGGTACATATCAAAGACCACGATTGGAATGTATTGAAAATGAGGTAGAGTATGGTAGTTTTGAGCATGGACCACATCCTGATCAACGTGATAGAGCTTGGGTATGTATTGATTCTATAAATTAATGTCATTAGTTTAATTGAAAATCATATACAAAATCAAATTATACTTAATATATAGGAATATTTGCTCGATGATGATGAGGATGATTCTTCTACTAATAATGTTAATATACCTCGTACACATGACGGACTTGCCATTTATCAATTACAAGTAGAGGTTTCTTGAAATCCTCTACCTCTTGGTTTATAGATGAAAACATTTGAAGATTATCCACTGCCAACTCGTGATCATCCTCTAGTACAAACAAATGATGGAAGAAGATATGGAGGATGAAATAGAGGACCACTTCCTTTAGATGGAGAGGTTTTTAACTTTTGGGGTAATCACTATATGATTGCTCCTTCCACTATTACTAGTGTTGGTCATGGTCTCTATATTGTAGAGGATTTGTATGTGCATCTAAACTTTGAAGTCACTCTTATGTCATTTTTTGGTCCTATATATGGATGAGGAGATTGGCATCAACTTACACGTTATGTTCAAAGCATGACTACTTATGGATTATGCTTGAATTCAGCTTCTCTTGCTAGTAGAGGGATTACACATGCCAAAAATGAAAGATTATATATTGATGGAAGACCTTACACACATGGAAATATAGTAGGTTTTGAGGAGCATGAAAATAGTCATGAATCACCAAACATGAGTAGAAATGTAGCAAGATACATAGTTGTCAATGTTATTACTTCATTACATGTTGGTGATCAATTATTACTAAATTATGGATGGCGTAGACTTCCAAGAGCACCTTTTAGCTAGAGAGCAACGAAAACTTTCTATCCACCTATCTTGTGTTGCATTGAAAACTCTAATTGATTCAAACTCTTTTTATATTAACTTACATATTTAAATTTATGTTTAAAGTTTACTTTTCATTTATTTATGGAATACAAATGATTTTTATTCATGTGTGTAGAATCTTATGTATGACGTTGATGATCTTCCACCACACCATTCAAAGTTGCCAGTAAGACCTCATTTATCAGAAGCTTCCATGAAGAGGCTATGCAAAAGTGCTCCTATTGAATATGCAAGATTGAAAGACCTAAATTCAAAACAAGATAAAGTACAAGATTTTTGCGATAATGATGAAGATGATGGCATGGCAAGTTTTATTGAGGATTGGTATCAAAATGATAACAAAAGCATTGGTATTTCTAAAAATTAAAAATGTTTTCGAGAAGAATGTCTAAAGCATATATATGAAGCAAGTCGCTTGACACGACTAAGTGCAAGCTTACTTATTCTCAAACTTCAAAATCGTTTTGGATGTAGTAACGCATCTGTTTCAACACTATTAAGGTATAATTTATAATTTTCTATTTATTTATTTATTTATCTATTTATTTATTTAGTTATTTATTTATCTTCATTCATATAATCTTTTTCATGAACTTATAGGTTACTATTTGAAAAGTTTTTACCAAGCAAGAATATTGTTTCTACATCACATGATGAAATGAAGAAGATAATCAACACTCTTGGTAAGATTATCAGTGTATACATGCAGGTCCTAATGATTGTCTTTTATATAGAGGTGAGTTTGCAGACTGTTTGACATGTCCAAAATGTCAATCTCCTTGATATAAGGATGAAGAAGGTAAAATCCCAAAAAAGATAACAAGACATTTTCCATTGGCTCCATGAATTAAACATATGTTTCAAAACCTTGAATGATCAAAGCTTTTGACATGGAGATTTGATCATACAAGTACTAATGGAGTAATGAGATTTCCAACAGATAGTGCAACTTTTCAACATATTGATTCTAGATGACCTGGTTTTGCACAAGAGCCGCACAATCTAAAGTTAGGAGTTGCATTAGATGGGGTTAATCTATTTTCAATGAAATCTAGTAAATGGTCAACATGGCCTGTGGTAGTCATTAACTACAATCTCCCGCCATACCTTAGCATTAAAAAGGAACAATTAATGCTTTCAATTTTAATCCCAAGAAAAAGACAAATCAAAGACATGAATATATATCTTGCTCTTGTCATTGATGATCTCCAAGAGTTATAGAGAGGTATTAATATCATTGATGTATCAAAAAGCATTAATGAAAGACACTTTATGGCTCGTAGAATTGTGGCTTGGACTATACATGATTTTCCATAATATGGTGTCTGTTCAGGTAATGATCTAACTTTTTTAATATGTGAGTTAATCTTATTGTATTTTTATGGTTTTCATGATGCAAGAATATCTACTAAGGGATATAAGGCTTTTCCTTATTGTGGTGATTGGTTGAGATCATTTTATAGTAACAATTTCAATAAAAATATTTATCTTCGACATCAATGGTTCTTGCATGATGATCATCCATTAAGATGAAAAAGAGAAGTATTACATTTTAATGGAAAGATTGAAACAAGTCAGTGTCCAAAACCAATGACACATATGGATTGGTATCAAAAATGGATAGAATGGCCTCTTATAGATCCAAAATCCAAAATCTTCAATAATGATGAAGATAATGAGAATGTAAAAATTAGAGGTAAAGAAAAATTGGCACTAGTAGAGAATATGTTGATATGGTATTCTTTGGAGTATTGGAAGGAGTTAAAGGTTTGTCATCTTCTTGATCCTATGCATATATTCAAGAATATTGGTTATTCATTATGGCAACATCTTCTCGGATTGAAAGACACAATAGCATCAAGAAATGATTTAAAGGAGCAAAACTCAAAACCAAAGTTATGGCCAATTTTTTATAGAACTTGATAAGAAACAATTTATGCACTTGCTCCTTGGATACTTACAACAAAAGAGATACAAACTATTTACCATAGGATTCAATCGATTCAAATACCTATAGAATATGGAGCATCTTTCCAAAACATGTTTACTATGGATGATAGAAGCTTATCTAGGTTAAAGACACATGAGTAGCATAAATGTTTGAAGCACGTCCTACCTCTGGTTATCGATGGATGTACAAAAAAAGGAGTACTGAACATGATCTATCATCTTGGATCGCTTGTAAGGTTATTTATTATGTTTTATTTATGAAATAATTTCTATATTATGTGATTTATGATCATAACATGTGGATTGCATCAAAAGAGATTGACAAAGATTGGATCCCACAAAAGAAACATGAATGTAGGGAGCCACTACATTCGATGGAGAAAGAGCTTCTGTTGAGCCCATAAAAGTCATATTGGTCAAAGTCAATCGTAGTAAAAGTAAACTAGAACCAAAGTCAAAAGGTCAAAGTCAAACCGATCAAAGTCAACATGGTCAAGGTCAAAGTCAACATGGGCAAAGTCAAAGTGTTCGAAGTTCAGGTGTCAAAGTGCACAGGTAGTGCACAATTAAGTGTCCACAAAGGGTGAATTGGAGAAAGTGGTTGCAGGTTGCATAGGATTTCTCTAATTTCCCTAAGGTTCAAAAGTGTAGTTTAAAGTGTTTTGGAAGGTTCAGGTGAACCCTCTCTTAAGTGCACAAGTGGACTTGAAAAGAAAGTGTGAAGGTATGTGAAGCAGCAGCGTACGCAGAAATGAAAGTATGGCCCCCCAATTAAAATTTTTGTTTTAGTCTGAAGTCACTACATGACAAAATAGGGATTCATTGGCTGCCACTTGTGAAGACAATCTTGGGACATCAAAGTGAGCACCAAGATACTCTTGTAGTTAGGAGCGTACGTGAATTGATACTCAAATCAAGACAAGGACTATTCTTGGACTATTCTAAGTGTAAGCAAGAGTGAGCATAGTCTAAGCTAGGCAAGAGAGAGAAGTGCAAGTGACACACAGTGTGCGACGCAGAGAAGTGAAGTGCAAGGTGTGCATGAAGAGTGACTAAGAAGTGTGCAGAGAAGTGTTAAGCGAGTCCCCCAAGGATCCCAAGGTCTCATTGCAGTGTGAGCATGCCGACAGAAGGTGTCCATCCCTCCCCCTTATTGGAAGCTTGGTGCAAGGTGTGCACAAGTGCAGGCTTGGAGAAGGTGGAGGTCTGCTGCAAAGGAGGCCGACAGCAACAAGACCTTGGGTATTCGGTATTTTGTAATTGAGCACTCTGTGGGATTTTGCACAGAAGCATTGGATTGTATTGTGCATCACCATTGTATTTGTCTTATTATAATCAATCGACAGAGGCTTCCAGTGTGTATCTTTCTTCTTGTTTTCCCCTTTTCTCCTACAAACACTCAAATCCCTTCTTGTCCAAGAATCCCCCAACAAAATTTGGCACGCCCGGTGGGACTCCAAGGAGATTTGAGCATAGGAGAAGACATCTTGCAATGTGGAGAAACACTATTCAAGTGCCGACAGTACTACTTCATTGGGCTAAAAGGTACATATTCTTATCAATTGTCTCATACTAAGGAACACCTCATGACCGCAACTCGGTCCCAAACATTGAGGCTCACTTGCAAGCAAACAAGAAGGAAGGCTGTTAGAAGATCATCTAGTCCACTTTCATCAACTTCATCAGTAAGGAGCATGGCTGGTCAGGTAGACTTGGAAACCCTATTATCAAGATTAAATATAAAATTTCCTTCGTTCAAAGGCCTAGCTCAGGAAGATTCGGACGAGAATATTAGAAGGTTTTTAACACTGCAAAACTAGAGGCTTAATGGGAAGAGAGGATGCCTTTTTTATACTCTTCCTTGCCACTTTAGAAGGATTAGCAGATAAATGGTTCAGCCAATTTGTTGAGAACCATTTTACAACTTGGGCATTCAAAAATCAATTTCAACATGGAAATACTGCAGAGATCGTCATAGAAGAATTAGAAAATTTGAGATTGGGTCCAGGTGAAAATTTTCCAGAGTTTGTAACTAGGGCTAAGGCACTAATGGCTAAGTTACCAGATCTGCCACATGATTTTTTTGTCAAGAAATGGTTAGCTAAGCCACTTCCAATGACCACCCAATGTAAAATCAAGGAATTAGTGTTGCCTACAGCCTCCATAGAGGAGTTCATCAACACAGCTACACGACTGGAGCAGATAAGGCAACAATATGGAGCAACTTCTTCTCAACTACCATATTCTACAGAAATGGAGGATCCAATAATCCAGCTAAGGAAGGAGCTGGAGGGCTTAAGCAGGAATAAGCCCCACAAAGAGGAGGAGAATGTTGTTACTCAATTGAGGAGGGAGATTGATGCATTAAAGCTCCAAAAGGAGGAGGAGGCTCAAGCAAAGGAATTGGCTCAACTGCGACAGGATTTGCAGGAACTCAAAGGAGGTGGCATCAAGAGTGGACTTTGGTGTACCATGTGCAGCAAGCAAGGTTATATAGTAAGTGAATGTCCTCGGTTAAGTGTGACTTGCCAATTATGCAGGAAAGTCGGTCATGAGACCCAGGAATGCCAATCAAGGGGAATACCTGCAACAACATATTGGACACAAGGAGGACCCTTACCACCAGCAAATGTGATGGCGGTTGCACCCAATCAAGGTAACAATTACAACCCTAGATAGAGGAATAACTTTGGAAATGGGCCTAGGAGGCCAATCATTTGTTTCAGATGTGGAGAATGTGGGCACTATCAAAGTAGGTGCACTCTACCAGAAAATGCCCCTCCTTGAAGGAACTGTCCAAAGGCTAGAGACCACTATACAAATTGCTGTCCTAAGAATCAAGCCTCTTCATCTAGGCCCCACATTCAAATGATTTTTGTGCAAAAAGAAGAAATGTTAGATCAAGTCAATGGGCTATCACCATCTACCAGGGTGGTGCAGTTAGAAGAAATTGAATCTTTCATAGTGCAAACAAGAAGCAAGGGGAAGGCTCAAATAGATATAGTTCAAGAATCAAGAATTAATGCATTGAACAAAGACAAAGAGACATCTGAAGACAAGGCCCCCACGTGCAGATACAAGGCAAAAAGCAGATCTCATATGTACCAGTGATGCCATTGGGCATGCATTCAACAGGGCTCATGAGGAGTTTGATAAGTTAATTGGAGCCCATGCTCTTAAGGAATCAGAGGCTTCAAAACTAATCAAGTCCATGAAAAAGGAGGTTAGTATTTTTTATTTAATAAAGATGGATGGGAAATTCAGGTCAGAACTCTTGCAGATAATTGATGAGGCTTCCACTACAAGTTTGGTGGCAAAGACTGCTTTTATGCATAAAGGTAAAATTGTAGGGGAAGCACCCCTTATAGATTATAAGAGTCCTCGGCCGACAGTATCTATCAAAGGTCATGAGTTTCAAGGAGTTATTGTGGATGGTGGTTCTGACATTAACTTGATGCCTGCACATACAATGGAAAAGATTGGACTCCACCCTTCAAGGCCTGCAAATTTCACTGTTACTTTGGCAGATCAAATAAAAGTAAGGCCCTTGGGAATGATCCCAAAAGTTCCACTTGAAGTACAAGGTAATCTCTTCATTCTGGATTTTATGGTTTTAAGACTGCTCTAGGTTGAAGGAGAATTTCCTCTCTTAATTGGAAGACCATGGCTGAGGCATGCAAGTGTCATCCATGATTGGGGTAAAGACATTATGCGGGTACAAAAGAAAGGACAAGAGCTGACACAGATACATTTAGAGGAGGGCCCAGATAATCAAGGGAACACCAGCATGATGCAAACAATTGGCATTTGCATGGAACCAAAAAACAGAGGACCAACCCCAAATAGATTTCGAGAAAGAAGAGGATATTCTAAAGTGGCTCCAAGCAGGCAACTCTTCCTCTTGTTTTGGAATTTTTCTTAATAATTCTTGCACAGCTGAATTTTATGATGAAAATCACGAGAAAGTTCAGGTTGATGGAGTGGGAGAGCCCATCACAGACCACAGAAGGGGTAGGAAGACACCCCTTAAATACAACCTGGAGGAGGATGCAACAACAATAGAGAACGAAGTTACTAAAGCTAAAGACAAGGTAAAACATACTAGTGAAGAATGTTCCTTCCCAATTCAAGAAATCCCTGCAGGATGGATGCACGACAAGGAGAAATGCATTGAGATCCAAAATACCCTTGCTTATGAAACAATGCACGAAAAGCTAGTGGAAGAAAACAAGGTTGGAGATGCGCACGAAGATACTATGGTAGAGAGAAACCCTATCAAAGAAATACAATTAGGCACTCAGGACAATAATCGTCCAGTTTTGGTGGCCAATTGGTTGTGGAGCCACCCAGGGCTCCTTGAAAAGGTAAAATCCTTCTTGACCCACTATGCAATTGTTTTTGCTTGGCATTATAAAGACTTAGAAGGAGTGCCTGCCAATTATGGAGAGCACATGATCCCTTTGGTTGATGGAGCCAAACCAATAAGAGGAAAGAGTTATAAACTTAACCCAAAATATATTGAAGTTGTTTATGTGGAAATATAGAAGATGGAAGATGTAGGAATCATCATTCCTGTGGAACACTCAGAGTGGCTCTCACCTATGGTTATAGTACCAAAGAAGAATACCAACAAAATCAGAATTTGCATTGACTTTAGAGCACTCAACAAGGTGACCATTACAGATGGATTCCCAATGCCATTTGCAGAGCAAGTCATTGAAGAAGTGGTTGGACATGCATTATATAGCTTTATGGATGGCTTTAGTGGCTATAATCAAATATCCATATACCCAGAGGATCGTGAAAAGACTAATTTTATCACACCTTGGGGAAGATATGTGTATGTAAAAATGGCATTTGGACTCAGAAATGCTCCAGCCACCTTTAACAAAATTGTCAACCTCATTTTTGGACCCTTATTGCTGGAAACACTTAGAATTTTCATGGATGACTTTTCTTCATTTTTAGGTTCTCACAAGGAGACCCCTTTAGATTGCTTGGACCATCACTTGCGACAGCTGCAGAATGTTTTTAAGAGATGCAGGGAGACTAAGCTCAAGCTCAACCCAAACAAATGTCATTTCCTTGTGACAGAAGGAACTCTCTTGGGACATGTGGTGTCAGCTAAAGGTATGGCCCCAGATCCTGATAAAATTATTTCTATATTAAAGTTGCCTAAACCTAAATCTCCTAAAGAGATTCAAAATTTCTTTGGGCATACTGGATACCACATAAGGTTTATGAAAATGTATGCAGAGATAGCCAGGCCACTAGCTAGAATTACAGGTAAAGAGATGCCCTTTAAATGGGAAGAGGAGGAAGAGAAGGCTTATCAGACATTAAGGTCCAAATTGGTGGCTGCACCAATTCTTATCACCCCAGATTGGTAAAAAATTTTTCATGTGCATGTAGATGCCAGTGCATATGCAGTGGGTGCAGTATTGGCTCAACATAGTGAAGAATTCAAAGTTGACAGGCCTATTCAGTATGCTAGTAGAATTTTGACTAAAGCTGAAAAGAATTATAGCACAACAAAAAGGGAAGCTATAGCAATGGTTTTCGCAGTACAAAAATTTTGTCATTATTTGCTAGGTGTGAAGTTTTTCATCATCACCGATCATCAACCACTCAGGTATTTATTGAACAAGCCACAAGCAACTGGGAGGATATGGAGGTGGCTACTTTTGTTCCAGGAGTTTGATTTTTCTGTATTCCATAGACCAGGTAAAGAAAATGTCATGGCGGATCACCTATCCAGGATCAATATGATGGATCAAGCTATTGTAGTCAATGATGATTTTCCAGATGCTAATCTGTTCACTGTACAAGCTCAAGGTTGGTATTATGATATCAAGAATTTCATTAAAACTGGAGTGTATCCAGAGAAGGCAAATGTTGTGCAAAGAAAGAGACTGCTAATCAAGAGAAGACCTTATACTTTCATTGAAGAAAAATTATATAGACAGGGAAAAGACAACAGGTTCAGGAAGTGCATGGAAGAAGATAAAGTGAGGGAAGTCCTTCAATCTGCACATGAAGGAATAGGTGGTGGGCACCTTCCAGGACATATTATGAGTCAGAGGATCCTTGATGCTGGGTTATGGTGGCCTACATTATTCAAAGATGCAGATGAATGGGGAAAGGCATGTGATGTTTGCTAGAGGTGTGGACCTAAGCCAACAAAGCAGAGGCACAACCCCTTGATTATTTCCACTTCTTGGCAACCATTTGAGAAGTGGGGGCTAGATTTTTTAGGGCCCATCTACCCTCCGTCGATTCCAAAAAGAGAGAAGTATCTATTGATCACCACAGACTATGCGACAAAGTGGGCTGAAGCTATTGCCTCCCCTGACTGCACTGCTCAAACTGTTGCTTCTTTCATTTACAGTAGCATCATTTGCAGGTTTGGATGTCCACTTGAAATTTGTACAGACCAAGGTACTCATTTTGTGAATAAGTTCCTATAGGAAATTTTTTATCAAGGCTCAAGGCCTACCATCAACACACTTGAAGAATTATGGATCACCTAGAAACTGCAAAATTTGTCCAGGTTATACATAGCCCTCTCATTTCATTTTTGCTCAAGTTTTAGTAGTTTTTACCCTTTTTCATTCTTGTTCTTTAAGTTCTTAGCAAATTTAGCAACCCTTTCATAGTCCTTGACATAAGTACAATGTTTGGAGTTTTTCTGGGAAATTTTCAAGCATTTTTAGAATTTTTCCAGCATTTCTCATCATTTCAAATGTCATTTTCTTACCAAATTGGAGGAATAGAGGAAGCTCTATATGGTTTTGAGGGGGGAAATGGGCTTATACCTATAGGATATTTTTTGAGAATTTGTTTAGAATTTTTTTGGATTTTTTTGAATTTTTTTGATAATTTTTCTCCATTTTTCTTTAATTTTGGATATTTTCCCAAAAAAAAAGGGGGCCCCCATAGGGAATTTTTTTCAAAAAAAAAAGGGGGCCATGAGGGATTTTTTTCAAAAAAAAATCTCTCTCTCTCTCTCTCTCTCTCTCGCTCTCTCTCTCTCTCTATCTCTCTCTCTCTGTCTCCCCCCCCTGCCCCCCTTTTTTTATTATTTTATTTTATTTTATTTATTTATTTATGTATTTATTATTATTTTTTAAATTTATTTTTCTTTTGACTTTTATTTCTTTTATTTTTATTATTTACTTATTTATTTTTTTATTTTTTTATTATATTATTTATTTATTTATTTATTTATTTTCAACGTTGACAAAGAATGAGCGTTCAAAAAAAGAGAGAGAGAAAGAGAATACTTTTCTTTTGTATTTAAAAAAAGAAAAAAAAAATAAAAAATATATATATATATATATTAACTTTCATTATTCAACCCTTTGCCTCTGGATCGCACCTCGAATGACCATTTTTTTCAAAAGTGGGGTCATTTTCATGTATTTTGGCTCCTCTGGATTCATTTTTTAAATTAATCTTTCCAAAATCCCAGCTTTTCTTTGCCTTTTGGTCAAAACCCACTTGTTTTGAGCACATTTATCACATGTTTTTCTTTCTCCACATGGTCCACATGGTCTCTTCTCACTTTGTTTAACCTTATATGTCACAATTTCCCATATGTGCCCTCTGTACCTATACTTTTTTATCTTTTCGGCCCTCTCCAGACCCCATAATCCTGTTCCCTCACCCTCCCATTACCCTTCTGCCCAACCACATCCTTACCCCACCCTGCCCTATCCATCTCAGCCTCCTCAGCCCTCCCTTCCCCATCTTTCTACCGTCCAATTGCTCTCCTTTGCTTTTTCCATGCAACAATTCCACTTTTGGGTTCTTCTCTCGTGATTGTTCTCTCCTGCTTCTGGTGGACTTGGAAGCTGCTCAGGTGTCATTTTGAAGATTTTGCACCACAAGTATCATGGTGTCCTATCTGCTCATAGTTTTGGTTGTAGCTTTCCAGGACGGAGAGCACATTAGGTGGTGGGCAACTATTGAGCCCATAAAATTCATATTGGTCAAATTCAACCATAGTGAAAGTCAACCACAGTCAAAGTCAAAAGGTCAAAGTCAAATTGATCAAAGTCAACATGATCAAGGTCAAAGTCAACATGGGCAAAGTCAAAGTGTTCGAACTTCAGGTGTCAAAGTGCACAGGTAGTGCACAATTAAGTGTCCACAAAGGGTGAATTGGAGAAAGTGGTTGCAGGTTGCAGAGGATTTCTCTAATTTCCCTAAGGTTCAAAAGTGTTGTTTAAAGTGTTTTGGAAGGTTCAGGTGAACCCTCTCTTAAGTGCACAAGTGAATTCTTGAAAGGAAAGTGTGAAGGTATGTGAAGCGGCAGTGTACGCAGAAGTGAAAGTATGGCCCCCCAATTAAAATTTTTGCTTTAGTCTAAAGTCACTACAAGACAAAACAGGGATTCGTTGGCTGCCACTTGTGAAGACAATCTTGGGACATCAAAGTGAGCACCAAGATACTCTTGGAGTTAGGGCGTATGTGAATCGACACTCAAATCAAGGCAAGGACTATTCTTGGACTATTCTAAGTGTAAGCAAGAGTGAGCATGGTCTAAGCTAGGCAAGAGAGAGAAGTGCAAGTGAGACACAGTGTGCGACGTAGAGAAGTGAAGTGCAAGGTGTGCATGAAGAGTGACTAAAAAGTGTGCAGAGAAGTGCTAAGCGAGTCCCCCAAGGATCCCAAGGTCTCATTGCAGTGTGTGCATGCCAACAGAAGGTGTCCATCCCTCCCCCTTATTGGAAGCTTGGTGCAAGGTGTGCACAAGTGCAGGCTTGGAGAAGGTAGAGGTCTGGTGCAGAGGAGGCCGGCAGCAACAAGACCTTGGGTATTTGGTATTTTGTAATTGAGCACTCTGTGGGATATTGCACAGAAGCATTGGATTGTATTGTGCATCACCATTGTATTTGTCTTATTATAATCAATCAAAAGATGCTTCCAATGTGTATCTTTCTTCTTGTTTTCCCCTTTTCTCCTACAAACACTCAAATCCATTCTTGGCCAAGAATCCCTCAACAACTTCCAACATCATTTTTTTGATATTCAGGGTCATTTATTAGTCCATCTTGTGAATGAAATAGAGATTGCAGGTGTTGTAAGCACTCGATGGATGTTTTGGATCGAGCGATTTATGGGAATATTAAAAGGTTATGTGCGACAAAGAGCAAAGCCAAAAGGATCTATGGCAAAGGGATGGATGCTTGAAGAGTGCATGTATTATGTTAGTGAATACCTTGAAAGAGTTCATGAAGAAGCTCTACGTGCATGGACCAAAGAGTCTTATTCAAAAATAATAGATGAGGTATTATCAAGTAAGGGAGTTCAATTTCAATTTATATTACAAGAAAAAAGAGATATTTCTACTTTTGTAGCATATAACAACAAATTTATGCAAGCATTCGTTAGCGAGTATGAACAAGAACTTCAAAATCTCCGAAGTAAAAGGTGAAGAAACAAAAGATATAGATGTAATCTCGATGGTAACAAGAATACAAATATATCTTCTTTCATGGATTGGGTATATACTTGTATGCGACGAGCCAATGCCAATAATGAACATATCTCAGATGAGTAGAGGGAGCTAATGATAGGTTGTGAAAGAAAGGTAATTTAATTCTAATAATATTCCATTTGGTCACATATATGTATATTAGTTTCTCTTTAACAATTTGATTTTTATTATAGGCTCGAATGTTCACAAATATGTGGGCTTTTGGATAGCATATTAGAATCAAAATGATTGATTCTTTACATAAAACAGAGGATTCTAGCATTGTTTCTTCTTTCATGAAACTATCATGTGCTAGCTCAAAAGATATAAACCTTATAGGGAGCAAACTTGGCTACGTAGGAATAGTTGTTTGCATAAATTTAATGCCCAAATAGTGATGCAAATGCCCCAAATCAGACATCTCAAATGAGGCATGCAAATCAGCAATATGCATGTCATGAGGACCAGTGAGCAACATGTCATCAACATACACAACAATGATCAGAAGCACATCATTAGCACGCTTAACATATAAGGTTCTTTCAGTTGGACTGTTCTCAAAACCATGTGCAATGAGATAGGCATGTATCTTTTCAGACCAAGCATGTGGTGCTTGCTTTAAACCATATAATGCCTTCTTTAACCTGCACACCTGGTTTTCATGCCCTTTCTGCACAAAGCCATGGGGTTAAAAAACATACACTTCTTCATACAAGTCACCATTCAGAAACGTTGTTTTAATGTCCAATTGATGTACATTCCAACCATGATGTGTTGCAAGTGCACAAATGCTACCAATAGTAGTCATTCAGCATGTAGGTGCAAAGGTCTCATCAAAATCAATGCCTCTTTCCTGTGCATAACCCTTTGCGACAAGCCTAGCCTTATACCTGTCCACTGTTCCATCAGGTTTATGCTTTAGCTTGTATACCTACTTAGTGCCAATGGACCTCTTGCCAGGAGACAAGTCACATAGAGACCAGGTATAATTCTTCATGATAACATCATTTTTAGATTGCATTGCAGCCATCCAATGTTCAGAATTTTGTGTTTCATCAAACAAAATAGGCTCAGTCTCATCATAGAGACTAGATGCAGCCATAGCATAACAATCTGATGCAAAAGAGGCACTATGAGAGCCTGAACAAGTATGATATGACATAGGTGCATCTAATTTGTTATTACACAAAGTCTGCACTAGCCATTTTGGCATAGTTTTTGTCTCCTCAATATTAGCTCTCTTATCAACAAGTGCATCATGCAAATCTGCATCAGAAATGGAATGATCTCCATCATCACATGAAACTTGCAATGGTTGAGAAGATACCTCATTAGGACCAGCACTAGATTGTCCACCTATAAAAAGAGGTAGCAAAATATCATACATGTCTTGGGAGCTAACAGATGTCTCCTTTGTACATGAAAGTAAGGGCTGAATATCATCTTCCAAAAAACCATCAGGGCTAACCAAAATGCATTTAGTGTGTGGGTGATACAAATGATAGCCTTTGCTTTCACAACTCTACCCAACAAAAATACATTTTACTGCTTTATCATCCAATTTCCTGCAATGTTGTTTAGGCACTAATGCATATGCTAGACAACCAAAAACACGTACATGAGCAACTGATGGCATGCGACCATGCCAAGCCTAATATGGATTGATAGACTGTAGTGCTTTAGTGGGACACCTATTAAGTACATATGCTGCATACATAACAACCTCAAGCCAGAAACTATGTGGTAAAGCCTGACTCTTGACCATACATCTCGCCATCTCCATGAGTGGCTTGTTCTTCCATTCAACAACTCCATTTTGTTGAGGTGTATATGGCGATGTACACTGATGTTTTATCCCACATTCAGCCAAAAATGCATTAAACTCAGAAGACATATATTCCCCCCTCCCCCCCTTGATCAAAATGGAGGATGCCCATTTTATATGCTGACAGATTTTCAGCCAAAACCAAAAACTGTTTGAAGCACATGAACACTTCATACTTTGCTTTCAATGGATATACCCATGCATGCCTGGAAAAATCATCAATGAAAGTCACAAAGTAAAGATAGTTTCCAAAAGAGGGTGTCTGCATAGGACCACAGACATCACTATGAACAAGCTACAATTTCTGTGTATCTCAAACAGAACCATCTTTTGGGAATGAGGAACGCTGTATTTTGCCCAAAATACAGCCTTTACATACATGTTTACCAAGTGCCTCAAGTTTGGGCAAAGAGGACACCATTTCAAATTTCTATAGGCATAGCCATTAGGGTGAAAACGACCAAAAAGGGGTTGTTTGCTAATGAGAGATTAAGGAAATTGACAAATAGAGTCTTTGCACGTGTACAAGAATATAACATTGCTGTCTCTTTTAACCGTATGAAGAATTTCTTTTTTTAATACGATTTTCTCTAAAAGCACCGCTAAAGTGATGAAGAGTCTCGTATTCAGTGTACAATTTTTCGGTTTGATGCAAAAAAAGATACTTTGGCACACTACACAAATCATATTCTCGAATTTTCAAGAAGGAATTGATTTTTGAAGATACGAAATATTTTTGGGTTCACAAAATTTCATGATCATTCAGCGACAGGGTTTACATCAAATCAAAAGTTTCCACATGTACAAAGCCTTTTTCTCTATAAATACTACCAAAATTTGTGAACGTCGGTTTCTCGCTTTGAACATTCTTCTTCTTCTAAGTTCAAATGGCTTCTTCTTCTCGTCGTCCTTCCAATCGTGTAACCTCATGTGAGGTTTACAATAGAAGAGAGGATTCTTTGTGGAAACCTCTTTCTGTGAAAGTAAATGAATGGGTAACTATGCTTCCTAGCTGCAGAGGTGCCCATAAAGTCAAGCGTGCCAAAAGAGACAACACAAGAAACCACTGGAAGGGACGTATTCTCAGTTTCAAATTGAAGAGATGTGGTTGGTTTGCACGAGTACAACATGTGTACACCGCTAAGGATCTTGTTCTAGAAAATCATCTGCAATTCCCTTCGTACTGTAACTGAAGTTTGACAATGCTCTTCTATCATTCCAGTTGTTTTTGTATAATAAAACATATGTTTTTGTACTGCAGATATCTTTCCTTCCAATATTGTGGAATGGCAACCTGTTGAATGTTTAACAGGAACATTCAGAGTTTCTTCATAAGGAATATGCAAAACTCATGTCTGTGGACAAATTTGTTCAATTTTTCAATAGCATAGAGTTATTTGTCCATTATGCAGATTATCAAGTGCCATCAGGGACGAGTTCTTATGGAAATCTTGTACATGTACCTGGTCCTTGCATCTCTTCATTAGATTGGGATGCTCTTGATCATTCAACAGTTTCAAGTTTTCTATGCAAAATTGAAATTTGACATCCAAAAGGCAATGTTAGCAGGCCGAATTTCAAGAAGGATAAAAATTCAATGGTTTTTGCGTATTCATGTCTTTGTAGCATGCTTTAAAATCATGTTATTACAGAAAACAAAAACAATGTGATTGAATAGGAGAGTCTCTATTTCAAAGATTGATGATGTTTTAGGTAGGGAATGGGATAGCAAAGAAGTTCAAAAGCTAGGTGACATTATTTTATGTAAAGTTAGTCCCAATTCTCTTTCAATCTCATATCAGATATGTCGACAATCTCTAGTTCTAGGACATGACTATAGAAGGTGGGAAAAAAAGCTTGGACTTTGGATAGCCTTGGACTCATAAGAGAGCTGTCCAGAATTTGAGTTACAAGTATTGATTCATCCAGATTTTCGATCAAGGAAAATAATTGTCACTACAAATTGGAATCTCAGAAATGTAAGGGAGCTCCTAGAATACCTTGATGAGGTATCATCTCAGTGTAGATTCTCAATTAATGATGCAATAGGTAACATTAG
The DNA here is from genome assembly GCA_020310875.1 of Ceratopteris richardii. NCBI lineage: Eukaryota > Viridiplantae > Streptophyta > Polypodiopsida > Polypodiales > Pteridaceae > Ceratopteris > Ceratopteris richardii. The sequence continues at coordinate 27,139,874 of CM035442.1, forward strand.
ATCAGAGAAATCATTATCTTGCATAAGTTGCCTGCCACCAAGGGTGATTAAGTTCCAACCCTTAAGATTGTAACAAGTTAACCCTGACATTCTTACATAATGTATCTTCCTCTAATAGAAGCTTCTATTGATACTTCCATTGAATTTTCTTTGCAGGATGGTGACAAAGAATGTGTGTTAAATTATGAATTTTAAATGTCTATATTCATATTTGCATTTTTTAATTTACTTTCAAGTTTTTGATGAGGTTCTTATTGTACAATGATAAGAATATAAACCAAGACATTCTTAGATATTTTTTAGGTCCTTTATTTCATATTTCCATTGATTTTTAGTTGCAGGAGTGAATTGATGACTTCAATTATTCCCCTTCATCTAAACTCATATTGGCATTTTTTTGTTTAATCCTACATTTTGATGAGGTTCCAACTAAGAAATTCCATATCTAATTTCAGATGAACAAGAGATCTAGAATTCAGGAACTTGCATAAGTTTAATTAAGAAATTGTTTAATTATACAGGAACTTGCATAAGTTAATTCTAGATGAACAAGAGATCTAGAATTCAATATCTAATTTCAATTTAATTATTGTAGTCTATTAAATGTACACATTAGTCTCAATTAAATAATTTGACTCTATCCATCTTTTCTATCCTCAAGTAATGCAAGAGAAAATATCATGGTACACATAACAAGTAATATAAGAGAGGGTGGAGAACCTGGTACAGATTCCAATCCAAGGTTTGATACTTCAAAATATGAAGAGCATGACTTAAGGCATGAAACAAAGGAGACGAGATAAGAGAAGATGAACAATGCAAGCGACTAATGCAATCCGAACTTGTCGGATGGCCCTTATCGCTTAGATTGGTCATGTTAGCAAGCTACCGTGAGAGACTTCAACAAGTGACCTTGCGTAAAGATTTGACTCATGAGTATAAAAACAACTAGCAACAGCTCATCTCATGCAAGGTTGCTAAAAGGGAATCCTATGCTGAAATGGATTTCAATCTAAGACTCAAAAATGATTCAACCCTTTCTATCCTTTTTGGAGTCCTATTTTCTCTGTTACTTCTATCCCTTTTTGGAGCTTTCATCTTGACTCTTTTTGTTGGTCCCATGCTTTAATGGTGAGTGAAGAGGAAGCCCTTTCTTTTTATCTTTAGACTTTTTTTTATCAGGTGGAGGGGGTGGAGATGAGTCTGGATCATTGGGGTAGATTGCATGTTTCATGATGCCATTTATTGCTCTCTTTCTGATCAAGATGATCCATGCATCTGGGTAGTCTGATAAATTCAATTTAGGACTGTAAAACCTTCTTTCCAAGAATCTTACAACATTTGCAATCACTCTCCAGCCACATGATGTTGAGTCTCTCTGCAATGGCACATGAATTTGTATGTATCCAAATTGCTTTTGTTCATTCATTTTAGCAATTCTAGGAAAATTCTGATCAATATGCATCTTGAAAAGCTTTGCAGCACTGCATTCTAAAGTAAAAATCAGAATGGATGGCATGGCTTTTAAATAGAGAACAGCAAAATGTATAGAAACTTACACTTTGCAATTCCCATGTTGTGATTGAAGAGGAAAAGAGCTTGATATGCATTGAAGTCAACAATAATCAAACTCCAATGGCCCCTGTCAATGAGTTGCATGTAAATATACTTTCTTAAATGAAACAAATATCTTTCCAAAATGAAGATGAATACTTGCTTTTCAATATATGGGTAGATAACACATTCTACCTCTTCTGTAAAATCCTGAAGAAAGGACTTGGCATCTCCATGTTTATGCAAAAAACAGTGTGTCACCAGAGGATCTAAAATAAACTTTTCTTTGAACTGCTTCCTCACATTGTTGAAGAAGAACCTTACAAATCAAGAAATAAAAATTCAGTTAAGGATTTAGAAAATTAAGCAAAACAAAAGCACTTTAAGGCCTCTAGATATACCTGAGTGAAATGTTGACCACACTATCTGATATTTCAACATGAAGCTCCCTCAACATTTTGTTGTCTTCAAGTCTAATGTCAAGAAACCATTCTTTTTGCCATGGCATTGCAACATTAACTATTATCTGTCCATCTCCTTTCTTAAGGAGCTCTTTATTTGCTTTGTGTAACTTTTGAATCTGGGTTAAGATGACACTTTCCTCTGTAAATAATCCCTGCTTTTTCCTCTCCTCCTCACTATTTGCTGCAGTTCTAGTTTCATGATCATGAGTGACCGGAGGGTTGATCTCTTCAATGACAACTATTGTTTTGGGTGCTTGAGCTGGAGGTATATTTAAAATATCGAAGAATTTTTTATCATGGTGATCAATAGGAACCAAAGATTTATCAAATTTATATCTTATTCTTGAAACAATAACATAATCATTCGCCATTAGTGTTACCCTATGAGAATGAGTAGCACATAAATAGGCATCATTCATAAAATCAATAGCAAAGACCTTTGCAGCTTCTTGCAGGCATAGCAGTGCTTGAGTTTGCCACCTCACATTGGCAAAGGATGAGGTCTTCATCAAAGAACAGAGGTTGGCTAAGATCTGCTTGACAACTCTCATAAATGGAAGTCTAGGGATCAACAATCCCACATACTTTTGAGCTCTTCTAATTTCCCTCAAGGACTTTACATGGTACTTGACCCTTTTTTTTTTAAGGCTTGTCTGATACATTGGCTTGAACCTTCTGGGGATTTTGCTCTTGGAAATTTTGCTCCTAGGCATTTTGGTCCTGACCCTCAGGGTACAACTTCCTTGCTGTCTTTTTGGTCATAGCCATACTCTGCACAAAATGAGAGTCTTTAGGCAAGGAATTAGGAAAAGTGGAAACTTTCTCTCAAAAAGCTATGATCAATGACTATTTCCACTGTCAGAGACATGACCGATCCAAGCGATGAGAGTCATCCAAAAATGCCCGGATGTCCCTTATTGCTTGCATCAATCGTCCTTGAATTCATCATCAAATATCAATAAATACTAGTTCAAATATGCCTTCGATGCAAAATACTCAAGTATCACTAAGAAAAGCATAATTTGCAAGCTATGATCAATGACTATTTCCATTGTCAGAGACACGCGACCGATCCAAGCGATAAGAGTCATCCGAAAATGCCCGGACGTCCCTTATCGCTTGCATCGGTCGTCCTTGAATTCATCATCAAATATCAATAAATACTAGTTCAAATATGTCTTAAAATGCAAAATACTCAAGTATCACTAAGAAAAGCATAATTTGCAAGCTATGATCAATGACTCTTTCCACTTTCAGAGACACGACTGATCCAAGCGATAAGAGTCATCCATAAATGCCCGGATGTCCCTAATCGCTTGCATCGGTCGTCCCTGAATTCATCATCAAATTTCAATAAATACAAGTTCAAATATAGGTAAAAATGCATAACACTCAAGCATCACTAAGAAAACCATAATTTGCAAGCTATGATCAAGGACTCGATGCCATTTAAGAAACATGATCGATCCAAGCGATTTGGGTTATCCAAAAATCTCGAATGTACCGTGATCGCTTGGATCGGTCGTGTCCATATTACCTAATGCAGAGAGCGCTCTCTATAGAAATTGTGAAGAAACAGCTTAAAAACTTGGTGGTGATGGAACCTCGATGCTTGAAAAGTGTTGACAAAAAAAATGAAAGAAATGAATAGGGAAACTTAAATAGTTCCTAGAACTGAGTTGACCATTCGTGCCACATGGCATGCTACGATTGGTCCACATCATATAGCCAGAATTCCAACATCTTTTGCCACGTGGCATGATTTGATTGGTCCACATCATCTATCCATTGAATCGACCAACGTACACTTTGCCACGTGGCACTTAGTGATTGCTCCATGTCATTCGATCGTTACTTCCTCCCTCCTCGCCTATAAATAGCTACTTCCTTCACAAACTCAAATTTTGAACCTTCATAGAATTTGTCTCATTTACATGCGTATTATTCTTTTGTCCCCGACACGATCGATACAAGCGATTTTCACCGTTTGACCTACGTTGACTCACTTTAGTCGCTTGCATCGGTTGTGTTCTTCTCATAAACATACAAGAGAAGCTGCAGCTAAGATGGAGGGAATGAATGAGATTCTTAGTGTCTCTCCATCAGAGAAAATTCTTGATTTCATGGTTCAAGAGGGTTTAATTGTAGATTATTTTCCTGATGCAATGACGATATTCAACCCCAAATTTGATTTTGAAAAACTCCTAGAGAAATAAATTTTTTTTCTTAAGGATGAGTGGGAGATTTTTCTTGGGGTTGGTCAATGGAAAGATCCATTCTATTTCTCAGAAAACCTATGTCCATCCTCACATATTTGGGAAGGATCCAATAGATAGGGCTAAAATCACAAGAAAATGCAAAAGGATATCCCCTTTGCCACAGAAGCTTGATTTATGCCCAGAGCATGAAAAGGACTGCTGCTTGCTCCCTTTAAACATTGCCTTCTTGATATGGCTTGATCACATCTCAGTTGAAAAGGAGGAAAATGTTCATGTTGAAGACGAGCCTTTCTTAGAGCTGACACTTGAGGGAAGCTCAAAAACTATGAAAGGTGTCATGGACATTGTTGAGGAGATCAATCTCCAAGCAGAAGAAGAGCAGGTCAAAGGTTTTGATGTGGTCACTTTTAAAGTAGAAACTGCAATAAGGGAGCCAACTGAAGAATTTCAAGTGTCTGAGGAGTCCCTACTTCTCCCAAATCTACCTTTTTACTTTATCTCTAAAAAAGAGGTTACACCTCTATTTTACATTCATGAACTTTTCAATCTAAGGGAGGACTACTGCCTTGCAGTTATAGCTGAGTCAGAAGAAGTTGCAAGGAGATTCATCAATAAGAAAGGAGAAAGAAAAGAAGAATTTTTGCGTCTTGATTTGGATTTGTCTAATGAAGAATTCAAAGATTCATCACAAGCTCTTTCAAAATGCTTTGAGAAAGCTATCTCAGAGAAGCCAAGACTTGCTGATGAAGAGTTTGATGAGCATCAGAAGCAACTTGGAATATACTCGTTTGGGTGCGGCTATTCATTCTTGGATGTTGCTGAGGACAAAGGAACAATTTGTATTGGCTCAAAAGAGCTCATCAAGGAGGAAGATGAGGTCAAGGTATGTTGTTTAATATATTCTTATGAATTTAAGGTTTTGTCTGAGATCTCCATTTTTAGTGAGAAATCGACCACGACCGATGCAAGCGATAATGCCCATCGGATGATTTCCGTTGGGCCTTATTGCTTGCATCGGTCGTGTTCGGACTTGAAGAGGAAGATGAGGTCAAGGTATGTAATAAAATATATTCTCATGATTTTAAGGCTAAGGAGATGAGATGTGACAATCGGTTTTCTCCAAGGTCTCCATTTAGACTGTGAGAAGTCGATCACAACCGATGCAAGCGATAAGGCCCATCGGATATTTTCCGTTGGGCCTTATCGCTTGCATCGGTCGTGTTTGGACTTGAGGAAGATGACGTCAAGGTATACAGTTTACTATATTCTCAAGAATTTTAGGCTAAGGATATGAGATGGGACCGATGCAAAATCTCTAGCTTGTATCAGATTTGTCCAAGCTCTCCATTAGAAGTGTCAGAAATCGATCACGACCAATGCAAGCGATAAGGCCCATCGGATATTTTCCATTGGGCCTTATCGCTTGTATCGGTCGTGTCTAGGAGTTGCATGCAGCATTGATAATAGATATTTGGCTTGTAATAATTCCCCTGATTCAATAAATATAACATGTTTCTAGGTAGTTTGCAAAGAGAGATTGATGACGACCGATGCAAGTGATAACGATCGTCTGAATTTCTCTAAAGACCCTAATCGCTTGCATCAGTCGTGTCTCCTGGTTTTTGTCTAATTATTTCAAGTTACTTTTCATGACTCCTAAAGTGTGCTTGCACTTCATCTTACCTTGTTTTTTCATTTTTACCACAGTTAACTTTATTGGATGAAGACAATTACCTTGGCAGGGGCAAGTGAACAAGAAAAGCCATAGAAGAGAAAGGAAAAGCAAAGGTGGATATTCATTCTATTATCCACTATCTTCCAAACTTGAAGCCAGACACTTTTTGTGTTATTCACAAGCATTATAGTGAGGAGCCAGACTTTGCATTGTTCTGCTTGAGGACTCTATCAAAATACATGGGTTTTACTCAAATACCCTTTAATGCTTTCAAAGTTTTGCTGCTTGAAAGAGCAGCTGCATTCAAAATTTTTGGATATGCCCCAAGACTCAATGCTTCAAGGGCAGGGTACTTTCTTTGTTATTCAAGCTATGCAATGGCTGCAGGGGTGTCAGATTTAAAAAGCATTGCTGGATAGAGGAGAAAAGAGTTCCTCAGATATAGAGGTGATTTGCCAGAGCCAAGCTCTTTAAAGAGGCTCAAGCAATGACTTCATTTTTTCAAATTCTATATCTCAAAAAATGTCCATATACAAAAATTGCCCAATGTGATATAAGACATTGCAAATTTTTTTGGTGTAATTGATCCATGGCCTAATATTAATTGTTATTGATCCATGATTTGTTCTCTGGTCAAAGTCATCTGATGGTAATAGACATATTTTTTCAAAGCTTAATACATCATGAAATGTACATACATGAAATAAAAGACATTGCAAATATAAAAGATCTGTTTGAAATGTAGTCTTTTTCATTTTGTGATATTGATACATGATGATTTTGTCTGGTGATAGTCATATCCTTCTGATTATATTTGGCATGAGGTCCTTTGTAATTGTCTTCTAAAGAACCAATCAAAAAGCTCTCTGAAGGCATTGCTCTTTGTTACTCCTCTTCCTTGTACACCTAAAGAAGCTTGTCCTTGCTTGATAATGAGATTTTTCCATGCCTTGGGTGTTCAACATGGCAAGTGGTTCTTTTTCTGCAAAGAATGCACCATGCACAAGAAGAATATGCTAGAAGAGCAGAAGAATCTCATTAGATCTTTATTTCAATTAAAAATAAATAAATTGAATAAAATATCTTTGGAACTCACCAAGTAGTATGTTATGTCTTTGGCACCCCATGCCTCTATGATGGTTTCTAAAAGCTCTGTGGTCGCCTTTCTGAAATCTGTCACATAACTTTTTGATGTTACCTGCTACCTCATGATCTTAAAAAGATTATCTTGTTTGACCCACACCTCCATTCTCTTTTTTGCTATTTCTGGTTTGCTTTTTACATTAGTCGTGACCTCAAAAATTTTTTCCAACAATTCCAAATGGCATTTAGTTGTTTGTCATCATGGTTGCTGAAGAATCTCCTTGCTTTTGCACCAACCATTGAGACATCCTGTAGTACATCAACAATATTTTGTGAAAGCTTTGGATCTTTTCTTAGATGAACATCACCACCATGAAATCCCATTTCTGAAAGAAGACATTCACATTTTTTTATGCACTCATCTACAAGAGTTGTAGGCTTGATAGAATATGCATAATCCAAGTGAAGATGGACCAACTTGTCAATGATTCTTAACTCTGCATGTAGTATACATATGTGTACATTTGTCAATGCTATTGGAAGTATGGGATCCCAAATCATTGAAGAAGATGAGTAGTTATGAAGAATAACATTTTGTCTGGAAGGAGCCTTGTAGCTCAGTGATGAGTAGCACCTCCTTTAATGTCAATCCGGGAAGATGTGAGGATGGTATGAAGACCTCGAGCAAGTGGAGGCACAAGTGCGTGAGTGAGAAGCACACAAACATGCACACACATACACACACACGCGCACACACGGCAAGACAAAGAGTGAGGAGCAATGGAGCTCTTAGATTACTTTCAAAAAGCTCTTACAAGTTCATTTCAATTACAATCTAATCTCAAAAATGAGCTCTCTAGCTCTATTTATAGTTTTTGACTAGGTTTTGGCCCTGTCCAGACCTAGTGTCCGGCCTAGTTAAAAATTAGGTTCCAGGGCCAATTTGAGGGCTTAAACGGAGTCTAAAAAATATGAAAATTGATATGTAGGTACTTCTAAGGCTCCTCAAGCTCAAGGACTCCTTGGCTTGCACAAAATGGAGCTGCAAAAATATGAAATGGTATTTACAATGATTGTTAGTGATAAGAATCACTGTTATAAAGATGTTGATTGGGTAAAATTTGAAGGGCCTATCTGCCAGATTTGCGTTGACTGCTTTGTCTACTTAATCCTTCACCTCGCTCTGACTCTCTCCGCTGGCTTCCTTGTCTAGTCAGTCCTTGGGTGCCCATACTGCTCTCAACACCCCCCCCTCTCTCGCGTCTGTCGTCCCTGACAGACCCTTGTTGCTGGGAGTGTTGGATGTAATATTCCACAACCTGAGTGGCAAGCTGATGTTCTTGTATGCGTAGTCCTCTAGCCAAGTCTGTCATCATACGATCCCAATCAATTGGTCCTGGAATGTCCGGATGTGGCAGACGTAACTGATCTGCATGGATCGCTTGTTCTACTGCGAAAAGATGTAGCAAATGTGTGGGTCTAGGAATGAAAATTTCTGAATGATATTCCCAGAATCCCGTAGAGAACATTTCCTCAAATGTCTGCTTGAAGCATGCGGGTAAGTACTTTATTCGTGCATGCCAGGCAAAGATTATAGTGACCGAGGGAGTCTGGCTCATGTCGTAGACTAAATCCTTGTTACCTTGGGAGAATCCAGGGGCAGATATGTATGGAGCTTGTACCATCCGAAAGGTTTTGAAGACAATGGTCATGAGCTCGAATATTTTCATACACATTTTCGCTGCTATGTCGGGTACCTTATTTAGACGTGTAGACCAGTGCCGAATTGTTGATATCATGTAGGCTATGGTTGGGGTCCCTCGAGGTGGAGCAAAATATGGATAGTTAACCCAAGCCGAGCATTCTTTATTGTTTCGTACCTTGATCGCAAATGCTTGCCAAGATCTGCGACGTACCATTGGGCAATAACATGGATTATACTTGATATGCAGTGGCATGGTTGCCCAGGTGCTCATCATCTCAGGGTAATCGGTTAGTAGACGTGCACGCCAATTAGGCTGGAAAATCGAGCCTGCACGCGCATCTGTCGGTAAGTCCTCTGGCTCAAATTGAGTGGCAAATGTGGGCTCCTTCCCTGTATGTCTTTTAACTTTTGCATTATAATCATGTAGAAAGACAAAATAAGGCATGTATTGCGACTCTGATGTTGTGATTAACCGTTGGTGGGATAGGTTCTGAAAGTAAGAAGACCGAAGGACAGTTTCTTCCAGATTTGTGAGAGATTGTATTTTCACGGCAACGCGATCATCATGTGTCTTACCCACTTTCTCGACCCTTTTGACCCAATTTGGAACTTGAATTTCTAAAGTGTCCTGTCCTTCATCTGTAATCCGACCACCGGGTGTTGGCATTGGCTCGTACGGCTCTTCATAGCTGTCATCGACGACGATTTCCACTACTGTTTCAGGTTCTGGTTCTTCATTGGGCGAGGGTGGCCTTTCATATGGTAAGAGGCGTGCTTGGAGTTCTGCTACCTGCTTCCGGAGGGTCTCTACTTCTTTTGTAGAATGTTGCAAGATTATCGGCTCTTGTTGAGCTGTGGGGGCACTGGCTATCTGTTTCTTTAGGTCTGCACATTCAGTCTCTAACTTTTCATATGACTCCAAGAAATTTGCATGCTCCTCAAGTAAGATACGAATGTCTTCCGATGGGACTGCTCTATACTTGGTAGGGCTAATAGTTGCTCCTGCAATTCCTTCCATAGCCGCTTCAAAGTTGTCTTGGTTTTGTTGTTGAAGCCTCTTGTTCTCTTCTAGTGCTGCTACCATATGCTTCCTTAATAGCCCAAGGTTGCGTCTGAGTGTAGCATTAGATATCATTTGCGCTTGAAGCACTGTTTCTAGTTCCTTGACTGCTTGATCATCTACTGTCGATGTCTTTGATTCCAATTCGGAGTGAGCCTACTGTAAGGTGGTATGCTCGGTTAGGAGCGTTTGGTAATCAGCTTCAAGAGTGTTGACTCTAGCTTGTAGATGCTGAGATTCTGCCTGGAGGGCAGCAGTGCGTTCTTCCAATTGATGGTATTCTTGTTGTAGTTGATGTGCACACTGAAGTAATGTATTGAACGTGCTATTTACATTATGAGATGCAAGGGGAAAAGTTTGAAATGCAGGGGAGGTGGGATTGGGTAGGGGGGTAGTGAATGCTGTGTGTGCCAATGATGTGAGTGGTGAGGTGGGGGGTAAGGGAGGGGGAGATGGTGGAATCGTGGGGAGAGGTGCTGTGGTTCGTGAAATGTCCATTGGGTCAGACAAGGTGGTGTGTACAAGGGCTACCATGTAGGTGGGTATGGTAGGTGAAGTGAGTGTGGTGTTCGTGTAAATTGATGTCGTTGCAAACATCGGGGAAATGTACCTTTGAAACATTGGAGAGCGGATGAACTGCTCCACAAAGGACGGGTATTGGGGTGGTGAGGTCAGGTTGAAAGAGGTGTAGGGGCCCGATGGGAAGTGAGGGTCATGGAATGGAGGTACCCGTATTGGGGGATAGGCTGGGAAACACAGGGTGCCTTCTGTGGGTGCCGGGTTTCCAACCACACTTGGGATTATGGGATGGCCAGTTATGGGTTCGGAGGATAGAAGGGTTGAAGCGTACAAGGGATTGGTGACGAAGGAGAAGAGGGTGCCTTGTGAGGTGGGTTCTCGAAATGAGAATGATGTGAATGAGGATGGGTTATAAGTGAAGGTAGAGGTGATGACTGTCGTTTCTTCCATGGTGGGAGGTGGTGGTGGGGGTGGAGAAGGTGGTGATGGGGGATGCTGGGGTGAGATGGGTGATGTCTGAACGAAGGTTTCAGCAGAGAGGTCAATGGTGGTGGTGGGGGTAGCTATGGTTTCAATGGGTACTTCTTGTGCTGTGACGGGTATCCTGATAGTCTTACCTGCTCGTGGTAATGTGTCAACTCTGCGTTTGTCATACCTCATGGACTGGCGAACTGCAGTATGGACAGCCTCCGGAACTCCTAAAGACTCTGACACTAATTTGAGGGTGTCAATGAAATGTTGATCCACCCCATCATCTGATAGCATTTCTTGCATCAAAGCTTGACCTGACACAAGAGAGAGTTGATGCCTTTCTTGCACTGCTTTGATTGTGTCGTATAACCTTTATAGTTGAGCTGTATATGCAGGTGCACCTACAATTTCTGGCACTTCTTGTTGCTCATCATGATGCTCTTGATCATAATCCTCCTCATCTTCCTCCTGTTCTTCATCTTCATCATCCTCTTCATCCACTTCCACTGTGGTGACAGGTACTTGGGCGGTTGTTGCTTGTGTTTGCACATTCTCCACTTGTTGTGCCTCTTCTGCCTCCAGCTCTACATCTTGTAATAATTGTTCGAAATCTTCATTCGTGAGTTCTTCCAAAGGTGCACCACTGGGAAATTCAAGATCGGTTGGGATGGGAGGGAATATCAAGGTAGAACCATCGGTGCTGCGTCTTGGAAGTCGGAGTGTGAATGGTCGGACTCTTCGGGGTGGAGGGGTGACGTCTGGTGTTAGGGTGGCTCCACGTGGTTGAGCACAAGGGACTTGGACAGTACCTCTCATCTTCTTAGAAGGGGGTCCAGTGGATGTCTTGCCTCTAAACTGCTCTACAGGATTCCACATTAGGACCCGTTGAATAGGGATGTCATAAGCCAAACACCTATAAATGATTCTCGTTAGAGCACAGCAACCATATAAAACCTGTTTCTGCGGCCATCGTTTGTGAGCTAGGTGTATCTGATCAATTATCCAGTGGGGTAAGTTGATGGTGAGGCTCTGTGTCTCTGCCAGATACAAACTAAACCAAATCTCTTTGGGCGGCATGGTGAATCTATCTTGTGCAGGAAAAGAAGTGTTGCATGCACATGCGAAGGTGTATTGCAATATTAGGCGTCATGGACACCATGTCCTTGAGTTTGGTGAGGCTTCAATTCTTCATGTAATCAGGCACTAGGGTCTCCTTCTCGGTAGGAGTATGCATTCCGCGCATATCTAGGGCCTCTCTCACCAAGTTGTTGGATAACCTAAACCTCTTGAGCTCATTTCCTTTTGTTAGAGATGGGTTCACAAATGAGCTTGCACCTTTTGGGTTCTTGTTTGGAGTCAAGGTGTTGATGAGATAGTAGCATCGCATGAAGTCAGGCTTTGGGAGCCGTGCACTGAAATATGCATCCAATCCTACCTTCTCCCAAATCGAACATAGACCTTCTGCATTTTGTAACTTCTCGAATTCTCTTGTAAAGAAATGGTATTTACCTTGCTTCCCATTAAAGTCCAACTCTGATTCCCATAGGTACGTTCCCTCTCCCAAGGGTCCTGCCACTTCACTAAACCAGTGGGAAGTTTTTCCTACGGGCATGGTATGGCCACTGGGAGGGTCTGCAATAGGTATGATTTTGATGGCCTGCAATTCTTCTGGTCTTTCATTTGTCTCAGGCAAAACGGGTAAATTGTCTAAGTCCACCACTTGCTGGCTCGTTTCTGTTTGAGAGCTAGTTCCTGTTGCCTCAGCCATGTTGAAAACTTCGCAGCTGGTTCTGTGAGAATATATGAATAAATGTTAACATTGCAATGGACACAAAAAATGACACTGTGTCCCCTGTTACAACATTAACATGAGGTTCGGGAGAGGTTAGGGGGTTAGTAAGTGCTCGGTGTTTGTGTGTGTAGCTAGGAATTGGGTAGACCTAAGAGCTAAGCGGAATGATGTGGTGTGAGAGTGAAGTAGTTAGTAGGTGGACATGGATTTACAATTGGGGTCCGGGGGTTTATTACAAGTTTTAGGTTGCCAAATGCAATGGATAGGTTTTGATTTTGACTTTGTGGAGGCTCTGGAGAGTGTGATAGGGTATTTACTTGAAAAATGGGGCTTTTTAGGGACCCATTTACAAGTGATTCTACTTGTGCTCCTGGAAGAATACGTGTTAGTGTGTGATGTGTAAGACTGGGCCTCAGATGTTCGCGTGAGTGAAACATGTTTTACAGGGTTTGGCCTTGGTGTAGCTATTTGAGCCCGCAAGCAAGCCTTAGGCACCCAGATTTGTCGTGATTGTGGGCTGGCCTTCATTGACTTCTTGGGTACCCAAATAGACTTCACTTTTGCAGAAGAATTTATGAAGGACTTCTTATTAGTGTTGTGTTGCTGATTACTAATAAGAGGTTTTGGCCGTGGTGTTGGCCTGGTCGGAACAGGGTGTTCGCCTTTTCGCCTCCATACTTGTTTCCTCGGCTGAAACAATCTGCTTTGCTCCTTTTTTCGGCCTCCAGTATAGGTAGTGTTCTGCTTCTTCTGTATTCGATCTGCCTTTGGTTGCTGCATCCCTCTGGCCTTTGGAACAGAAGGGAGTGCCTTCTTATCCTTGACTCCATTGTTGAGACAATCCTCTTTCTGCATCATACATTTTTGGACAAGAATAGCATTGTCAACTTCATGTGCACCCCTGGAAGGACCAGGAGTTCGTGCCTTACCTAGTTCCTTGAGTGCCTCATTTTCCAATTCAACTCTAATTCGACTATGATTTACCCATACCTGAAGAAGTCCACTTCTTAGGTTTAGGTTGACCGCATGATCATAGATCCAGTCCTGACCCAAGACAAGAGGCTCAGTGAGGTCCTCATCTTGACACACTAGTACTTTGGCTCTCGTTACTTCGTCTTGAATGTAGATGGGAAGTTCCACCTCGCCCATGCAAGGGGTTTCCACACCTCCCAATCCTATGAGATATGCTTCAATAGGATTGACAGTTAACTTCAACTCTTGACAGTAAGACAATTTAATAGCACTAGTGGCTGCACCTGAGTCAATCAAGGCTCTTACAGTCCTTGCACCCTTTCCTTGTCCTATATCTAAGGTTATAAAAGGACGTCGATCAATTATCCTATGAGAGCTGATACCTGAAACTTCACACATAGCCACGTGATATCCTTGGTCTGCATATGCACCTAGCCTAGGTTGCTCCCTACCTTGTCTTCTTAATTTCATTCTCCGTATGCGCTCTAAAGCTTCTGCTTGAGCTTCTTCTCGAATTTGCTTTTCTTCTTATTTGCGTTTCTTAGCAATATTGAGTTGACTTAGCATTTCCTCTGTGAGAGGTTCCTGATATAACTTGAATCTGCATCCGCTAATGTAGCTTGGGAGAACATCACCCTCTAAAGTGGCTAGTTGTACTGCTCCACTTGTGGAGATCCTATTTATGATCATAGGTCCGTAGCCTCTTTTCTCTAGTTTTCTCGCATGTTGTTTCAAAGTGTAGACTAGTACTAGGTCGCCTACCTTCAAACCTTTATCCTTAACGTGGGCATCAAAGTATGCCTTCTGTCGTTTCTTAGCTGCATATATCCCTGCAGCTGCCCTCAGTCTTGTTTCTCCTGATCGTTCAAGGTCAAAAAGTCTAGAGGAGAGTTCATGACCCGTCCATTCATGCTCCTGTGCTACTTTCAGTGTTGGTATTAAGAAGTTTAATGGTAGCACTGCATTTTGGCCAAACACCATCTGAAAGGGGGTGGCTTGGAGTACCGTTTTGTAGGCGACTCGGTATGCCCAAACAGCATGGTGTAGCTGTTTGTCCCAATCAGAGCGTTTATTGTTCACTAATTTCGTCAACACATTGCACAGAATCTTGTTGGTGCTCTCAGCCTGGCCATTTGCTTGAGGGTGATAGGGGGCAGACTTCTTATGTACTACCAAGAATTCTTGGAGCAGATTTTCAATAACTTCATTCAAGAAGTGAGTGCCTCTATCACTAACTAGCTCTATAGGTAGCCCGTATCTAGTGAACACATTCTCAAATAAAAACTTAGCCGTTGTTTGAGCATCGTTCTTCGTTGTGGCTTCTACCTCTACCCACTTTGTTAGATAATCCGTGGCAACAATGATATATTCAGCATGGGAACCCTTAGCTGGGGGATTAATAGGACCTACGGAGTCTATTCCCCACTTAGAGAATGCACATCCACCCATCATAGATTTCAGTGGCATCTCATCTTTACGTATAGGATATTGAGTTCTCTGACAGACATCACATCGTTTCACATAGGTATGTGCATCCATGTGAAGGGTCGGCCACCAGAAGCCCGCAAATAGTATTGCCTTGATCACCCGATCTGGTCCAAAGTGTCCTCCTGCTACACCTTGGTGAGCAGTGTCCAGGATCTTGAGATATTCACTCTCATGGACACATAGTCTTAGGTAATCCTCTTTACCACGTTTGTATAGATTATCACCAATGAGTGAGTAATCCTGGGCTTCTTGTTCTAAACTCCTTTTCCTAGCCAGAGTCATGTCTGGAGGGAATGTTTTCGTCCTCAGAAAGGATACTAGTGGTTCACTCCAATCGGCACTATGGACACTTGATAAAGAGTGGCATGTTCCACAGGTGGTTTAGTGCAGCAGATTGGGCATTCCTTGCACAACTTTTGGACATCAGCTTCCATAGTCGGCCAATGCACTCCGAGTCTCCGTAGTGTCTGTAGGGTTCGTCGCCTTGAGTAGTGTTGCTCTAAGGCACCTACATGTGCTAATTGCAACCACTTCACATACTCGTCCTCTTCCACACAACAAGCCAAGATCCCTTGATCTGTGTGCTTGTATATACTTCCAGCCATGATGTGGTACTTTTGGGCTTTTACTACCTGTCTATCATGTGTGGCTATTACTGGGTGGTTAGGCCCGTACCTCAATACTGGCACTAATGGTTTAGCCCACTGCGGCACCACTTCCAAATTAAACAAGTAAGCATCAGGAAGGTCATCTGACACTCCTTGTGGGGCTTCTCCAGATGTGAGCCTAGAGAGATGATCCGCTCTCAAATGAGTCCTCCCTTTCCTTACCACAACCTCGAAATCATATTCCATTAGTAAGAGAAACCATCATACTAATCTTCCTGTATTGCATGGCTTGTTCACGAGATATAACAATGCTTGGTGGTCAGTAAAAAATTTAAACTTGTTTGCAAGCAAATAGTGTCTAAATTTCTTAACTGCATATACCATGCCTAAGCCTTCTCTCTCAGTAGTGGTGTAATTTCGTTCAGCTTCATTCAATTGTCTACTGGCATAGGCAATTGGAAGATCCATATTACCTTCACCAGTAGGTTGTGCGAGTACACATCCAATAGCGTAATTGGATGCATCCACATGAACATGGAATGGCTTATTCCAATCTGGTGTGGTTAAGATTGGTGCTGAACATAATCTTCGTTTAAGCTCCTGGAAGGAATTCTCACACTCATCAGTCCACTCAAAGTTAGTTAGAAGTCCATACATGGGCTTTGCAATGACAGCATACATGTGAATGAACCGGCGGTAGTAACCACAATGCCCCATGAAAGCTTGTACTTCCTTGACATTCTTTGGCCTAGGTAACTCGGCTATGGCTCTCACTTTTTCTTCATCGGTGGATATGCCATTCTTTGACACTATGTGTCCTAAAATCTTACCTTGCCTGACCATGAAAACGCACTTTTCTGGGTTTAGGCACACTTGATATTCTCTACATTTGTCAAAGATTTGTCTCAGTTCAGGAATATGGGTTTGTCTGATGTTGGAATGAGCACAAAGATCATCAACATAGACTTCTAAATTCTTCCTCAGGAACTCCTTTAATACATGGCACATCAGCCTCTGGAAGGTTGTTGGTGCATTGGTAAGCCCAAATGGCATTACCCGAAAGGCGAATATGCCCCATTCTGTGGCAAAAGCTGTCTTATGCTGATTCTAGAGCTATGGCTACTTGATTGTAGCCCGAAAATCCATCGAGGAAGCTGTACACTTCCTTGCCTGCTACTCTTTCTAAGAGGTGTTCTGTGATCGGAAGCGGATAGTTATCTCGAATTGTGGCTGCATTGGCCTTCTTTAAGTTAATGCATACACGTAATTAACCATTCTTTTTGGGCACCACTACAATGGGGGATACCCATTCAGTGTGCTCAATTTCATAGATAAATCCAGCTTCAACCAGTCTATCTATCTCCTCTTTGATCTTGGCAGCGTAATTATCATTGTATGTATATGGCTTTTGCTTAGAGGGTTTGGCATCTGAGGTCATGGGGATGGTGTGTGAGCATATGTCACGGTCCACACCTTTCAAGTCCTTGTAACTCCAAGCGAACACATCTCTGTATTCTCTTAGCAAGGCTATCAATTCTTGCTCTTCTTCTTCCGTCAGGTCATGTCCTATGTAAGTGCATCTCTCTTCTCCTTCTTCCATGGCTACCACAATTTTCTTTGTGGTTTCTTTGTTATCATAGGCCTCTCCTGATTGTGCCTCTCGTTTAGGCATTCTGATCATGACTCTCCTGTCATCTATCTCATACTTCTTAAAATTTTCTGGGACCTCAAACAAAGATTCCTCCTCTTCTTGTGTGACTTCTTTCTTCTTCCTTTTCTTTCCTTCTTCCTTAGGGGTTACATGTGTGGCTAGCCTTATGTCTTTTGTAAGCTCTCCGTGCCTCTGGGGTTGAAATTCTACTTCATAGAAGTATTCTTCATCTGATGCAAAAGGTGGGTCCATAATGATTGACTCTAGATCGGAGTCACTTGCATCCTCAAATGCATCAGGGCTAGGTTCTCACTCTTCTAACACCGCCTCTCCCATGATTGGCTCTATGGAGAAGACTGAAATGTCATAGCCATCTTCATCACAGTGAGGTGTCCATTGTTCTTCATTGATGGCTACATCCATTGTTGCTAGGATTTCTGCCCAGCCGTGGGGTTCAAATTCTTCGTCAGGAAAAACTACAGGCGCATAGGCTGGGTCTTGAATTGATCTATGTGTTTCTTTTGCACCTACCTCTCTGGCTTTTTCTCTCTTCTCTTCTTCTACTACTACTTTGCACATCCATAAGTGGGTGTCTTCATGCATCCATGAGGATCCTGATCCTATGGAATGCACCGATTCTGCATCATCTTTGGCTTTATGGATGGGATTCCATTGGATAGGAGGGACATCCCTATGAGAGTAATCTTTCAGATTCACTTTGGTCGTAACACCTAAGTGTTGCAGGTACAAAGAATTGGTTCCCCAATCCTGTACCACTTGCAATTGTCGCATAAAGGGTCTTCCCAAAATCATCTCATAGGCATGATTTTTGCTAAAATCACATATAGCAAATGTATGCTCGAACTCAACACCACATGTGGTGAGAGTTATTCCTTCCAGTAATCCTAAAGGCCTCTCTATGTGACCATCAGCCATCTGCAATTTCATCCTCGTGGGCCTGAGTGCTGGCTTGCCCCAACGCTTCCATAGGGAAGTGGTAGCAATTGCAACTCCTGCACCAGAGTCGAGAATTGCCTTGGTTGTGTACCCTTGATGGGTAATGGGAAGATAGGTGTTTCCTTCTTCACCTTCACTCATATCTCCTATCTTGTCCAATGGTATTTCGAGCACTGTTCTCTGGGATCCTACCTGGGAACGAGGTTTTGCTATCTCTGGTACTTGTTTGGCTACATGTTTCCATAGCTCTGGCCTTACTTTGAGTAGCTCTTCTAAGGTGAGGTTGCATTGTACTTTAGTGTTTTTCACTACCTCTGTGTTCCTAGGTATGATTGAGTCCTCATTTCGTACCATGACTGTGGGTGCTCTCATACAAGTAGACTTAGCTTCCTATGGGCCTGTGAAGTGGGGTAATTCTTGTAGAGAGTTAGACTCAAAGTCTAATCTTTCCTGAGATTGGGTGCTCTCCTGCTCCTCATAAATGGATGGGATGTCTTGTGGGAATTGGTCATGTGCATCATCCACAAGTTCAATGGGAGGAGGGACTTCACTTTCTTTAGCCCATTTGTCTTCTTGAATCTCTCGTAGGAATTCTGGTGTAAACCGATTCAGAGAAGGAGATGTATCTGGCTCCGTAGAGTTAGGCACATAGGCTTCAGGCACATAGGCTTCCTGGGCAGGAAGACATGCTACTTCACTTGCCTTGTCCTTATGTTGAGAGGCGGGTTCCTTTTCTGATTGAGCAATTAGCTTCTCTATTCTTTCTAACAGTCCATCAAAGTGCAACTGTGTCTTCGCTGAACTAGAGATGTTAAATAGGCGACTGGCTTCAAACATGGTCTGAGCCAATTCCACCATCTTCGCGCAAATTTTGGTTCGTTCTAGCTCTAGTTCTGCTCTAGGGTAACATTTTTCATGATCGGTTACGGTTGGCCCTTCTTAAATTCTGGCCTGATATGCTTTAAGCATCATATTAAGGTCCTCGGGAGTGGGATCTACTAGGACTGATCCTACTCTTGGGGGTGGTGGGTTTAGGTGAGGCGGGTTGGAAGGTGGCGGTTCGGAGGGAGTTGGGAATGGTGGTGGTGTGGTAGTGTGAGAGGGAGTTTGAGATGTGAGTTCAGTTATCCTGGCCTTTGTTTCTCTGAGGCTTTCCTCGAGTTCACTCATCTTTTTTGCCCATTGCCTTTTCATTCTTTCACGACTATCTCTCCAAGCTCTAGTCCTCTTCTTTGTCATGCTCTCTGTTTCACTAACATCTGGGCTCTTTTCCTGGCCTACCCCTTGATTTTGTTGCAATGCTTGAGCTCTAGTGATCACTTGCACTGGTGTAGTGGACACACTTCCTGTGGAGTCTACGACTAACCCAATAACATTAATGGGAGTTATTTTTGGCATATTGCTGGGATTCTTTGGACAATCTCGTAAGAGATGCTCCTTTCCACATTCCTGGCAATAGCCCTGGATCGTCACTGATTGGGGTTGTGGAGGTGGAGGCAAGGGACAATCACGAATGAGATGTTCTCCCTGACATCTGTAGCATGGTCCTTTAGGGAATGGGGGTCTTACTTGCCTAGGTTGAGGCCTAGGGTTGGGGTTTGCATACATGACGTTTGTGTAATCTGACTCCCAACTAGGTTCATTTGGCTCTTCACTATAGTAAGACTCACCATGTTCAGGAGATTGCATGTAGTAAGCCTAGGGACTATCAACATGTGTAGAATCGAAGCTATGGTCACTGGGGTCACTTTCTGATAGCAATGGGGTTACTGGCACTATGGCTCTATTCAGGTTTTCTTCTGCAGCTGCATACTTTACAGGGATTACATTAGTAGGAGCAGATGGTTGTTGTGCTAGCACTGGCTAGGGTCTCAGTTGGGCCTGATATTGCGGTTGGTAATTTTGTTGAGGCCTAGTATACTGTTGTGGTGGATAATGATTCTGGTATCTTCCCTGCTGAGGGTATGGCTGAGGGTAGGTTTGCCTAACTGCTTGCTTGTTGTATGGGCAGTGTTGTGCTATGTGATTTGTGTATCTCCGTTCTATGGTGCAGTATTGGCTACTAGGATTTACTTGGGGTTGAGCCATAATAGGACATACATTCGCCATGTGGTCGCCACCACAAGTATAGCATCTTTTCACAGGGGCAAACCTTGGGATCTGTTTGCTAGAGACGCCTAATTTTTGTGCCACTTTCTCAGCGAGTTCCTCAATTGATGTGGATTGCGTGGAAGAGAGGCTTGAGGCACTATCAGAATCTTTGTATATTTTGGAAAGCTCTAACTCCTCCCCCAGGTTATCCTCGATGTCAATGCACATGCGTACACACTCTTCTATGGTTCTAGGGTCCTTCAAGTACACATAGGATCTTAACTTTGTACTCAGCAATCCATCCAAGAATAAAGCCACTTGCTTAGCTGGTGTGGGGAGCTCCGAAACAGGACATCTTTCAAGATATTGCCTAAATCTTCTTCCTGCAAGTCTCACGGTCTCTTGAGGGGTTTGCTTGAAGTTGTGAATCAATGAGGAGGTATTATGTCTTATGCCACTCTTAGAGAATTCAATAATGAAAGCCTCTAGGAGTTGGTCTATGCTCCTGAACTGTCTCTCATTCAATGGTTGGAACCACGTAAGGGCTGTGTTCCTAAGGGTTAGACCAAAGGCATTATATTGTGTGAATAGGTCCTCCACTTGTTCTGCTCTCAAGACTTGCCTAAACTCTGCCACATGATCGTATGGGTCTCATGTGCCATCGAAGTAATTTTTCATGGACTTGACTAACTGAGTTGGTCTCAAAATCCTGGTGTGTTCTCTAGGTCGTGGTAGAGGGAAGTCTTCCATATTCCTTAGATTTCTTGGGGCTCTATGTACCTCAGGCTCTACTCTATTTGTTTCCATCCTCGTTCTTTCTCTGCCCCCTGGGTTAGCAAAGCTTACTTCTGGCCTATCTCTACTTTTGTCTCTTTGAGTTCCATGAGCTTGGGATGTTCCCGCTCCAGGGTGACCATAGGACACATTTGATCTTGGTTGGGGGAAAATAATTTCACCTTTCCAAGTGTAAGCATGCCGATCATTTTCTGTCACCACAAAGATCGTCTCTGAAGCATGATCCAAGTAGGTCACTATGCCTGGGCTATCAGGATCCTTAAACTCATAGATCATGATTGTTCTTATATCAATTGGCCGATCAGATTTATACCTCCAAAAGGCTTCGTCAGTTTCTCGGTTCAGAAGCAGATCTATGCTCTTGTTGTCTTGGGGAATCCACTCAGGAGTGAGAATTCTCGTAAGAACAGATTTCCCTCGAGGGGTCCTGGGCTCTGCACCCATGTTTCCTTGTTCTAGGTCCTCTATGTCCGTCTCAAGGATCACATTCCCGAATTCATCTGTCCTCTCCGGGTGACCAGTGACCACGTATATGGTTCCCTCTTTATCAAGGTATGCACCATTTTCAAACTTGACAGCAGGGTGCTCTAGCCCAATAGATTGGTCTGGGTTTTTGATTTGGACCACAGAACTTCCTAGGCCGTCCTCATAGATGCTAGCACCTAATCCGTTGGTCCTAAGGTATTCCAGCTGCGTCTTGTAGGGGCCTTCTATCCTGTGCAAGTATGGCACTCTTGAACTTCTGTAGCTCAGTGATGAGTAGCACCTCCTTTAATGTCAATCCGGGAAGACGTGAGGATGGTATGAAGACCTCGAGCAAGTGGCGGCACAAGTGCGTGAGTGAGAAGCACACTAGCATGCACACACATACACACACACGCGCACACAAGGCAAGACAAAGAGTGAGAATCAATGGAGTTCTTTAGATTACTTTCAAAAGCTCTTACAAGTTTGTTTCAATTACAATCTAACCTCAAAAATGAGCTCTCTAGTTCCTTTTATAGTTTTTGACTAGCTTTGGCCCTGTTCAGACCTAGTGTCCGGCCTAGTTAAAAATTAGGTTCCAGGGCTTATTTGGGGGCTCAAACGATATCCAAAAATTACGAAAATTGGTAGGTAGATACTTCTAATGCTCCTCAAGCTCAAGGACTCCTTGGCTTGCACAAAATGGAGCTACAAAAAGATGAAATGATATTTACAATGGTGCTTAGTGATGAGAATCACTTTTAATGGGTGTAGAGGTTTTGAAAGATTAAGGTTGCCTTAGTGCTAAATCTGCGTGAATGTTCATAAGTGCTTCTTTCTGAAGAAAATTGTTGGCCTACTTGCCAGATCTTCGTCGACTCCCTTGTCTGCTTGTGCCTTCTCTCCCTTGTCCACTGCTAACACCCCCCCCTCTCTCGCGTCTGTCGTCCCTGACAGACCCTTGTTGAGAGGGTTTTTGGATGTAGAACTCGACGACGTCCTGCGCTAAATGATGTTCAGCAATTCGCAACCCTTGAGCCAAATCTGTTAGAAGAGCATCCCAGTCTACCGGCCCAGGAACCTCTGGATGTGGCATACGTAGCTTTTCGAAGTGGAGAGCTTGTTCCACTGCAAACAACTGCAAGAGATGGGATGGTCTGGGAATGAATATCTTGGAGTGATATTCCCAGAATCCCGTGACAAACATCTCTTCGAACGTTTGTTTGAAGCAGGCCGGTAGATATTTGATGCGAGCGTGCCATGCATATACAACATTGATCGATGGAGTTGTGCTCATGTCGTATACAAGGTCCTGGTTCCCTTCATTAAATCCTAGTGCTGAGAGATGCTGTTCCTTGACATTTTTGAAGGTCCTGAAGATGACCAGCATAAGTTCGAAAATTTTCAGGCACATCTGAGTCATGATATCAGGAACATTCTTGAAACGGACCCCCCAATGTCGGATCGTTGAAATCATATAGCCAATTGTAGGTGCGCCTTTAGGGGATGCGAAGTACACGTAATTTAGCCACTTCTCACATCCTTTAATCGTCAGCACTGTATGTGTGTACTCCGGCCAGGATCTCCTTCGAAACACAGGGCAATAACATGGATTATATTTGATGTACAATGGCATGTTGTTCCATGTTCTTACCATTTCCGGGTAGGTTTCGAGCAGCCGAATTCTCCACGTTGGTTGGCGGATATGTCCTTGCTTGGCACTCTCTGGGATGTCATCGGGTGCAAATTGGGTGGCAGAGGTGGGTTCCTTTGAGGTGTGGCGCTTGATCTCCGCATTATAATCCGCCATTAGCACGCAAAAAGGTACATACAGATCATCCGATGGCCCGATCCACCTATGGTGTGAAAGATTCTGAAAATAATCAGATTTTATTACCACCTCTTCCAGTTTTGACATCAATGCGATTTGGACTGCCACCCTGTTGGAAGCAGTCAGAGGCACAGACGCCACGGAAGCATGTGAAGACGAAGCAGGGAGCCAGGTGGATCAATCTTTTAAACAAATACATGTCTTATTAATTTTCCCAAAACATTCAACAGTGATTATTATCACTAATTGTAACATATGTATCATAGAAAACCCCATTTTGTAATCCATAGCTCCATTTTGTGCAAGCCGAGGAGTCCTCGAGCTTGAGGAGCTTAGGTAGAATACTCGTACCAAATTTCGTTATTTTTAGACATCGTTTACCCTTCCAAATAGCCTCTAGGACCTATTTTTTAACTAGGCCGGTCATTAGATGTGAAACCGGTCAAAACTAGTCTAGAAACTATAAAAAGAGCTAGAGAGCTCATTTTTGAGGCTGGTTCATTGTAGCTTGTTTGAGATTAGAGTTATTCTTGAGCTTGTAAGAGTATTCTTGAGTAATAGAGCTAATTTCACACCTTCCATTGTATCTTGCTTGTCTCTTCATTGTGTGTGTGTATGTGTGTGTGCATCTTTGTGCTTCTCACCTTCACTCTCACATCTTCTCACATTCACGATCTTCATATCACTCCTACCTCTCCCTCGGATTGACATTAAGGAGGTGAAGCTTCTTAACGTGGTTCTCACCATTGTGCTAGAGCAACACCAAATTTGGCGCCGTTGCCGGGGATCGAGTCTAGGACGAATGTGTGATGGTAAGAGTATAGCAAGAAGAGGCGTTGGAAGGTAAAAATTTCAGTTTTTGTTGTTGTTTTTACTTAATTTTTAGTGTTTTCCACCTTCCCCACACTCCATCTTCATCATTGCATCATCATCTCCATTTCCAAAAAAATCAGAAAATTCACCATATCCACCCATTCACCCCATTTCCCCTCATTTGTGCGTGCGAGAGAGCGAGAGAGAGTTTTTGCGCTTGTATGCACTTGTGTTTTCTTGAGTTTTCTTGCAGGTACAGAGCTTCAGAGCATCAGGAAAGCATCCAAAAGGTAAAAAATGTGTTTTCTGTCAGAGATTTCCGAGTGTGGCGGACCATCGCGATGGTCTGCACTTTTCGGTTTTTGAGGTAGGCGACCACACCACTAGATAGGCGATCCTTGCGCATACACGGAACCAAATTCGCATTTCAAAAATTCGTCATTTGGTGGACCATCGCGATTGGCTCGGACCATCGCGATTGTGTCGCACCATCGCGATAGGCTCACGCCATCGCGACGGCTCGACCGGACCATCGCGACGGTTCGTTTTTTCGGACCATCGCGACGGTTCACTTGAGCCATCGCGACGGTCCACTTGGACCATCGCGACGGTTCATTTGACCCCGGACCATCGCGATTGGCCTATGCCATCGCCACGACAGTGCCACGTGTCACGTTGAACCATCGCGACGGTTCGTTTTTTCGGACCATCGCGACAGCCCAAAATCGGACCATCGCGATTGGCTCAAGCCATCGCATCGCGGACCATCGCGACGGTTCACTTCGGACCATCGCGATTGTCCACCGTTGACCGTTGACCGCGCCATCGCGATTGTCCGCCCGATCACGCCATCGCGACGGTTCATTTTTTGGACCATCGCGACGGTTCGACCTCACGCCATCGCGATTGTTCACTTCGAGCCATCGCGACGGTTCGCTTTTTCGGGCCATCGCGATTGTCCAAATCCCACGCCATCGCGATTGTCCAAATCCCACGCCATCGCGACGGTTCGCTCGGACCATCGCGACGGTCCCAGACCATCGCGATTGCCCACCCCCATCGCAAATTTTGGACTTCAATTTTTGACCAATTTTGGGGGTATTTTTGGAAAATTTTTGGACCATTAGACTCATAGGAGACCCCTTAGCTCATATTTGAAGGAAAATTTGATTGTCAGTTTTTACCCCCCGGGGCCTGAACACGTATAACTTTTTCATCCGAAGTCCGTTTTTTGAGCTTAATAGCTCGTTAGAAAGCTCGTGACGAGTACTACGTGACCTCAACTGTTTTGTTCATAAATTATACGTCTATTTTTGGATAGGCTAATTTGAGGTTCACCTAGTCTGGGACTAGGAAGTCAGGGGGCACACATTGAAAATTTGAGCTTAAAAGGTGTATATACTCCAGTGTTTAATCATCTTGTGAATTGGTCTAATATTGGAATTTTCCAGGTCTAGCAAGGGCAATCCAAGGCAAGCAAGCAAGGTAGTGAAGACAGCAGAGCTTGGGAAGCACGGCTTCTTGGGCAACAGGACATCAGAGCAACCAGAAAAGCCGACTCGAGGTTGGAAGATTACTCAACCCCCTCAGTCAATTTTTAGCTTAGGTTAAATGGTAGTTGTGGATTAACGACGATAGGAACGCCTCAAGTTCAAGATACCTAATTCTATCAAGTTTAAGACTTAAAGTAAAGGTGTGTGTGACGCGAAAACCTAAAGAAAAGAACATAAGTCTGACGGAACGAAAAACTTAAAATCATCACGAAAGTCGAATTCCTGACGCATAAATTAAGACAAGAATCCAAAGAGAAATTGAAGGGGACCAAGAATTAATCACAAAGAACCATTGACGATCTAAGTGTGTAATTGAGTGAGCAAGGAAGAAAATTAATGAACCTTAGATCAGGCAAACATATAGGTAAGTCGGATAGAAGAAGCCTTAGATCATCAAGAGGCGAGTGTAAGAACCACCGCACGATCTTGGGCTCAGCAATTGAACAGTAGTTATCCCTACGAGTTGAGCTCAGAATCAAGTGAATCAGAAATGGCATTTAGCACAGACAGACCAGCAGGAGGGTCTAATGTAGCATACTTAGAAAAACCTGAAGGACCCTATAGAACGCAGTTAGAGTTTCTCCGAACCAACCGACTAGGTGCTCGCATCTATGAGGATGGTTTGCAGAGGCAAGTGGTGCAACTGCACAACCCTGATCAACCCATTGGATTGGAAAGACCAGTGGTGAAGTTTGAGAGAGACGCGTACATAGACAAAGAAGGAACCATGTATATCTTGAGTACGCAGCCAAACGATACTAATGAGTTTGGCACAATCCAATTAGAGACAGAAGGGAAATTTCAAGGAAAAGAACCGTTAGAAGAACCTAGAACACCTAGAGGGAAATCCGTATTAACAAGAGTACTCATCCCAGAGTGGATCCCTCAAGATAACAGGAGCACCGAGTTGTTCATAAATAAAGAGACAGATGAAGCCTTTTGGAGGTACAGAAAGGAAAACCCCAGTGAGGTAGGCATCATTACAATCTATGAATTCAAGGACCCAGATACACCTGGAAAGGTTGTATACCTGGATGAGACTTCAGAAAGAGTCTTTGCGGTGCCTGAGCGCGCTAAAAACACATACACTTGGAGAGGTGAATTGATATTCCCTCCATCCCGAACAAACACGAATGCAAATCAACAAGGGGCAGGAACATCCTCAGCCCATGGAAATCAAAGAGAAGGAAATCACGAGAGACCGGAAGTAAGCTTCATTCACCCCATAGGGAGAGATGGAACAACCACAAACACTAATAGGACGGATAGACAAAGAGAACATGGAATACCAGGTGGTAGAGATGATTTTCCTCTACCTAGACCACGTGAACACGCAAGAGTATTGAGACCCACGCAGTTAGTAAAATCAATGAAGAATTACTTTGATGGGACAGGAGATCCCTATGACCATGTCGCAGAATTCAAGCAAGTACTAAGAGCAGAACAAGTTGAAGACATGTTCACGCAGTACAATGCATTTGGACTAACGTTAAAGAATACCGCTTTAACTTGGTTCCAACCATTGCAACAAAGGCAATTTAGAGACATTCATCACTTTTTAGAGTCATTCATTACTGAATTCTCTAAAAGTGGGGTTAGACATGACACGTCTTCGTTGATTCATAGTTTTAAACAAACCCCTCAGGAAACAGTAAGACTGGCAGGTCGTAGATTCAGACAATATGTCGAACGATGTCCAATGCAAGAGCTACCCTCACAAGCCAAACAGGTATCACTGTTCCTAGATGGCTTATTGAGCGCTAAACTACGCTCTTATGTGTACCTAAAAGAACCCAGAACGCTAGAGGAGTGTGTAAGAATATGTATAGACATCGAGGACAACCTAGGAGATGAATTAGAACTCTCAAAGGTCTATAAGGACTCAGATTGTTCTTCTCTAGCATCCACAAAATTGTCTAATTCGATAGAGGACCTAGCAGAAAAAGTGGCCCAAAAACTAGGAGTTTCTAGTAAACAGGTGCCCAAGCTACCTACAAATGTACGTTGTTACACTTGTGGTGGAAATCATTTGGCAAACATGTGCCCCAATACACCTCAACCTCACGTCAACCCTAGTGGCCAATATTGCACAATAGAGAGAAGATACACGAATCATACAGCTCAGGACTGCCCATACAACAAACAAACTGTGAGACAGAACTACCCGCAAGCATACCAGCAGCCAGGTAGGTATCAAGGCCAATACAATACTCAGCCTTATTACTATAGGCCTCCCCAGAACTACCCATACCAGGCTCAACAGAGACCTCAACCCGTCTTAGCTCAGCAGCCACCCCCACCAGCGAATGTCATCTCAGTCAAATACGCTGCTGCAGAAGAGAACCTAAGTAGGGCCTTAGTGCCTTCTTCACCCCTGATCACCGAAAGTGACCCAAACTCAAACAGTTTTGACTCTACTCATGTAACTAGTCCACCCGCCTATTACACGGAGTCACCAGAGCATGTGGAGACATATCATTATGATAGTCCACCAATGGAACCTAGTTGGGAGCCAGATTATACTAATGTGATGTATGCAAACCCAAACCCACGGCCCCAATTGAGACAGCAGAGACCACAGGGCCCTAGAGGACCATGCTTTAGATGCCAAGGAGATCACTTCATAAAGGACTGCCCACATCCCCCAATAGCAAGGCAATCACAGTACTACAGCATCCAAGGCTTTTGCGCCGACTGCGGCAAAGAACACATAATCAAAGATTGTCCTAAGAACCCAGTCAACACTTCAAATGTGACATCGATCAACGTGATAGGTATTGTAAACAACGCAGATGGATCTAACCCTACATACGTGCCTATCCAAGCTATAACCAGAGCCCAGACGCTCTTACAAAACCAACAGCTTAATCATGAAAAAGTAGCCGAAATTAGTGAAGTTGCAGAATCGAGTAGTAAAAAGACAAAATCTTGGAAAGACTCTAGAGAAAGATTAAAGAGAAAATGGAGTAAAAAGATAAGTGAGTTGGAAGGAAGTCTAAGAGAATCTAGAGCCAAAATACAAGAATTGGCTTCACAAGAATCAAACCAAGAAATCCCAGCTCAGAAATCAGGATCAGTCTTAGCGGAACCCATACCGGAAGATCTAGACATGATGTTTCGTGCATATCAGGCTAGAATAAAAGAGGGACCTCAAGTAACGGAAATGAGTAAAAACTACCCTCGAGCTGATCTAGAAATTGAGAGAACTAAACTTTGCATGAAGATGGTAGAGTTAGCACAAGCTTTGTTCGAAGCCTCTAGATATCTTAATTGGAACAACATGGCAAAACCAGAACTACACTTTCAAGGACTAATGGAGAGGCTAGAACACTTACTAGAAAGCAAAGAGAGAAAGGATCAGCATAGGAACCCTATTATCCCAGAGACACAGGAAAGGAATCCACCATCCCTGTCTCAAGTACCCAATACAGAAAGTCAAGATAACCTATCTTCCATACATAGGTACTCACATGAATTTTTAAGAGAAATACAAGAAGAGAAATGGAGAAAAGAACAAGGAACTCATCCTCCTATTCAAGAAATAGACGATTTGCAGGAACAATTCCCCCAAGACATCCCCTCTATATATGATGATGTAGAGGTGGAACAACTGAGTGAACCCACAGGATTTGCGTCTAATTCTTTACAAGAATTACCTCAGTTCACAGGACCTTGGGAAGCAAAGTCTATTAGTATGAGAGCACCCACGATAATAGTGAGGAATGAAGAATCAGTGATCCCTAGAAATACGGAAGTGATCAAGAATACGAAAGTACAGTGTAATCTCACTCTGGAGGAACTGTTAAAGGTAAAACCAGAATTGTGGAAGCACGTAGCAAATCAATTCCCTGAGCTAGCTACCACACCCTCTCAGATAGGATCACATAAGAAGGTACCAGAGATACCCGTGGAAAAGATTGGAGACGTAAGCGAAGGAGAGGAAGGTAACACATATCTTCCAATAACCCATCAGGGCTACACCACGAAAGCCATCTTAGATTCAGGAGCCGGAGTAGCTATCGCTACTACCGCCTTATGGAAACGTTGGGGTAAGCCAGCACTCAGACCCACCAGGATGAAGCTGCAAATGGCTGATGGACACATAGAAAAACCATTAGGCTTACTAGAAGGCATATCCCTCACCACTTGTGGTGTAGAATTTGAGCATACTTTCGCCATTTGTGACTTTGCTAAAAATCATGCGTATGAAATGATATTGGGACGACCATTCATGCGTCAGTTGCAAATCGTACAAGATTGGGGAACTAATTCTTTGTACTTGCAACATTTAGGAGTGACTACCAAAGTCAATCTTAAAGACTATTCACACAGAGATGTACCCCCAATACAATGGAATACCATCCATAAGACACCAGTAGAGACGGAATCCGTGCACTCATTAGAATCAGATCCTTCTTGGTTGCATGAGGATACCCATTTATGGATGTGTAAAGTAGCCAAACAAGAGGAAGAACGTTTAGAAGCAAGGACCTTAGGTGCGGAACAACATCCACGAACCCTTCAAGATCCAGCCTACGCACCTGTAGTATTCCCTGACGAGGAGTTTGAACCCCATGGTTGGGCGGAAATCCTAGCAACCATGGATGTAGCCATCAATGAAGAACAATGGACACCCCACTGTGACGAGGATGGCTATGACATTTCAGTTTTTTCGATAGAGCCAATCATGGGCGATGCAATTTTAGAAGAGTGCGAACCAGACACTGATGCATTTGAGGATGCAAGCGATTTTGATTTAGAATCAATTATCATGGACCCACCCTTTGCATCAGAGGAAGAATATTTCTACGAAGTAGAGACTCACACTCAGAGACACGAGGACATCACGAACGAGGTAAGGTTAGCCACAGAAGTGACTACTAAGAGTGAAGGCAAGAAGAGAAAGAAGAAAGAAACCATGTCGGGAAAAGAAGAATCTTTATTCGAAGTACCCGAGAATTTCAAGAAATATGAAATCGACGATAGAAGAATCATGGTACGAATGCCCAATAGAAAGGCGAATGACGGACAAGTATATGATAACCGAGAGAAAACCAAGAAAGTAATAGTTGCCATAGAAGGAGAAGAAGAAAAATGCACATACATAGGGCATGATTTGACGACAGAAGAAGAAGAAGAACTAGTTGCCCTATTGCGCGAATATAGAGATGTTTTTGCTTGGAGTTACAAAGATTTGAAGGGAGTAGACCCAGATATATGTTCTCATAGAATCCCTATGACTCCAGATGCAAAACCGACAAAACAAAAACCTTACACGTATAATGATAACTACGCTGCGAAGATTAAAGAGGAGATAGATCGGTTGATAGAAGCAGGATTCATTTACGAGATTGAGCATACCGAATGGGTATCCCCCATTGTGGTTGTGCCCAAGAAGAATGGAAAATTGCGTGTGTGTATTAACCTTAAGAAAGTTAATGCCGCCACGATTAGAGATAGTTATCCTCTTCCTATCACGGAACACCTATTGGAAAGAGTTGCGGGCAAGGAAGTTTACAGCTTTCTTGATGGATTCTCAGGCTATAACCAAGTAGCCATTGCTCCAGAAGACCAACACAAGACGGCTTTTGCCACAGAATGGGGCATATTTGCATTTCGTGTAATGCCATTTGGCTTGACAAATGCACCCGCTACTTTCCAGCGACTCATGTGTCATGTTTTTAAGGAATTCTTACGCAAGAGCTTGGAAGTTTATGTCGATGACCTATGTGCGCACTCAAATGTAAGGCAGACACATATTCCAGAGTTAAGACAAATATTTGACAAATGTCGAGAATATCAGGTCTGTTTGAACCCAGAAAAATGCGTTTTCATGGTCAGACAAGGCAAAATTCTAGGACACATTGTGTCAAAAAATGGAATCTCTACGGACGAGGAAAAGGTGAAGGTAATTGCAGAATTACCCAGACCAACTAACGTGAAAGAGGTACAGGCATTTATGGGCCATTGCGGTTATTATAGGAGATTCATACACATGTATGCAATCATAGCCAAGCCTCTGTACTCTCTTTTGACCAATTTTGAGTGGACAGATGAATGCGAAAATTCATTCAATGAACTCAAACGACGTTTGTGCTCAGCACCTATATTGACCACCCCAGATTGGAGTAAGCCATTTCATGTACATGTGGATGCATCCAATTACGCCATAGGATGTGTATTAGCACAACCCACGAATGAAGGTAACATAGATCTCCCCATAGCTTACGCTAGCAGACAACTGAACGCAGCAGAAAGAAATTACACCACGACGGAAAGAGAGGGATTAGGGATGATCTACGCAGTAAAGAAATTCAGGCACTACTTGTTGGCCAACAAGTTCAAGTTCTTTACGGATCATCAAGCCCTATTATATTTAGTCAACAAACCTTGTAACACAGGACGACTGATACGTTGGTTTCTATTACTCATGGAGTATGATTTTGAAGTGGTAGTTAGGAAAGGAAAGACACATCTTAGAGCTGACCACCTTTCAAGATTAACCTCGGGAGAAGCCCCTCAAGGAGTAGCGGATGATCTACCAGATGCATACTTGTTTAACCTTGAGATAGCACCAGAATGGGCTAAGCCGTTAGTCCCTATTCTGACATACGGACCCAAGAGTCCTAGGATAAAGATCAAAGAAGGAGAGATTACCAAATCTCAGAGATATCAAATAATAGTAGGAAGCATATATAAACAGGATAATCAAAAGATTCTTGCTTGTTGTATAGATGACTCAGAACAGGCGAATTGGTTGCAATTAGCACACATAGGTGCACTAAAGCAACATCATTCAAAACATCGAACATTACAGACTCTGCAAAGACTAGGAGTATTTTGGCCTACGATGGAAGCAGATGTCTACAAATTGTGTAAGGAATGCCATGTCTGTTGTGAAAAACCACCAGTAGAGCATGCTACATTGTATCACGTGTCTCTCACACCAGACTGGAGTGAGCCTTTAGTGACATACTTGAGGACGAACACATTCCCTCAAGGAATGACCTTAGCTCGACAACGCAGTCTAGAGCAGGAAGCTCAAGACTATTCACTTATTGGCGATAATCTATACAAAAGAGGACGAGATGGATATCTAAGACAATGTGTTCATGAGAGCGATTATCTGAGAATACTAGAGACTGCACACCAAGGTGTTGCAGGAGGTCATTTTGGACCAGATAGGATAATCAAAGCCATCCTCTTTGCAGGATTATGGTGGCCCACTCTTCACATGGATGCACATACCTATGTAAGGAGATGTGATGTGTGCCAAAGAACCCAGTTTCCTACTCGCAGAGATGAAATGCCATTGAAACCCATGATGGGCGGACGTGCATTTTCAAAGTGGGGTATAGACTTTGTAGGACCCATTAACCCCCCTGCAAAAGGTACACATGCGGAATACATTATTGTTGCTACAGATTATCTGACGAAATGGGTAGAGGCAAAGGCTACAAAAAAGAATGATGCTCACACGACTGCAAAATTCTTATTTGAAAATGTCTTTACAAGATATGGACTGCCTATAGAGCTAGTGAGTGATCGAGGTACTCACTTTCTAAACCAAGTCATTGAATATTTGTTACAGGATTTTATGGTGATTCACAAGAAATCTGCACCATATCATCCTCAGGCCAATGGTCAGGCTGAAAGCACTAACAAGATACTATGTACCGTACTGACGAAACTTGTGAACAATAAACGTTCAGATTGGGACAAACAGCTACACCACGCTGTTTGGGCATATCGAGTGGCCTACAAGACCGTACTCAATGCAACTCCCTTTCAGATGGTTTTTGGTCAGAATGCAGTGCTTCCCTTGGACTTCTTGATACCGACCCTTAAGGTTGCACAAGAACATGAGTGGACCGGCCATGAATTATCAGCGAGAATAATGGACTTGGAACGTTTAGGAGAAACAAGGCTGAGGGCAGCAGCAGGAATATACGCAACGAAGAAGCGACAGAAAGCATATTTTGATGCACATGTGAAAGATAAAGGCCTAAAAGAAGGAGATTTAGTTCTAGTATATACGCTGAAACAGCACGCACGGAAGTTAGAAAAGCGAGGTTATGGACCTATGATCATTAACAGACTTTCGACTAGTGGAGCAGTACAGTTAGCCACCTTAGAAGGAGATATAATGCCTAATTACATTAGTGGCTGTAGAGTCAGGTTATATCAAGAGCCTCTTACTGAGGATATGCTTAGACGACTCACGTTGGCAAAGAAGCGTAAGGAGGAAGAAAATAGAATACGAGCAGAAGCTCAGGCAGAAGCCATAGAACGCATTAAGCGCATGAAGCTAAGAAGACAAGGACTCGGAAGAGAACATTATAACCATCTGGAAACACCACCCAGACATCCCATGGCCATGTGTCAAGTAAAGTCAACCACTCATCCTAGCATAGTGGACAGGAGACCATTCCTTACAGTTAGGCTAGAGCACGGTAACCAGAGCCAAGAACTCAGGGCTTTGATTGACTCGGGTGCTGCGACTAGTGCGATTAGATGGTCCCACTATAAGGATTCAGGAAAAGAAATGCGGCCAATTGAGGCATACCTCATAGGCCTAGGAGGCATGGAAACCCCTTGCATGGGTGAGGTGGACCTTCCTATACTCATTAAGGATATGACCATGACAGCGAAGCTATTAGTGTGCCATGATGACGACCTGATAGAACCCCTAATCCTTGGCCAAGATTGGCTATACGATCACTCAGTGGACCTAAATCTTAGACAAGGCTCCTTACAGATTGGAACCTTAGAGCAGAAGCGAGTGATACCGCTTGACTTCCCTAACCGCACTCCGCTTGACGGTTGTGACCCTAGACCCTATGAAACACATGCGACGGAAGACCGGAAGATCTTTAATCAGAGCAGTCACGTTACGTCTACACCAACCCACTCGGGCTTGGCTATAGACAGTTGTCAGTCAGAAGGACGACAGGAGATCTTCCCTGGGACTTCCTGCAAACTAGAAGAGACAGTTACCCAACAGCAAGGGCAGAAGGGCACAATCAGAGGTCAGGTGGGTTGCATCAGCGGCCAAATGGGCACGACACCCTACGGTGCTCATCCTTCCAAACTTGTTGCGGACTGGCCTAGATTAAAGTTACGAAAGACATCACTTCCTGATGGGCAGGTCACGCAAGTGTTGGAACTCCCTTCTTTTCCAAAGCAGAGTGTCCATCCGACCTCTCAAACCCAGCAACAACAGAGTCGACCACGACAAAGGAACCCAGACCGATTGCAGTATCAGAGGAAACAACAAGGAAAGCAGTTTAGGCCTCCCAAAGGAAGCGGCACCAGACAAATGTGGGTGCCAAAAGGACAAAAAGCACCAAAGAACTCCAACCAAGCAGAGATCAACAAACAAAAGGCAGAACAGAAACAGAATCGATATCCACCATCCCCTCGACCTTCTTCTACAGGTCCAAGCGTCCGACAAATGTGGATCGCCAAGAAGTACCTTACCCATAGACCCACGCCCACGCAGATTTGGGTACCCAAACCATGTATCATAGCTCAACCCATTTGCCATGTAATATATAACCCCTATAACTCATCTCATCCCTCGATACCACCACACCCGTTACCACCTTTTACCCCTCAGCAGAAACCCACCACCCAGCCAAGAACCCTTAGGAAATGGATACCGAAACGTGTCCAACCGTCTTCCCCTAACCCGTTGTCTAACTACCCCCCGACTAACATACAACCTTGTACTCAATTACTAACCTTTAAACCTTGTATAAAATCACACACCGTCATCCCACATCACTCGTAATCTCTTCTCATCAAGAAATGTATGCATGATCTGAAACGTATAGGTGTCTAGAGACCTGCACTAGTGCTGCAAGAAATATTGCATCCATCACATCACGACACTTGGCTACACGGGTTACGCATCAGTTATGGAAAGGGATTGCGGTCTCACTTTAATGGGATCATGATTAATTTCCATGCTAATGTGTTAATCTTTTGTAGCAGATCTTTCTCACTAGCGCACCAGCCACCATGCAAACTGATGAAGGAACATCAGGTGTAGGCCCCAGTGTAGCAGCAGTACCACTCAACGTGCTACGAGCCGAGTCCCACCCTACTGCTCCACCGCCGGAATTTCAGGGATTTCCAGGGCCCATGCCCATCGATAACCCCCCTATGGGCTACACCGAAAAGATACACAGGAATTCTCATTGGTTTCAGGGCCTGGCAGGACCCCTCGCGGACGCAGACTTTATATTTGAATCCTCTATGACTTTTGATGACCGCACGTGGGGAAAGTACCAGTTTTTCTCCAGAGAATTCGAAGCCCTACAAAACACCCAAGATTTAACTCATGTTTGGGCTAGAGCCGGTTTCACAGAATATTTCAGTGATCCTCTACCCAAACCAGATTTTTATAGGTGCTATTACTTGATCACTACCTTACTGGCATCAGAGAATAAGGACATCCCAGGAACCTTCATCTTGCCTACCCTAGTGGATGATCCACCTTACAAGAGATTTTATCTCTCTAAGGACCTAATCAGAGCAGCCATCAAGATTCATGGAACCCACACTCCCACAGACCGAGAGAGATTGATTCCAGAACCAATGAAACGTGGGGATGTCACGAAGTGGGAAGAGATTTCGGCCATCACACCTGAGTTGTCAAAGCCACTAAGAATATGCATGCAACATTTTGCCTTTCCAGCTCAAGACAGATTTACCATGCCACACAAAAGAATATGGTTTGGATTATATTTGGCATGTACGGGACCTCAAACAGTTGATCTGGCAAGCTGGATCATAGATCAGATGTACCTGGCACAGCACAGATGGGAGCGTAAAAAAGTGCTTAACGGATGTTGTGCCCTCACAAGAATTGTGTATATGTGTTTGGCTTATGACTTGCCCATCGAGCGTGCATTAACAGGAGAGGAATTGAAGGCATTCAAGAGCACAGCGAAGAAAGCTAAGAAGCCCAGTAGGACACGGGCTGGTAAGCGCATGCGAGGCACCATCCCTTGCCTCCAAGTGCCAGAGTCGCCGTCACCACAACCCTCTCCCGAGCGACCACAGACAGAAGCTAAGCCCACTGTACAACCTATTCGCATACGGTTGTCCAGACCAGTAATTACGGAGGCCACCACGAGTACCGCTGCACCTCAGGCAACTACCACCTCACAACCCGCCACCACAACCGCAGAAGCTCCCACCACCATTGGTGCGGAAGCGTTTTCTTTCCCGATACCACATATGGAGAACGACCCCATAAACACGACATTTGATTTTGAGATGCCTGATGCATTCTCAAACGAGTTTCAGTATTCAGAAGCACCACTGTTCTCCCAGGAATATGAGCGCCCCAGCTACCCCACTACGCCGCGAGACTTGCCACAGGGACAAGCTGTGTCGGGCTCTGAAGAAGAAAGAACTGAAACAGACGACGATCAAGGCGACGATGAGGCCAGCCAGGGCTCACAAGAGGAACAGACAGAGGGCCAAGGCCAACAGACTGACACACACGGCGACACCAGCACATATGAAGATGAAACTTTTGAAGCCGCAGCGTATACATTGGCCATAAAGAAATTATATCGTACCATGGAGAAAGTCTGGGCACGAAAGAGGTTAACTGAAGAGGAGAGCTAGGCATTAATTGAACAGGAACTCATCTCCGGAGGATTCGAAGACGCCTATATCAGAGGGTTCCGAGAGTTAGTCCAATCAGTAGGCTCCCATGAAGCACTCAGATTTTTACAAAGAAAACAACTACCACAATTTGATCCCCGCCGAGTGCGATTACTCTCAAAACCCGGGGAGTATATTCGTGTACCAACAGGAGCCCAATCTTCAGCACAAGCCAGGGAGGCACGCCTCGCCCCCGAACGTTCAGTGACCGCAGAAACCATTCTTGTAGATTCGCCCCCCCGTACCACCGCTGTACAGACCACTACCATCCTCGAAATAACCTCCACCCCTTCGACTCCTCTTTCACCTCATCTTTCACCAACCCATCCTGTATCACCCGCACACCCACCTGCTTTCCCCACATCCACACCTGTACAAAGCAATATCGCCCCAACCTCTTCCTTACCCATTCATACCACCCGGCCCACACCCAGCCCTCTGCATCCCTATGTTAATCCCTTCGCCCCTTCATCCTTCCCAGCGTTTCCCCCACCTCTAAGAACCCCATTTCCCTTCCTAACCCCGCTAACCTTCTCACCCGTCTCACCTCCCCAACCTGCCATAACCCCTATTTCCCCGTTTCACCAAACTATTCCCACCATCCCCCCTGTAAACTACTCTACGTTTGTAAATCCCGTATTCACACCTACGCAACCACCCCCAATCACACCACTGTTCACAGTCACAACATTAAACACGTCCAATGGCATGGACATATCACCACCCACCTCACCACCACCCACTACACTCACAGCACCCTCATATGTAGGCACTTCACAATTTTCCACAATCACCACTGCATCCACAGTCCCAACCCCGATTCCCATTCCCACTGCATCTACCATCACTGCATCCTCATTTAGCACTTCACTACTGCTATCGCCCACCGTAGACACAGCATTTCAACACATGTTCGCATGTATGACGCAAGTCCGAGATGAGTTTGCATCACTCGGCACCAACTATCAACAGCTGCAGAAAACGACGAACGACTTGCAAACGCAGTTTAACTTGTTGTCAATTGAGAACGCCTCACTGAACAGCCGGTACCAGGAGTTACGCGAGGCTTATCACAAGTTAGAAATAGAAAGTGAGGAAAAAAGCAAAGAGGCCACCGCAGATTTAGATAACCTACTTAGAGCCCAGACTGTCCGCAACGCGACGCTTACTAGAAATATGGGCTTATTAAGAAGACATTTAGCCGCAGCTAAAGAGGAGAACCAGCGACTCCAAGAGCAGAACAGAGAAAACCTGGAGACGGCTTTAGATCATCCAGAACAGCCACTAAGCCCGAGCAGATTCAAGGCAATCCCATCTGAGTCGATGCGGATGTTGCTAGACGACCATGTCAGATTGCTCGAGGACTATGATCGGATGAACGAAGAACATCAAAAATTAAAGGAAGATCACAAACTGCTACAACTCAGAGAACCAGCAGCACAACCAGTACCAGTAGCAGCGGAATTACCAACACCTGTGGACCCTGCCCCTGAAGTTTTAGAGGAACTCAACGCACTCCGCGCCCAGGTAGTGAATCTTGAATCTCGAATCGCCATCTATGAAGCACCACCAAGGCCAGACTCCCCACCTGAGCTACCAGCTGAGGAAGAAACTGTCACTATCCCGGTGGAGGAGACCTTCGAAGAGGCTTATGAACCGATACCCATCCCAGGCGGACGTGTCACGGCCGAAGGCCAGATGACCTACGAACTACCTACCCCCGCGTGGATGAAGACAGTAGAAGAACTCGGAACGACACACTCGGCCAGAGTAGAGGCACAGCTACATGCCATGGCCATAATTGAAGAAAAAATTTTACAATCACCATTCTTTGCTCACATGGCCCCGCGAAGATACATATCCGGGCATGAGCTTCAGTATAAACCATACTTTATGTTAATGGCAGAATATCAATTAACCATAGAGAAAGAAACCGGCAAGAAACCTACGCATGCAACTCAATTCGAGCCAGAGGACTTGCCACCAAGGGCGCAGAGAGGTGAAATCCTCCAACCAGACTGGCGCAAAGATTTACTGCAAAATTATCCAGAAATGATGAGCACGTGGGTAAAAGCGCCTCTTCACTTAAAATTCAATCCGTGCTGGGGACCAGTACCACGACGCCGCTCTTGGACTGCCTTCGCTATAAAGCTACAGAACAATAAGCAGTGCCAAGACTGGCTGAACTACCCCTATTTCAAGCCACCAGTCGCGTTACCCACAGTTGGCTATATGATGGCGACGATCCGCCACTGGCTCCCTCGATTAAAACCTATGGATGACATAGCCGCGCAAATGACTGTCAAAATCTTTGACATGATGCAGATGGTCTTTAAAGTCTTCCGGCGCATCAAGGCTCCCCATGTCAACACCCCGGGCTTTGAGCATGGCAATTTGGATTTAGTCTATGATATGAGCACAACGCCATCGCTACGGGTGTGTTACGCCTGGCACTGCAGGATCAAGTATCTACCGGCATGTTACAAGCAAACATTCGAAGAAATGTTCACCACCGGTTTTTGGGAGTACCATTCCGAAGTATTCATAAGCAGGCCGACACACTTATTGCAATTATTCGCCTGTGAACGAATGGTGTACTCCACACACTATCAACTCCCACCACCAGACGAGCCGCAACCTATCGACTGGGAGAAACTCGAGGCTGATCTAGCCCGAGGTATTCGTGTATCAGAGCACACCCTCGCTCAAGACCTCCTACAGAATTACATCCGGCAGACCTCACAACAAGGTTCTGTCAGGGACGACAGAAGCGAGAGGGAGGGGGGTGTTGGAAGCAGTCAGAGGCACAGACGCCACGGAAGCATGTGAAGACGAAGCAGGGAGCCAGGTGGATCAATCTTTTAAACAAATACATGTCTTATTAATTTTCCCAAAACATTCAACAGTGATTATTATCACTAATTGTAACATATGTATCATAGAAAACCCCATTTTGTAATCCATAGCTCCATTTTGTGCAAGCCGAGGAGTCCTCGAGCTTGAGGAGCTTAGGTAGAATACTCGTACCAAATTTCGTTATTTTTAGACATCGTTTACCCTTCCAAATAGCCTCTAGGACCTATTTTTTAACTAGGCCGGTCATTAGATGTGAAACCGGTCAAAACTAGTCTAGAAACTATAAAAAGAGCTAGAGAGCTCATTTTTGAGGCTGGTTCATTGTAGCTTGTTTGAGATTAGAGTTATTCTTGAGCTTGTAAGAGTATTCTTGAGTAATAGAGCTAATTTCACACCTTCCATTGTATCTTGCTTGTCTCTTCATTGTGTGTGTGTATGTGTGTGTGCATCTTTGTGCTTCTCACCTTCACTCTCACATCTTCTCACATTCACGATCTTCATATCACTCCTACCTCTCCCTCGGATTGACATTAAGGAGGTGAAGCTTCTTAACGTGGTTCTCACCATTGTGCTAGAGCAACACACCCTGTCGTCATGTGTCGTGGCTACTTTCTTTAACTTTTGCATCCATTCCGGTGCCTCGATCTCAATTGTGTCCATGCCCTGTTCTGTGTGCTTACCGCCGGGTGTTGGCATTGGTACATAGGGATCCTCGAATGTTTCTTCTACTTCAATTGGCACCAGATCGTCAGGCTCGGGGTCTACCAGAGGGGAGGGCTGACGCTCATATTGCATAACCTTGCTGCGTAATTCCTCAAGTTCGGCCCGGAGTTTAGTAACTTCTTCAGCTGTTTCTTCTGCGGTTATACTCGGGCTGGGTTCTGTCTGTCGGGTAGCCAACTGTCTTCGTAACTCGTCTCTCTCTTTTTCTAAAGCGGCATGGGCCTCCATTAGATCGGCATGAGTTTCTAACACCACCTGCATATTCTCCGAGGGAATTGCCTTGAATCGTTCTGGGTCAATCTCCTGTGGGGAGCCCTCCATGGCCGCCTCCAGGTTTTCTTCGTTCTGTTTCTGTAATCTTTTATTCTCCTCTAACGCGGTCGACATATGCTTGCGGAGGAGGCCCAAGTTCCGTCGAAGTTTCAGGTTTTCCGTGATCTGAGAATGTAGCAGCTCGTCCATATGTCGTCGTTCTTCGTCATCTGCTTGGGGTGGGTTGGCTTCTAATTGTGCGTATTGCTCCTGTAATGTCGCGTGCTGCTGTTCTAGTCGCTGCTTCTGCTCTTCAAGATCCCTACATCTTGCTTGGAGATCCTCGTGGCTTCGGAAGAGCCTTGTATGTTGGTTGTCCAAGTGTTGGTAATGTTGCTGAAGTTGGGCCATGCATTGATGCATATTATTAAATAAGTTATCGAGAGGAATAGTGTTGAATGCAGAGGGGTAGGGAAAGGGAAAGGGGATTGTGAATGCAGTACTGGGGACGGGTGAGGGGGGAGGTGGGGGAATGGGAGATTGTGGGTAAATGGGGGATGGGAGAGGTGCAGAGGTGGGTGACACCTCCATAAAAGTGGGGTTCGTGGTGGGAGTGACTGTGAACATGGGGATTGTGGTAGCGGTGAGGGTTGTGAATGTGTATAGAGGTGTGTGTAATTGTGAACTTCTAGGAAGTGTGCTCGGGGTAGTGAGGTGCACCGTGGCTGTAGTTAGACTTATGTTTTCAGTGGAAGTAGAGTGTGTGGGTTGGCTGATGGTTTGAGCGTGGGTGTGTGTAGTAGTTTTACTTTACGGTTTTCTTTAGCTCGATAGGAGCGATAGTTGACTGAGTTGTAAACGTCAACGGGCTAGAGGTGGTGACAGTGGAGGTCACAGGGGTAGAGGGAGGTGAGTGAGGTGGATGTGGGGGGGAAGGTGGCAAGGGAGGTGATGGGGGTGCACTCGATGTGTGGGCTTCCTCGGTGTCGTGAACTGTGTGTACTGTGCCAGTGGTTGTGGGGGTGCCTTGTGGTCCTGAACCTAATACATTCATTCGTTTTCC
This sequence comes from Ceratopteris richardii, assembly GCA_020310875.1. Classification (NCBI taxonomy): domain Eukaryota; kingdom Viridiplantae; phylum Streptophyta; class Polypodiopsida; order Polypodiales; family Pteridaceae; genus Ceratopteris; species Ceratopteris richardii. The sequence continues at coordinate 27,182,216 of CM035442.1, forward strand.
TGTTCGTGGGGGGCGTCTTCCATATCTTCTCTCTGTCCTTCGTGATTGCGCTAGTGCGGTATGCACTGTTTCCGGTACTCCCAAAGCATCTGATATCATTTCCAAGGTGGCGCGGTATTGTTCGTCCACCCCTTCCTCCTCCAGAATCTGGTTCATGAGAGCTTTACCTGCAGCTAATGAGAGCCTGTGTTGCTCTTGGACTCGGTTCATTGTATCGTAAAGCTTCTTTAACGCGCTAGTGTAGGCGGGGGCACCTTCCAGTACTTGTAGGGCTTCTTGATCATATTCTTGTTCTTCTGCTTCTGATTGTCCACCTTGTATCTCCCCATGAGCTTCTTCTTCATCGTCCACGTTGACTACGTCCGGTTGGCTGGGCTGTGCTTGGTCTGGGGCCGTTTGCTGTCCACTGGCTTGCTCTTCTTCAACTTCTGCATTTACAGCTTCAATGATTCTTGCAACTTCTTCGTCCGTTAGATCCTCCAGAGTGAACCCATGCGGGAATTCCAGATCAGTCGGTACTGGTGGAAACACAAGATTAGGGCCATCTGTGCTGTGCCTGGGTAACCTGATAATAAATGGTTGCACTCGTCGGGGGAGTCTTGGGGTGGTCTCAGGCGTCAGGGTAGCACCGCGAGCTTGTGCGCAAGGCATCTGGACAGAGCCTCTCATCTTCTTTGAGGGAGGCCCTACAGCTGACAATCTGCGTTGAAATTCCTGTGCTCTGGACCAGATCAGAGCCCTCTGCACCGGTACATCATATGCGAGACATCTGTATACAATCCTTGTGAGTGCGCAGCAACCATACAACACAGATTTTTGCTTTTTATACCATCTCTGATGGGCCATATGAATCTGGTCGATAATCCAGTGGGGCATATTGATGGTCAACTCAAAAGCATCCGCCAGGTAGAGGCTAAACCAGATCTTTTTGGGAGGCATTGTGAACCTCTCCTGCGCGGGGAAGGCGAAATGTTGCATGACCATACGTAAGTGGATGGCGATCGTGGGCGTCATTGCAACCATGTCCTTCAGCTTCGTCAGGTTCCGGTTCTTCATGTTGTCTGGAACCATAGTCTCTTTCTCTGTTGGAATGTGCATACCAGTCATGTCGAGTGCTTCTCTTACCAGGTTGATAGTCAAGCGGAAACGCTTCAGCTCGTTGCCCCTTATGAGTGATGGGAGCACAAAGGAGCTGTATCCTTTCTTGTCTTTGCTGGGGGTGAGGGTACTAATTAGATATGAGCATCTTAGGAAATCTGGCTTTGGTAGTTGGAACTTGAAGTAGTCATAAAGCCCAGCCTTCTTCCATATCGGCTTCAGTCCTTCGTTGTTCTGTAGCTTTTCAAACTCCCTGGTAAAGAAATGGTATCTGCCCCAACGTCCATTGAATTCTACCTCGGATTCCCACATATATGTGCCTCCCCCCAGAGGTCCAGCAATGTCACTGAACCAATGTGAGGTTTTGCCCACCGGCATTGTGTGACCCTGCGGAGGATTCTGAATTGGTATGGCGTGCAATGCCCGTAATGCCGCTGGTCTTTCTTTTAATTCTTCCTCGACTGGAAGGCTTTCGATGTCCACCACTTGTGGGCTGGTGCCTGCCTGGGAGCTAGTTCCTACTGTATCTGCCATTTTACTTCTTGCTGTCTGTCTCTGTGAGAATATACAAACAGGTGTTAATATTGTACAGGACAAGGGAGGACCGTTGTTGTTCCCATCACAATATTAACATGAGGGTCGGGAGCGAATAATGGGTTAGTAAGTGTTTGGTGCACGTGTGTGTAGTTAATGCTTGGGTAGTCCTAGGAGACTAATGAAGTTAGTAAGTGGGGATGAATTTACAAATTGGGTCGGGGGGTTTATTACAGGTCTTAGGCTGCCAAATGCAGTGGATGGGCTTTGCTTTCGGTTTCGTAGAGACTCTAGAGAGCTTTCTCGGTGTCGTGGTTTGAAAATGGGGCCTTTTAGGGACCCATTTACAAGCGATTACATGCGCGCTCTTGGGTCTTGGTGTGTTCTTGAGTGTTGAGAACGAGTGAATACTGGCAGTATGCGTAGCTGCGTTATGCTGTTTAGGTTGTGGCCTCGGCGTAGCTACTTGTGCCCTCAAGCAAGCCTTAGGCACCCAAATTTGTCTTGATTGTGGGCTAGCCTTCATCGACTTCTTGGGCACCCAAATAGATTTCACGTTAGCAAGAGAATTTCTGCAAGACTTCTTATTAATGTCCGGTTGTTGGTTATTAATAAGAAACTTCGCCCGTGTAGTTGACGGTGGTGCAACCGGTTGTTCGCCTTTCCGCACCCACACATGGTTTATTTTCTGGGACATTCTGCTGCGCAGGTACTTTTGATCTCAGACATAGGTAGTACTCTGCTTCTTCTGCCTTTCATCCATCTTGGGTTGCTGCCTCCTTCTGGCCTTTGGAAAAGAAGGGAGTTCCGTTGCATTCCTGACTCCTTTTTTGCGAATATCATTCCTCTGCAACACATAGTTTTGGACAAGAACAGCATGGTCATCTTCATGTGTACCCCTGGAAGGACCAGAAGTCTGTGCCTTTCCTAGTTCCTTGAGTGCTCCATTATCTAACTCTATTGTAATTCGACTATGATTGACCCATACCTGAAGAAGTCCACTTCTTAGGTTTAAGTTGACTGCTTGGTCATAGATCCAGTCTTGACCCAAGACAAGAGGTTCAGTGAGGTCCTCATCTTGACACACTAGTACTTTAACTATCATTGTCTCATCATGAATGTAGAGGGGAAGTTCCACCTCGCCCATGCAAGGGGTTTCCACTCCTCCCAATCCTATAAGATATGCTTCCACAGGATTGACAGTCAACTGTAATTCTTGGCAGTAAGACACTCTAACAGCACTAGTGGTTGCGCCTGAGTCAATCAAGGCTCTTACGTTCCTTGCACTCTTTCCTTGTCCTATATCTAGGGTTATGAAAGGACGTCTATCAATTATCCTATGCGAGCTTGTTCCTGCAACTTCACACATGGCCATAGGAAATCCTTGATCTGCATAGTCATTCGCTCTAGGCTGATCTCTACCTTGCCTTCGTAATTTCATCCTTCTGATGCGTTCTAAAGCTTCTGCTTGAGCTTCTTCTCGAACTCGCTTTTCTTCCTCTTTGCGTTTCTTAGCAGTGTTGAGTCGGCTGAGCATTTCCTCCGTGAGGGGTTCTTGATACAACTTGACTCTGCAACCGCTAATATAGTTTGGGAGAACATCACCTTCTAACGTGGCTAATTGCACTGCTCCACTCGTGGAGATCCTATTGATAATCATAGGTCCGTAACCTCTCTTTTCTAGCTTCCTCGCGTGTTGTTTCAGTGTATAGACTAAGACTAGATCTCCTGCTTTCAAGCCTTTATCCTTCACATGGGCATCGAAATATGCCTTCTGTCTCTTCTTGGCTGCATATATTCCTGCAGCTGCTCTCAGTCTTGTTTCTCCTAATCGTTCAAGGTCAAAGATCCTAGAGGAGAGCTCATGACCTGTCCATTCGTGCTCTTGTGCTACTCTCAATGTAGGGATCAGGAAGTCCAAGGGTAGCACAGCGTTTTGGCCGAATACCATCTGAAAGGGGGTGGCTTGGAGTACCGTTTTGTAGGCCACTCGGTATGCCCAAACAGCATGGTGTAGCTGTTTGTCCCAATCAGAGCGTTTAGTGTTCACTAATTTTGTCAGAACATTGCATAAGATCTTATTAGTGCTCTCAGCTTGTCCATTAGCTTGAGGGTGATAGGGGGCAAACTTCTTGTGTATTACCAAGAATTCCTGGAGTAGATTTTCAATCACTTCGTTCAAGAAATGAGTGCCTCTATCACTTACAAGCTCTATAGGTAGCCCATATCTCGTGAATACATTCTCAAACAAGAATTTGGCAGTTGTTTGAGCATCGTTCTTTGTCGTAGCCTTTACCTCCACCCACTTGGTGAGATAATCTGTCGCAACAATGATGTATTCCGCATGAGAACCTTTAGCTGGGGGATTAATAGGACCTACGAAGTCTATTCCCCACTTAGAGAATGCGCGTCCACCCATCATAGGTTTCAGTGGCATCTCATCTTTGCGTATAGGATACTGAGTCCTCTGACAGACATCACACCATTTCACATAGGTATGTGCATCCATGTGAAGGGTAGGCCACCAGAAGCCCGCAAATAGTATGGCCTTGATCACCCGATCCGGTCCAAAATGCCCTCCTGCTACACCTTGGTGAGCAGTTTCTAAGATCTTAAGATATTCACTTTCATGGACACACAATCTCAGGTAACCATCTTTACCACGCTTATATAGATTATTACCAATGAGTGAGTAATCCTGGGCTTCTTGTTCTAAACTCCTTTTCCTAGCCAGAGTCATGTCTAGAGGGAATGTGTTTGTCCTCAGGAAGAATTCTAGAGGTTCGCTCCAATCTGGCACAATGGATACTTGATAAAGAGTGGCGTGTTCCACAGGTGGTTTAGTGCAGCAGATTGGGCACTCCTTGCACAACTTTTGGACATCAGCTTCCATAGTTGGCCAGTGTACTCCGAGTCTCCTTAGGGTCTGTAAAGTTCTTTGCTTTGAATGGTGTTGCTCTAGTGCGCCTACATGTGCTAATTGCAACCATTTAGCGTACTCGTCAAGCCAAGATCCCTTGATCTGTGTGCTTGTACATGCTTCCTGCCATTATGTGGTACTTTTGGGCTCTTACAACCTCTCTATTCCGTGTGTTCACCACTGGATGATTAGGCCCGTATGTCAATACTGGTACCAATGGCTTAGCCCACTGCGGCACCACTTCCAAATTAAACAAGTAAGCATCAGGAAGGTCATCTGATACTCCTTGTGGGGCTTCTCCCGATGTGAGCCTAGAGAGATGATCTGCTCTTAAATGAGTCCTCCCTTTTCTCACCACAACCTCAAAATCATATTCCATTAGCAAGAGAAACCATCTTACTAATCTTCCTGTATTGCATGGCTTGTTTACGAGATATAACAATGCCTGATGATTAGTAAAAAATTTAAACTTATTTGCAAGCAAATAGTGTCTAAATTTCTTAACTGCATATACCATGCCTAAACCTTCTCTCTCCGTAGTGGTGTAATTTCGTTCAGCCGCATTCAACTGTCTACTGGCATAGGCAATTGGAAGATCCATATTACCTTCACCAGTAGGTTGTGCAAGCACACATCCAATGGCATAATTGGATGCATCCACATGAACGTGGAATGGCTTATTCCAATCTGGTGTGGTCAAGATTGGTGCTGAACATAATCTTCGTTTAAGCTCCTGGAAGGAATTCTCGCATTCATCCGTCCACTCAAAGTTTGTCAGAAGTCCGTACATGGGCTTTGCAATGACAGCATACATGTGTATAAATCGTCGGTAATAACCACAGTGCCCCATGAAAGCTTGTACTTCCTTGACATTCTTTGGCCTAGGTAGCTCTGCTATGGCTCTCACTTTTTCTTCGTCGGTAGATATGCCATTCTTTGACACTATGTGTCCTAGAATCTTGCCTTGCCTGACCATAAAAACGCACTTTTCTGGGTTCAGGCAGACTTGATATTCTCTACATTTGTCAAAGATTTGCCTGAGTTCAGGAATATGGGTTTGTCTAATATTGGAATGAGCACAAAGATCATCAACATAGACTTCTAAACTCTTCCTCAGGAACTCCTTAAACACATGGCACATCAGCCTCTGGAAGGTAGCTGGTGCATTGGTAAGCCCGAATGGCATTACTCTAAAGGCAAAAATGCCCCATTCTGTGGCAAAGGCTGTCTTATGCTGATCCTCTGGAGCTATGGCTACTTGATTGTAGCCCGAAAATCCATCAAGGAAGCTGTACACTTCCTTGCCTGCCACTCTTTCTAAGAGATGTTCTGTGATGGGAAGCGGATAGTTATCTCGAATTGTGGCTGCATTAACCTTTTTCAAGTTAATGCACACGCGCAGTTTGCCATTCTTCTTGGGCACCACTACGATGGGGGATACCCATTTAGTGTGCTCAATTTCATAGATAAATCCAGCTTCAACCAATCTATCTATCTCTTCTTTGATCTTAGCAGCATAATTATCGTTATATGTATAAGGCTTTTGCTTAGAGGGTTTAGCATCTGAAGTCATGGGGATAGTGTGTGAGCATATGTCAGGGTCAACACCTTTCAAATCCTTGTAACTCCAAGCGAATACATCTCTGTATTCTCTTAGCAAGGCAATCAATTCATACTCTTCTTCTTCTGTTAGGTCATCACCTATGTACGTACATCTCTCCTCTCCTTCTTCTATGGCCACAACTATTTTCTTGGTGGTTTCTTTGTTATCATAGGCCTCTCCTGATTGTGCCTCTCGTTTAGGCATTCTAATCATGACTCTCCTGTCATCTATCTCATACTACTTAAAATTTTCTGGGACCTCAAACAAAGATTCTTCCTCTTTTGGTGAGGCTTCTCTCTTCTTTCGTTTCTTTCCTTCTTCCTTCGGGGTCACATGTGTTGCTAATCTTACGTCATTTGTAACCTCTCCATGCCTCTGGGGTTGAAATTCTATTTCATGGAAGTATTCCTCATCTGATGCAAATGGTGGGTCCATAATGATTGACTCTAGATCGGAGTCACTTGCATCCTCAAATGCATCAGGGCTAGGTTCGCATTCTTCTAGAACTGCCTCTCCCATGATTGGCTCTATGGAGAAGACTGAAATGTCATAGCCATCCTCATCACAGTGAGGTGTCCATTGTTCTTCATTGATGGCTACGTCCATTGTTGCTAAAATTTCTGCCCAGCCATGGGGTTCAAATTCCTCGTCTGGAAAAACTACAGGTGCATAGGCTGGGTCTTGAATGGGTCTATGGGTTTCGTTTGCACCTATTTCTCTGGCCTTTTCTCTCTTCTCTTCCTCCACTGCTACTTTGCACATCCATAAGTGAGTGTCTTCATGCATCCATGAGGATCCTGACCCTATGGAATGCACAGATTCCGTATCATCTTTGGCTCTATGGATGGGATTCCACTGGATAGGAGGTACATCTCTATGAGAGTAATCTTTGAGATTGACTTTGGTCGTAACACCCAAGTGTTGCAAATACAAGGAGTTGGTTCCCCAATCCTGTACCACTTGCAACTGTCGCATAAATGGTCTTCCCAAAATCATCTCATAGGCATGATTTTTGCTGAAGTCACATATAGCAAAACTATGCTCAAACTCAACACCACAAGTGGTGAGAGTTATTCCTTCTAGCAATCCTAGGGGTCTCTCTATGTGACCATCGGCCATTTGCAATTTCATCCTCGTTGGCCTGAGTGCTGGCTTGCCCCAACGCTTCCATAGGGAAGTGGTGGCAATTGCAACTCCTGCGCCTGAGTCCAAAATTGCCTTGGTTGTGTACTCCTGGTAGGTGATGGGAAGATAGGTGTTCCCTTCTTCACCTTCACACATATCTCCTATCTTATCCAAGGGAATTTCTGGCACTGTCCTATGGGATCCTACCCTGGAACGAGGTTTTGCAGCTTCAGTTACTTGACTGGCTACATATTTTCGCGCTTCTGGTCTATCCTTAGGCAGTTCTTCCAAAGTGGGATCGCGCTGCACCTTGGTGTTCTTTACTACCTCCGTGTTCCTTGATATGACTGAGTCATCGTTCCTTACCATGACTGTGGGTGCTCTCATACACGTGGACTTTGCTTCCCATGGGCCTGTGAAGTGAGGTAGCTCTTGTATGGAATTAGACTCAAAGTCCAATCTCTCGTGAGACTGAGTATTCTCATGTTCCCCGTAAATAGATGGGATGTCTTGTGGGAATTGATCGTGTGCATCATCCACAAGTTCAAAAGGAGGGGCAACTTCACTTTCGTTATCCCATTTTTCTTCTTGAATCTCTCGTAGGAAGTCTGGTGCAAACCGATTCATAGAAGAAGAAGTGTCTGGCTCCGTAGAATTAGGCACATAAGCAACCTGGGAAGGAGGGCTTATTCTATCGTTGACTCTCTCCTTGTTCTCATAGATGGCTGGAGCACAAGCTTCCTGGGGAGGATTACTTATTCTATTACTCTTCCGAGCAGGCTCATACGCTCCCTGAGAAGGAATGTAGGCAACCTGTGGAGGTACGTAAGCTTTCGAGGGGAGTTCATCTGCCTTTTGGGGGGGAAGATAAGCTTCTTGAGGAGGCACATGGGCTTCCTGAAGAGGCTGGCTTATCCGTTCTCTTGCCCTGTCCTTTCTTTGAGGGGCAGGTTCCTTTTCTGATTGTGCAATTAGCCTCTCTATTCTTTCTAGCAGTCCATCAAAGTGTAACTGCGTCTTAGCTGAGCTAGAGATGTTAAAGAGGCGGCTAGCTTCGAACATGGCTTGAGCCAGTTCCACCATCTTAGCACAAATTTTTGTTCGTTCAAGCTCTAGCTCGGCTCTAGGGTAGCATTTTTCATGATCGGTTATGGTTGGCCCTTCTTGGATTCTGGCCTGATATGCTTTCAGCATCATATTTAGGTCTTCAGGAGTGGGGTCAGCTAGGACTGATCCTACTCTAGGGGGTGGTGGGATTTGATGAGGCGGTGGGGGAGGTGGTGGGTCGGATGGAGATGGGAGTGGTGGTGGTGGAGTAGTGTGAGAGTGAGTTTGAGTTGTGAGTTCGGTTATTCTGGCTCTTGTTTCCCTTACGCTTTCCTCGAGTTCACTCATCTTTTTAGCCCATTGTCTTTTCATTCTTTCCCTACTATCTTTCCAAGCTCTAGTCCTTTTCTTGGTTATGCTCTCAGTTTCACTCGCCTCTGGGCACTTTTCCTGGCTCGCCTCTTGGTTTTGCTGCAATGCCTGAGCTCTAGTGACTACCTGTACTGGTGCAGTGGAAGTGACACTTCCTGAGGAGTCTACCACTAACCCAACAACGTTGATAGGGGTGATTTTTGGCGTATTATTGGGGTTCTTTGGGCAATCTCGTAAAAGATGCTCTTTTCCACAATCTTGGCAAAAGCCTTGGATCGTCACGGACTGAGTTTGTGTTGGTGGAGGTAAGGGACAATCACGAATGAAGTGATCTCCTTGACATCGGTAGCATGGTCCTCTAGGAAATGGAGGTCTTACTGGCCTAGGTTGAGGCCTAGGGTTGGGATTTGTATACATGACATTCGTGTAATCTGACTCCCAACTTATTTCATTTGGCTCTTCACTATAGTAGGACTCACCATGTTCTGGAGACTGCATGTAGTAAGCCTGGGGGCTATCAACATGTGTAGAATCAAAGCTATGGTCACTTGGATCACTTTCAGAAAGCAAGGATGTTACTGGGACTAAGGCTCTATTCAGGTTCTCTTCTGCAGCAGTATACTTTACAGGCATCACGTTAGCGGGGTTTGGAGGCTGTTGGGCTAGCACCGGTTGGGGTCTCTGTTGGGCCTGATATGGTTGCTGATAGGGTTGCTGTGGCCTGCCATATGGCTGTGGAGGGTACTGGTTCTGGTATCTGCCTTGTTGGTAGGGCTGAGGGTAGGGTTGCCTAACTGCCTGCTTGTTGTATGGGCAATCTTGTGCGGTGTGATTGGTGTATCGCCGTTCTATGGTGCAGTACTGGCTACTAGGATTAACTTGGGGTTGAGCCATAATGGGGCAGACATTCGCCATATGGTCACCACCGCATGTATAGCACCTTTTCACAGGAGCAAACCTTGGGATTTGTTTGCTAGTTACTCCTAATTTCTGAGCTACTTTCTCTGCAAGTTCCTCAATTGATGTGGATTGCGTGGAAGAGTGACTAGATGCACTATCTGAATCTTTGTAGATTTTGGAAAGCTCTAGTTCTTCCCCTAGGTTATCTTCAATGTCAATGCACATGCGTACACACTCTTCTATAGTCCTAGGATCTTTCAGATACACATAGGATCTCAATTTCGTACTCAGCAATCCGTCAAGGAATAAGGCTACTTGTTTGGCAGATGTGGGTAGCTCCGAAACAGGACATCTTTCGAGGTATTGCCTAAATCTTCTTCCTGCCAGTCTTACAGTCTCTTGGGGAGTCTGTTTAAAGCTGTGAATCAATGAGGAGGTATTGTGTCTTATGCCGCTCTTAGAGAACTCTACAATGAAAGCCTCTAGGAGTTGGTCTATGCTCCTGAACTGTCGCTCATCCAATGGCTGAAACCATGTAAGTGCTGTGTTCCTAAGGGTTAGACCGAAGGCATTGTGCTGCGTGAATAGATCCTCCACTTGTTCAGCTCTCAAGACTTGCTTGAACTCCGCCACATGATCATAGGGATCTCCGGTGCCATCAAAGTAATTCTTCATGGACTTAACTAGCTGGGTCGGTCTCAAAGTTCTTGCGTGCTCTCTAGGCCTCGGCAGAGGGAATCCATCTACATTTCTTTGGTTCCTGTGAGCTCTAAGCATCTCAGGTTCTACCCTATTCGTTTCCGTCCTCGTTCTTTCTCTGCCCACTGGGTTAGCAAAGCTTACTTCTGGTCTATCTCTGCTTCTGTCTCTTTGCATTCCATGAGCTTGTGATGTTCCAGCTCCAGGGTGACCATAGGATACATTTGATCTTGGTTGGGGGAAAATAAATTCACCCTTCCAAGTGTAAGCATGCCTATCATTTTCCGTAACCGCAAAGATCCGTTCTGAAGTGTGATCTAAGTAGGTCACTCTACCTGGGCTATCCGGATCCTTAAACTCATAGATCATGATATTTCCTATATCAGTTGGCTGATTAGATTTATACCTCCAGAAGGCTTCATCAGTTTCTCGATTGAGGAGCAACTCTATGCTCTTGTTGTCTTGGGGAACCCACTCAGGCGTGATAATCCTCGTGAGAACTGATTTACCTCGGGGGGTTCTAGGTTCTACTCCCATGTTTCCTTGTTCCAAGTCACCTAAGTCTGCTTCTGAGATTACATTTCCAAATTCATCTGTCCGATCTGGGTGACTGGTGACTACGTATATGGTTCCTTCTTTGTCCAGATATGCACCGTTTTCAAACTTGACAGCTGGGTGCTCTAGTCCTATGGATTGGTCTGGGTTTTTAATCTGGACCACGGATCTTCCTAGGCCGTCCTCATAGATGCTAGCACCTAATCGGTTGGTCCTAAGGTGTTCCAACTGTGTTTTGTATGGGCCTTCTACCCTGTGCAAGTAAGGCACTCCTGAACTTCCTGTAGGTCTGTCCATGCCTTGAGATCTGACTCACTGGTCTCAGAGCTAGGGTAGTACGAGTGGTGGCTGAACTGCTGGGCCCAAGACCTAGCAGTGTGGTTGACGCTAGCCTCTGAAGACCTAAGGCTTTGTCTCTCCCTTACTAGATGTCGTCCCGATCTAAGGTTCATATGCCTATTTCAGTAGCCCAATTTTGCCCAGAGTACAACCTTGTTGCTGATCAATTGGTTTCAGTCACTTGATTCCTTTTTAGTGTGTTATCGTGTTTATGACCTTGTCTGAAGTTGCGTCGACAGGTATACGTGAGTGTATTTTCGCACTGTAAATTGATCGTTCCAGGTTAGGTTCTTTACCTTAAGTTTATCGACAGTACAGAGATTATGTTTTTATCTTGAACTTGAGTTTTTAGGTAGTCTTCAACTTGATAACTGCCTACCGTCGCCCTGGCTGACTCCTATCACTAGTCGTTCTTAGCCTAAGCTAGAAATTGACAAAGGGAGTTGAGAATTTCCAACCTTTTGTTTCCTGCTTGGTTGCCTTTGGATGCCCAGGAAGTGTGTTCCCAAGCTTGCACTTACACTTGCTCAAAACGCCTTGCGATGCTCTCAATAGATCTGTAAGAGTTCCAAAGTTAGCTCAAGACTTAAACTCCAAAGACAGAACCAATGAATTTCATTCAGGTAGCACAACACCAATTTTCACTATGATTTTTTTGAAAAATAATTCTAGAGATCCCTGACTTTGATCCCCCTGGGTATGGTCAACTTCAAAATACTCTATCTGAAAATCAACGTATTATCTTTATAAAAAACAATTGAGGGCTTGTACTATATGCCACGAGCTTTCCAACAAGCCCTAGAGCTCAAAAAATTGATTTCGTATGAAAAAGTTATGACTGTTCAGGGTTTAGGGGGTTAAAACAAGATTCACTCTGGCCGACAGATCCTAGGATTTTCTCCAAATCACAAGTGTAGGAACCTCCCAAAATGCTAATAGATTGACTATTTTGCCCCAAAATTATCCCAAAAATCAAACCCTAATTTTTGGCCGAAAAGCTTGTCAATCGCGATCGACAGGTCTGTCAATCGCGATCGACAGGTCTGTCAATCGCGATTGACAGAGGTGTCCGTTGGGGCTGTCAATCGCGATCGACGGTGTCAATCGCGATCGACAGAGTCGATCGTGGCTGTCAATCGTGATAGACAGTATCAATCGCGATCGACACGTTTTTCGGGTTTTTCGCCGAAATTTCAGTCAATCGGGGGCCTATCAGTCGCGATGGACACGTGGCTACACGTAAAAGTCAATCAATCGTGGAATTTCAGTCAATCGCGATCGACGGTGTCAATCGCGATCGACAGGGGTGTCGGTCGTGGCTGTCAGTCGCGATCGACAGTGTCAATCGCGATTGACAGGGTCCTACGTGGCAGTCTGTCGGTCGCGGGGGTCTGTCGATCGCGATTGACAGGGTCTGTCGGTCGCGATTGACAGGGTCTGTCGGTCGCGATTGACAGAGGCTGTCGGTCGCGATTGACAGAAAACCTCGGAATTTTTCTACTGTTTTTAGTGTTTTAGGATGTGCTCCTTGTGCTTGTTCTAGTGGTGCACTCACTTTTGTGAAAAGCCAAAAATTTCTATCAGTCGCGATCGACAGGAGCCTGCGACCGCGAGACAGTTTCTGAGATTTTCGTACCTGTGCGCAGCGTGCTGGGGATGATGATGATGGCAGTACCTGCAAGAATCACAACAACATGCAAAAACAGTGCAAGCAATATCGCTCTCTCGCTCTCTCTCACAAGTGGAATGGAGGAAATGAGGTGGAGATGGTGATATGATCAAAACTGAAAATTTTCGCGATGATGGAGATGGAGGTGGGAGATGGTGATGATGAGATGGTGATGAAGATGGTGAAGAAAGTAAAAGAAAATCGATGAGAGTGAAGAAAATACCTACAACTCCAACGCGTCAACTCTACGTCTTACCATCACACGCTCGTCCTCAAAGCTCGTTCCCCGGCAACGGCGCCAAAATTTGGTGTAGCTCAGTGATGAGTAGCACCTCCTTTAATGTCAATCTGGGAAGACGTGAGGATGGTATGAAGACCTCGAGCAAGTGGCGGCACAAGTGCGTGAGTGAGAAGCACACTAGCATGCACACACATACACACACACGCGCACACAAGGCAAGACAAAGAGTGAGAATCAATGGAGTTCTTTAGATTACTTTCAAAAGCTCTTACAAGTTTGTTTCAATTACAATCTAACCTCAAAAATGAGCTCTCTAGTTCCTTTTATAGTTTTTGACTAGCTTTGGCCCTGTTCAGACCTAGTGTCCGGCCTAGTTAAAAATTAGGTTCCAGGGCTTATTTGGGGGCTCAAACGATATCCAAAAATTACGAAAATTGGTAGGTAGATACTTCTAATGCTCCTCAAGCTCAAGGACTCCTTGGCTTGCACAAAATGGAGCTACAAAAAGATGAAATGATATTTACAATGGTGCTTAGTGATGAGAATCACTTTTAATGGGTGTAGAGGTTTTGAAAGATTAAGGTTGCCTTAGTGCTAAATCTGCGTGAATGTTCATAAGTGCTTCTTTCTGAAGAAAATTGTTGGCCTACTTGCCAGATCTTCGTTGACTCCCTTGTCTGCTTGTGCCTTCTCTCCCTTGTCCACTGCTAACAACTTCCTGTAGGTCGATCCATGCCTTGAGACATCTCTGATTCACTAGTCTCAGAGCTAGGGTAGTATGAGTGATGGCTCAACTGCTGGGCCCACGACCTAGCAGTGTGGTTGACACTAGCCTCTGAAGACCTAAGACTTTGTCTATCTCTCCCTAGGTGTCGCCCTGATCTAAGGTTCATAAGCCTAATTGAATAGCCCAAATTTGCCCAAGTACAACCTTGTTGCTGAGTTCTTTTGTATCAATTACTTGATTCTTTTTAGTGGTTACCGTGTTTATGCTCTTGTCAGAAATCACGTCGTCAAGAATATTTGAGTTAATTTTCGCACTGTAAGTTGATCGTTCCACGTTAGATTCTTTCCTTCAAGGTTATCGCATCACGAAGAGATTATGTTTAGTCTTGAACTTGAGTACGTAGGTAGTCTTCAACTTGATTGATGCCTATCGTTGCCCTGACTTACTCCTAGCACTAGTCGTTCTTAGCCTAAGCTAGGAATTGATAGAGGGTGTTGAGGATTTTCCAACCTTGAGTTTCTTTCTTTGTGTTGTTGCCCTGGTGTGCCCAGGACGCGTGTTCCCAAGCTTGCACTCATTCTTGCTTAGAATGCCCTCAAGTGCTCTTGCTGGACCTGTAAAAGTCCCACGGTTAGCTCAAGACTTAGATTCTAATGACACAATAGACCACTTTCATGCATGTAACTCACAGACCAAATTATCCTTTGCTTTTATGGAAAACAATCCCAAGGATCCCTCAGTTTTCCTACCTCGGGGTATGGTCAACTTCAAAAAACCCTATCTAATAATCCTGATATTAATTTTCACATAACCAGCGGAAGTTTTGGTTGTACTCCCCATGAGCTTTCCAACAAAACAAGAATCACAGCAAACGGATTTCGTATGAGAAAGTTATGTCAGTTCAGGCTTCAGGGATTAAAACAGGGTTCAACAGGCCAACAGGGCAACGGGTTTTCCTCGGGTTATTTGCCTATAGCCTCCTTATGTGCTCTAGAGTCCATGATCCATGTCCAAAATTAGCCAAAATCCTCAATTTAATAAACCCTAGAAAATGGCCAAAAATGGCTGTCAATCGCGATGGACTGGGCTGTCAATCGCGATGGACTGGTGTCAATCGCGATGGACTGGTGTCACTCGCGATGGACTGGGCTATCAATCGCGATGGACTGGTGTCAGTCGCGATGGACAGTGTCAATCGCGATGGACTGGCTATCAATCGCGATGGACTGAAAAAATGCAAATTTTCTAAATTTTTTTGTGGATTTGTGATGTGCAAGGTCTCTAGTCTACTGTGGTGCACTCAGTTTTACCAAAAGATGAAAATTTTTGTCAATCGCGATCGACAGAAGCTGGCGACTGCAAGACAGTTCTGCACATTTCCGTACCTGTGCAACGTGCTGGAGATGATGGGATGGCCAATACCTGCAAGTAAACTCAAGAAACATGCAAAAACAGTGCACACAAGATCGCTCTCTCGCTCTCTCTCACAAGTGAAATGAGGGAAATGAAAGAAGGAAGGAGATATAGTCAAAAAACTGAAATTTTTGCGATGATGGAGATGGAGGTGGAAGATGATGATGATGATAGTGATGATAGTGGTGAGGTAAGGAAGAGAAAAATAAGAAGAGTAAAGAGATTACCTACAACGCCAACGTCTCAAATCTACGTCTTACCATCACACGCTCATCCTCAAAGCTCGATCCCCGGCAACGGCGCCAAAATTTAGTGTAGCTCAGTGATGAGTAGCACCTCCTTTAATGTCAATCCGGGAAGATGTGAGGATGGTATGAAGACCTCGAGCAAGTGGAGGCACAAGTGCGTGAGTGAGAAGCACACAAACATGCACACACATACACACACACGCGCACACACGGCAAGACAAAGAGTGAGGAGCAATGGAGCTCTTAGATTACTTTCAAAAAGCTCTTACAAGTTCATTTCAATTACAATCTAATCTCAAAAATGAGCTCTCTAGCTCTATTTATAGTTTTTGACTAGGTTTTGGCCCTGTCCAGACCTAGTGTCCAGCCTAGTTAAAAATTAGGTTCCAGGGCCTTTGAGGGCTTAAACGGAGTCTAAAAAATACGAAAATTGATATGTAGGTACTTCTAAGGCTCCTCAAGCTCAAGGACTCCTTGGCTTGCACAAAGTGGAGCTGCAAAAATATGAATTGGTATTTACAATGATTGTTAGTGATAAGAATCACTGTTATAAAGATGTTGATTGGGTAAAATTTGAAGGGCCTATCTGCCAGATTTGCGTCAACTGCTTTGCCTACTTAATCCTTCACCTCGCTCTGACTCTCTCCACTGGCTTCCTTGTCTAGTCAGTCCTTGGGTGCCCATACTGCTCTCAACAAGCCTCTTCAGCCTCAGCTCTAGCAATCCATCCATTTGTGCCTGGGCTTTGCATGCAGTACAAGCAAGGGTACTTAGAATTTGCTCCCTCACTTATACCAAACATGCATTTGACCGTCTTTAGGTCTCCACTCAAATGCCACTCAACTTGAAAGTTCTCGTAGTCTTTGACATTCAACAATTCTCCTGCATAATGCCTTTGGATAACATTTGGAATGTTTGTCTGTGAGAATAACCATTTAAGTTTTTTATTGCTCTCAGATGGAACTTGAGCACAGCCCCACCATAACTCCATTTCTGATTGTACTTTGAGAGATGGAGTATCCAATTTCCCAAGGCTATAGTCCAAAGCTTTGTTCATTAGTGCAATACTTATTCTCTCCATCTTTTGATGTTTTTTAAGCTCAGCTTCATCAAGTTTGATTACAAATTTCAATAGACCAGAACATTCATGTTCTTTTATATTATAGAACTGAACCATGTATGTTTGAAGAGAGATGGAACTTGAGCACAGCCCCACCATAACTCCATTTCTGATTGTACTTTGAGAGATGGAGTATCCAATTTCCCAAGGCTATAGTCCAAAGCTTTGTTCATTAGTGCAATACTTATTCTCTCCATCTTTTGATGTTTTTTAAGCTCAGCTTCATCAAGTTTGATTACAAATTTCAATAGACCAGAACATTCATGTTCTTTTATATTATAGAACTGAACCATGTATGTTTGAAGTTTTATAATATCTATCCATATGTTGTTAAATGCATTGTAAGTGAAATGTAACTTTTGTTTTCCTACTTCGTAAGGCATGTTACCATCTTTCATTTTTTTAAAAGACTCTAACTGAGAAGATAAAGTGGATAATTTGTTTTCTAGCTCCCTCATATGTAAATCCATCTGATGTAGTGTGTTTTGTAGATAGTTTATGTATTGTACATAATTCCTTGAAATATCCTAGAGCCTTGAACAATAGCCTCGTAAACCATCCTCACCATCTCCTACAAATCTAATCAGATCATGAAGATTATGAAAAGGGGTGTACCTTCCAGTTTGTGGATCAATTGGATAAACAGATCCATCTGTCCATATGTCGATATGTTTCTTGCCTTCCTTTCGCAATCCATCCACTTCAGGAGGATGAAGAGCCCTTCGAAATATTTTTCTTGTTGTCGCATACTCTTGACTAACTGCAATGTTGATATGGAACTTTTCACAATGATTTCGATTGTTTGAAAGCTCAGCGAGAATATTTGGGTTAAGATTCTCCATGGTCTGCTATGAAAAATGACCGACAAGTGTTTAAAATGACGTGAAAGAGAGAAACAGGCCTGCTATGAAAAGTAGAGTAAAAAAGAGCAAAACACCATCAGCACACATTATATAGGTCCGTGAACAAGAGGAAAATTCGAATTTTGATCAGCGCCCGGTGAGCACAAACTTCGAGGCGTAAGATATTACACAAACTTTTCATGATTATCATACGAGTTTCTCTCTCTTCAAAATTTTCATAAGATACGTTTTAAATGAACTTACACGGAATTTCTTAAAGGATTTGACAACTTTAATCCAGATTAAGCACAACTAATTGAAATCCTTACACGACCCTTTTTGGGCCGTTTTTTGCCCTAATGAAACTAGCAAAATTTAGATGACCAAAGCGTGCATGCTATTGATAGGAGGAAAAATGCAAAAATAAGTGCTCAATCGGATATTGAAGTTGCTGAGTCAGAATATGCTGATTCAGAATTGTGCCGAGTCCGTGTTTTGCTCACTCTGAATTTTAATAGACAATTACTAATTAGTTAGTTCTTCATGTCGTGTGATTTTTGGTCCTTGTTTCTTGATCACGCGAGTATCAAAAGGGAAGAGGAAGCATCTTTCATGAAGATCGAGAGAAGAGAGAGAAGTCGAAGAGCCTAGGGAGGTCGAAAATGTCTCTTCTTACGTGACTGAGCAGGCTGTACATGTTGGTGCAGACCAATCACCAATTGAAGGCTTGGAAGATCAAATGATAAAGGAAGAATCAATTTCTAAAGTGTGGAAGAAGGTTACATTCAGAGGACAAGAGAAGTGTACACATATGTACATTAGTATAGTCATAGATGACTTAGACCTTTTGTTTAGTAAGAATCATGTACAAAATTATCTATAAATACTTTGAGAAAAGTCGGGGCATGTATGAGAGCATATGTGACAATAGTTAGAAGCCAAGAATGAGGAAGTTAGAAGTCATGAGAAAGAGGAAAAGTTAGTTGAGTTAGCTCTCATCACTCAACTGTAATTCTTCTGAGAAATAGAAAATTTTTGCGCCCGATGTTTCTGCGTGTTCTCCTTCTACAGTAGATCAATTGTGAAATGCTTTTGTACAAGTCTAAGTTGAGAGTTGCTTGACCTCTATGCAAAGTTTTAGCTTCCAATTGTAATCAGGCTGAGTGAATTAAGTGTAGGAACATTTATATGTGAAGTGTGTTCACTGGTTCCTAAAACAGGCACAGATTTCGAAGTTAATGTTTTGATCATTTCTCCTAGCACAGTTTAAAGTTTTGCATGAGTGAGAGCTTAATCTTTAAGTTGAAAGATAAGCTACTTATGTCTAGAAGCATTTTGTAAAACGGGTTCTATTCAAGGAGAACCAAGTCTTAAAAGTTACAGGTGTAAAGTCGACTGTTCTAGATGATAGTTTCTGACATAGGTAACTTGAGAAGTTGATTTCTCAAGTTATACTTAATCTTTTGAAGAGATTCAACTTGGAGTAGATGCGCAATCTCTAGGAGATACTTCGTACAAAGTTTCATCAAAAACTTTACACGTTTGATAGGTCAATGTGGAGAAATAGTGCAGCAGACTTTTCTGTGTTTCATCTTCTTCACAGATTTGTTAATCTTTTGATAATTAGCAATTGATCCTCTAAATTAGTGGAGTGTTTGACTTATTCTTGGTATAGAGGTGCTCTAATCACAAGAGTAAGTTGTTCTTTTGGAGATTAACATTCTCCATCAGTGGTATCAGAGCAGGAGACATCAAATTGAGAAAAGGAGGATCCCGACTGCTGCAGATTCAAGAAATTCAACACTTGAAGGACTAAGAAGTGAAAGCTTGGAGTCAAAGCTTGAGGAGAAGATTATTTGACATCAAGAAAGGCAAAAGGAGTTCAATTCGAAGTAAAGGTACATACATTGTTTGTAAAGCTTGAAGATTTCAATACACAGGTGGATACAAGATGGGAGAAAGCTTGCAGATTGATAAGCTAGATAGGGAGAACTATCCAGCATGGTCCATGAGGATGGAAGCACACCTCATGAGCAAAGATCTTATATCATTTATTACAGGAGATGAAGAAAAACCTGAGTTTGCAGATCCAAGTATTCCTACTAGGGAAGAGCTTGCAATGTTGAAGACTTGGATGAGAAAGGATGCTCAAGCAAGGAGTATCATCTACATGGCTGTAAATGATTACCTTCTACCTCACATCAGAGGTTTGGAAAGTGCTACAGATGTTTGGAATGCCTTGGAAGAGCATTTCCAAAATACAACTAAGTCAAGGAAGTCCTCACTATGGGCTGAGTTCACAACCTTCAAGAAGAAGAGCTCACAATCAATTTCAGATTATGTGGCAAGGATGAAAGATATTGCAGATAGCTTGGGAGCAGTGGATGAAGATATTGAAGAAGAAAAGTTGGTAAGACAAATACTTACAGGTTTGAGAGGAGATGAGAAGTGGAAGCCTTTTATATTGTCCATAGAGTTGTCACTTGATCACTTTACTCCTGACCTTAATCAATTGCTAGGACACATGCTAACCTTTGAGCAGGATCTTAAAGGAGACAATGATAGAAGTACAAGTCAAGCTATGTACTCTAAGGATAAGAAAAAGAATGGCAAGGGAAAGCAATCAAATGATGATGAAGGGAATTCAAATCAAGCCAACTTCACAAAAGGGAAGACAAATTTCAGAGGTAAAGGAAGAGGAGGTAAGAACAAAGATAATGCTAAAGCTTGTTGGATTTGTGGCAGAACAAATCATTTGGCAAATGATTGTTGGTATAACAATCAAAATGGTGGAAACAATAATCAGAATTATAGTCAAAGAGGTAGAGGAGGCAGAAACCAAAGAGGCAATTTCAGAGGAAGAGGAGGTAGGACATCATATGGTAGAGGAGGTGGAAGAAACTTCCAATCTCAGTCCTACAACAATAATTATTATAATTATGCATCAGATCAGAAGGATGACATGACTCTTATCTTGAATGCAACTCATGAATCAATGGGAGAAGATCAAAGAGTGTTTTATATTGACTCAGGGTGCAGCAACCATCTGAGTGGGAATCTATCCTTGATGACTGACATGGAAGCAAAGGTGAATGGACATACAGTTCAGACAGGTGACAATACCAAACATAAAGTGGAGAGTATTGGATCAGTGAAGACAAAGAGTGGAAGTACACTTCTGAGCAAGGTACTTTATGTTCCTACTATTCCTAAAAATCTGATAAGTGTAGGGCAAATTGTGGAGAAAGGATATGAGGTAAGATTCACAAATGATGGTGTTTATGTACAAGATCCAAATCAGGGATATAGAAACATAATTGCAGGTAAAAAGGAAGGAAGATTGTTCACTCTCAAAGTCCAAGGTAATGTGGGACATGCATTATTTACATATGGAGGTCAAAAGGTATCTGAATTAGACCTATGGCATAAAAGGCTAGGTCATTTCAATGAGAGAGCTATAAAGGAGATGTCAAAGAATCAGGTGGTGCTTGGATTGCCAAATATTGAAGGGCAACATATGGTGTACAAGTGTGAAGCTTGTCAATTAGGTAAAGCACATAAGAGTTCTTACCACAAATTAGGGTACAAGTATTCAAATATGCTTGAATTGGTTCATACAAATGTATGGGGTCCCTCAAGGGACTATAGCATAAATGGATCCAGATATTATGTGTTGTTTGTTGATGATGCAACCAGGTGGATTATTTTGTATGTAATCAAGGATAAATCAGAAGTTTTCAAGACATTCAAACATTTTCATGCTTATGCAGAAAGGATCACAGGACAAAAGCTCAAGAGGTTAAGATCAGATGGAGGGGGAGAGTATTTCTCAAAAGAGTTTGATGATTATTTGTGGAATGCAGGTATCAAAAGAGAAGTAACTTGCAGGTACTCCCCTCAACAGAATGGAGTAGCAGAAAGGAGGAATAGAACTCTTGTAGAGTTTGCAAGAGCCATGATGAAGGAAAAGAATTGTCCAAATTACTTATGGGCAGAAGCCATTAATACTGCAACATACCTTGTGAATAGGTTGCCTTGCAAAGCTTTGGATGGAGGAACCCCTTATGAAGCATGGTGGGGTAAGAAGCCTAGTCTTGATCATTGTAAAGTATTTGGATGTATTGCATATGCTTATGTTCCTTCACAATTAAGACATAAGCTAGAACCAAAAGCAGAGAAGTATGTGTTTATTGGATATGATGATAGACAGATGGGTTACAGGTTGTGGAGTCCATCCACAAAGCAATTTCTTGTTACTAAAGATGTGACATTTGATGAGCAAAATATGTGGTATACAGGATCAACAAATGAGTATACAGGTGTTGAAGAAATTCAAAGGAAAGGAAAGGCAAAGGTAAAAGTATGTGAAGAAATTGTTGATGAAGTTGACTCTAGATGTAGAGTGCAGGATCATGTAGAAGAAGGGCCAAGATTTGATCCAGAATCAAATGAAGCTGAAACTTCAAGAAGTGCAGAAATCAGAAGATCTACAAGGGAAAGGAAAGAACCTATAAGGTATAGTTATGATACATCTTTCCTAACAACAAAAGATTATGCTTACATTGTGAAAACAGAAGAAGATCCAACCACTTATGAAGAAGCCAAAGGTAAACAGAATTGGGAGAAGGCAATGCAGGAAGAGTATGATGCTCTACTTGAAAATGAAACTTGGGAACTAGTACCAAGACCAAAGAATCAGAAGGTCATTGGATGCAAGTGGGTATATAAAACAAAGAGGTTTGCAGATGGTAAGGTGTCTAGATATAAGGCTAGACTTGTGGTCAAAGGTTATGCCCAAACTTATGGGGTAGATTATGATGAAACCTTTAATCCTGTTGCTAAGATGTCTACAATTAGGACATTGATTGCTATTGCTGCTTGCAAGGGATGGAAATTATCACAATTGGATGTGAAGAATGCATTTCTAAATGGATACATTGCATATGCAGTATATATGGAGCAACCGGAAGGATTCATGGAATCAATTGGATCAGATTATGTGTGTAAGCTCAAGAGAGCTTTATATGGGTTGAAGCAAGCCCCAAGAGCTTGGAATTACAGATTGGTCAAGTTCTTGAATGAATGTGGATTTCAAGCATCAAAGGCAGATAGTAGCTTGCTAGTGAAGGCAAGTGAAAATGGATACATTTACATGTGCATTTATGTTGATGATATTATTGTTACAGGAACAGATGCTCAAGGAATCAATGAACTCAAAAGACAAATAGAGAAGGAGTTTAAGATAAGTGATTTGGGAAACTTATCTTATTTTCTAGGAATGCAGATTGTGTATACTCAACATGGAGTATATGTTTCACAAGAGAGATATTTGAAGAATCTTCTAGTCAAGTTTAACATGGAAGATTGCAAGATCTCAACCACACCATTGGAGGTAAATCATAAATTAAGCAGGTATGGAGGTGAAGAGTTCAATGACATGAAGAAATATCAGAGTTTGGTAGGTAGTTTAATCTATGCTACCTTGACAAGGCCAGATCTATCATATGCAGTAGGTGTGTTGTCACAATTTATGCATTGTCCAAAGAAGACTCATTGGATTGCAGCCCAAAGGGTACTCAGATATATCAAAGGAACCCTAAGTGAAGGTTTGTATTATGGTTTCACTTCTGACACAAGAATCAAAGTGTTTAGTGATGCAGATTGGGCAGGTGACTCAGATGATAGAAGGTCTACTCATGGATATCTTTGTTATGTTGGAGACAAGTTAGTTTCTTGGTGTTCAAAGAAGCAACATACAGTTGCTTTATCATCCACAGAAGCTGAGTATAAAGGAATGGTAGAAGCTGCAAAGGAAGTGATATGGTTGAAGACCTTGATGAAAAGTTTTGAGTTTGATCATAGTACTCCAATAATTTTTGGAGACAATATGAGTTCTTTGTATTTGGCAGCTAACCCTGTTTTTCATGCCAGGACTAAGCATATAGAGATTCAGTATCATTTCTTGAGAGAAAAGGTACTAGATAAAGAGATTGAAGTGATGTACACTCCAACAAAAGAACAAGTGGCAGATATGATGACAAAGAGTCTCGATGGACCTAAGTTACAAAGGTTCAAAGACATGGCAAGTATTAAGAAGACAGAGAAAACCTCAATTGATGATTGAGGGGGAGCTGTTGGTGCAGACCAATCACCAATTGAAGGCTTGGAAGATCAAATGATAAAGGAAGAATCAATTTCTAAAGTGTGGAAGAAGGTTACATTCAGAGGACAAGAGAAGTGTACACATATGTACATTAGTATAGTCATAGATGACTTAGATCTTTTGTTTAGTAAGAATCATGTACAAAATTATCTATAAATACTTTGAGAAAAGTCGGGGCATGTATGAGAGCATATGTGACAATAGTTAGAAGCCAAGAATGAGGAAGTTAGAAGTCATGAGAAAGAGGAAAAGTTAGTTGAGTTAGCTCTCATCACTCAACTGTAATTCTTCTGAGAAATAGAAAATTTTTGCGCCCGATGTTTCTGCGTGTTCTCCTTCTACAGTAGATCAATTGTGAAATGCTTTTGTACAAGTCTAAGTTGAGAGTTGCTTGACCTCTGTGCAAAGTTTTAGCTTCCAATTGTAATCAGGCTGAGTGAATTAAGTGTAGGAACATTTATATGTGAAGTGTGTTCACTGGTTCCTAAAACAGGCACAGATTTCGAAGTTAATGTTTTGATCATTTCTCCTAGCACAATTTAAAGTTTTGCATGAGTGAGAGCTTAATCTTTAAGTTGAAAGATAAGCTACTTATGTCTAGAAGCATTTTGTAAAACGGGTTCTATTCAAGGAGAACCAAGTCTTAAAAGTTACAGGTGTAAAGTCGACTGTTCTAGATGACAGTTTCTGACATAGGTAACTTGAGAAGTTGATTTCTCAAGTTATACTTAATCTTTTGAAGAGATTCAACTTGGAGTAGATGCGCAATCTCTAGGAGATACTTCGTACAAAGTTTCATAAAAAACTTTACACGTTTGATAGGTCAATGTGGAGAAATAGTGCAGCAGACTTTTCTGTGTTTCATCTTCTTCACAGATTTGTTAATCTTTTGATAATTAGCAATTGATCCTCTAAATTAGTGGAGTGTTTGACTTATTCTTGGTATAGAGGTGCTCTAATCACAAGAGTAAGTTGTTCTTTTGGAGATTAACATTCTCCATCAGTACACAGTTCACACTGTTCAAGATCGTCAATTCTGAGAAGTATCATGGTTATCTATCTTGTAATTTTGTTATTTTGAAGACTTGATCAATATATTTTGCATCCTCTATTCAGCACAAGTGTTGAATAATGTTAGTATGAGTAACTTTGGTGTGAAATAGTATTCTATCGCAGCATAAAAGTGCTAATGTTGAAGTGTGTTTGCAAGTATTTTTCTCTGTGTGTGAAGATGAGTGCTGAGGTTGAGTTTTTAGAAGTTTGCATATTGTGTAAGTAGATATGTGTTCCTGAACCCAAACACATTTGTTGATCCTACTGCATTTGCTAAAGAAGCAAGAGATGCATGAAAGGACGAAGAGGAAGATTTAGTAAAGTTTACTATACAAGAGTGCAAGCAAAAGTAGCTAACGTGGAGTCATCTTCTCAATTTTATGATTGGTACGAAGCACAAGAGGAATCTAAGCTAGAAATTGAAGAGGAGGAAGGAGGAACAGGTGCAGTAGAGGTAAGGCTGGTGGGCAAAATACTAGGAGCATTGATCCTGACATAAGCTGTTGCAGGAGTAAGAAGATGACTCCAATTGGACCTAGCTGGAGGGGTGACCAGTCAAAGAACTAGGCGTACACCTCAGCCATAGCCAATGGCGCAACCACCTCCAAATCCCAAGGTCAAAGCATCCCATTTTAGAGGAGGTTCTAAAGAAGATGCTAACTATCATGTTGCTAAATTTGAGATAAAGTGGATAGCAAATGGATATCCATCCACATATGGTGATGCAATCAAACTCCAGCAATTTGTAGGTACATTGGAAGGAAGAGCAATGAGCTGGTTCAACCAATATTTGGAATTCTCAAATGTGTCTATGCATGGCTATGTAATGTGGCCCTATATTAATGCCTACTTTGGAAATGTATGATCTGAATGGTGCAAAAGACAAGGTTATGCCAAAGGCACATGGTTGTCTCATGTTGAGGCATCTCATGTTACTTGGGAACGTTGATGCAAGGTATGCTTAGATGTATCCATTGGACCTCTAGATGACAATTGATCATTCCTCCTGATGGGGATCCATTTGAGAACCATGTTCGATTGCATAGAGATCACCTTGGGCATCTTCTCTTCAGATGGTTTCTCAAATTATGTATCCCACATGGTTCGTTCTTTGGTTCTACAAGGGCTACTAGTGCTTTGGGCTTCCATACCCATACCATTGTTGCTGGTCTTCTGACTCTTGTTGAAGAGGTGAGTTTGTTTTGCTTTTGGTCTTGGTGTTTGGTTCTGACCCTTGCCTCGCCTTGGCTTCTTTGTTGAGACTTTTCTCATGTGGGAGAGCATAGGGTGTTGTGTATGTAAGAGCTTCTTGGGTACCCATATTTTTTATTGTCCTTGTTGAGCTGTGGCTAATTTCTTAGGCACCCAAACTTGTCGGATACCTTGTGGTTGAGCTTGTCCTAGTTGCTTGGTTCTTCTTGGGGCATGGTTGGCCTGCCTAGATGGGAATTGTTGTGGCAAAGCTGGTGGTTGCTCTCCTTTTCATACCAAATCTTCTTCACGCCTGTAACTTCTTTCTTCTTGAATTCTGCTTTTCTATTTGATATAGCAGTTGAGTTGTACTGTTTCGCTTGCCTCTATGGTTGAACTACTACAGATGGTTGAGACTTTGTAAAAGAAGGAAGTTTCAACAGGTCCCCGACCCTTTTGTTGAAGGCAGCATCCTCTACATCATAGAACTTTGGACACATACATTATCTTCTTCTCTAAGATTAGTCCTAAGAGAATGTGTGACACCATGATCTGTGAGAATTTGGCTTCTTAGGTTCAAGTTGACTGCATGGTCATAGATTCAAGCTTGACCCAAGACAAGTGGTTTCGTAAGGTCCTCATCTTCACACACTAGCATTTTGACTCTCATTGGAACATCTTGAAGATAGATGGGAAGATCCACCTCACCCAAATAAGGGGTTTCCACACCTCCCAATCCTATGAGATAGGCTTCTATCGGATTGATGTTCAATTGCAAGTCTTGGCAGTATGAAAGTCTAACTGCACTAGTTGTTGCACCTGAGTCAATCAATGCTCTCATAGTCCTTACATTCTCTCTGTGTCCTACCTCTAAGGTCACAAAGGGATGTCGATCAATTATTCAAGAAGCAATTGCACCTTATGTTCGACACATGGCCATGTGATATCTTGTGGCCTCGAAAGTGACATCTAGGCCTTGTTGCCTTAACTTATTCCTCCTAATGCACTCTCTAGCCTCTGCCTGTGTTTCTTCTCTAACCCTTAACTCTTCTGTTTTTCGCTTCTTAGCAGTCTTGAGCCTCATTAGCATATCCTCTGTAAGAGGTTCTTGATACAACTTGGGTGTATAAACCAACACTAGGTCTCCCTCTTTCAATCCTTTATCCTTGATATGTGCATCAAAGTATGCCTTTTGTCTTTTCTTTGCGGCATAAATGCCTGCTGTCGCTCGTAACCTCATAAATCCAGCTTCAATCAACCTATCAATTTCTTCTTTTATTTTGGCTGCATAAGTGTCATTATATATGTAGGGCTTCTGTTTGGTGGGATTTGCATCGTCCTTCATGGGAATCGTATGAGAGCAAATTTTCGGAGCTACTCCCTTCAAGTCTTTATAGTGCCACACAAACACACTCCTATATTCCCTTAGTAAAGCAACAAGCTCTACTTCTTCTTCTGCACTTAGGTAGTCTCCTATGTATGTGCATCGCTCTTCATGATTCCCTTCAATGGTTACCACAATTTTTTTGGTCTTTTCTTTATTATTGTATGATTCTCCTGTGGTGGCCTCTCTCTTGAACATTTGTACCGAAATTTTTCGGTCCTCAACCTCATATTTATTGAAAATTTCTGGTACTTCAAACAATGATTCCTCCTCTTCTTGTTTAATTGCTTTTCTTTTCTTTTTCTTTTGAACACTCACTTCCATCCTTTGAGTTTACCATTTTAATGCTTGTGAATGGTTCTTCTTCTTTTTGGTTAAACACTTCTACATCTTCTAAATAATGCTTTTTTGAGTTAAAGCAACTATCCATCACAATGGACTCTAGATCATCATCATTCTCTTCTTCTTTCATGACATCACTAGTGTCACACTCTTCTTGTAATGATTGACACATGAACACAGAGATATCATAGCCCCCCAAATCACAATGAGGTGTCCACTGTTCTTCATTGACAGCAATGTCCATGGTGGTTAAGATTTCCGCACAACCATGAGGCTCAAATTCCTCATCTGGAAAGACCATCGGTGTGTAGGTTGGGTCTCTAACTGGTCTATCTCCTGGGGGAGTTCCTTCTTCTCTTGCTTTCATACGTCTTTCCTCTTCCTCAGCAACTTTACACATCCACAAGTGAGTATCTTCATGCATCCAAGATGGATCAAAAGAACTTTCGGAATGCACAGAGATTGATTCTTCTGGTGCCTTGTGGATAGGATTCCACTGTAGGGCTGATACATCTCTGAAAGTATAATCCTTTAGATTGACCTTGGTTGTGAACCCTAATTGCTCCAAGTACAAGGATTTGGTTCCCCAATCTTGCACTATTTGCAGTTGTCGTAGGAAGGGTCTTCCTAGGATCATCTCATAGACATTATTTCTACCAAAGCCATATATAGCAAAGGTGTGTTCAAACTCTACACCATAAGTGGTTATAGTTATCCCTTCTAGCAATCCTAGAGGTCTTTCGATATGTCCATCAACCATTTGAAGCTTCATTCTTGTTGGTTTACCCTTAAGAGTCAAACCAAATGCCTTGAACTGGGTGAACAAGTCCTCAACTTGTTTAGATCTTAACACTTGTTTGAACTCGGCCACATGATCATAAGGATCTCATTGGGCTTCATGAACCTTGGATGATCCTATTCCTTGGAGGCCACGGGAAACATTAGACCTTATTGGAGGGAAAATTAGTTCACTCTTCCAAGTATATGCATGCCTGTCATGCTCTGTTACCAAGAACATTTTCTTAGATGAGTCATCTAGATAGAAAACCTTGCCTGGTGTCTCAAGTCTTTGAATTCATACATGGTGATTAGTGGGTTGGGTTGATCTGGCTTGAATATCCAAAAGGCTTCCTCTGTTTCTCTATTCAAGAATAGTTATATGCTTTTGTTGTCTTGAGGGATCCAATCCAGGGTGATCACTAAGGTCAAAACTGACTTACCTCTAGGAGTCTTCGGTTCCTGTCCTACATCTCCTTGCTCTAAGTCTCCTATCTCATTCTCTGGAATGATGTTGCCAAACTCATCTGTCCTATCTGGTAAGTTAGTAACCACATACATAGTTCCTTCCTTATTAATGTATGAACCCTCTTCGAACTTGACTACTAGGTATTCAAGTCAAAAGGGTTGATCTGGATTTTTGAGTTGGACCAATGATCACCTTAGGCCATCCTCATACATGCGAGCACCTAATTGGCTGATCCGAATAAATTCCAACTATGTTTTATAGGGACCTTCTGGTGTTTGAAAATAGGCAGTTCCTGAGGTATGTGTGGGTCTCTCCATGCTAAAAGACATTTCTGAGTCACTTGTTTTTTAACTTAGTGTGTAGGGATAACCACTTAGTTGTTGTGCCCAAGACTTAGTTGTATGGTTGACATTGGTCTCAGATGATCTAATGCTTTGCCTATCCTTGCCTTAATGTCTGCCATATCTTAGGTTCATAAGCTTTGCTTATGAGTCCAGAATTTCCCCTTTATACTTCTCAAAATCCTTTGGAGCCCCCTTGGCTTTCCAATTCCACTTGAGGGTCAACTTCAAATTAGAGTATGTGAAAATCAACGAGCTATAGAGCTCAAAAAACGAACTTTTGATGAAAAAGTTATGTCAAATCAACCTCCTGGGGGTCAAAACAGGCAAACAAGAAGTTATAAGAAAATCACCATTTTGAATGAAAATCGCGATCTTGAACAACCTTGGAAATCATGATTTTAATTGAGAATCGCGATCTTGAGAAATCCCCAAAAAACACGATTTTGAATGAAAATCGTGAAAATGCCATTTCGAATGAAAATCGTGGAAAACGCAATTTTGAATGAAAAATCGTGAAAAACCCGATTTTGAATGAAAATCGTGAAAAACGCGATTTTGAATGAAAATCGTGAAAAACACGATTTTGAATGAAAATCATGAAAAATGCGATTTTAAGTGAAAATCATGATAAATTCAATTTTGAATGAAAATCGTGAAAAACACGATTTTGATAGAGAATCATGTTTTTTTAGAAACCCTAAAAATCACGATTTTGAAAATGACCTGAAAATCGCGATTTTGATTGAAAATCGTGTTTTTGACATGAAAATCACGATTTTGACTAAAAAATGTGTTTTTGCTCGAGAATCGTGTTTTTGCTCAGAATCGTGTTTTGGCCTAAAAATCACGATTTTGGCTGAAAATTGTGTATTTTACGTGAGAATCGTGGTTTTTGCTCAGAATCGTGCTTTTTTTTTACTTAGAGGATCGGGATTTTGAGCACAACTTGAGAATCGTGATTCTGAGAATGACCTCAAAATCATGTGCTTTCCAGAAAGCTTTTAGGTAGGAAATAGAAAATTGCGATTTTCAAAAATTTGAATTTTTCATAGAATCTCTATTTTCATCATAGAATCGCGATTTTCTAAGATTTTTGGTAGGAACTTCGAATTTCAGCATCAAGGCCTGTAGGTCGAGCATAGATTCATGGAAATCATAGAAACTTGCACACACAAGCACCTTCTCTCTCTCTCTCTCTCTCTCTCTCTCTCTCACTCTCTCTCTTCTTGCACACCCATGAATGAAAAATGAGGTGAAAATATGGAACATCTAGTGAAAAATGAAACATTTTTGTGAAGACGAAGATGGAAAAAGATGGAGATGGTGATGATGGTGAAGATGGAGAAGAAAAATAAGAAAAATGACAAAAACTCACTATTTTTTACCTTCCAGCATTGCAAATCTATGATCTTAACGTCACAACGCTCGTCTTCGAAGCTCTCTCCCTGGCAACAGTGCTTCGGTGTAGCTCAAGCGTAAGCACCACCTCTTTTACTTGTCAATCTGCAGAGATGTGAGGACTGGTATGAAGACCATGAGCGAGTGAAGGCACAAGTGCATGAGTGAAAGCACATAAGCATGCACACACATACACACACACGCACACACGGTAAGAGCAAAGAGAGGAACAATGGAAAGCTTCTATTACAAAAGAGTTCTCTTACCAAAGCTCAAATCTACAACAAGCTGACCCTCTAACAAGCTAACCCCAAAAATGAGCTCTCTAGCTCTTTTTATAGTTTTTTGAATAGTTTTGGCCCTATCCAGACCTAGTGTCTGGCCTAGTTAAAAATTAGTTCGAGGGCTTATTTGAGGGCTCAAATGGAGTCTAAAAATTATGAAAATTGGTAGGTAGCTACTTCTAATAGTCCTCAAGCTCAAGGACTCCTTGGCTTGAACAAAATAGAGTTACAAAAATATGAAATGGTATTTACAATGGCTTTTAGTGATGAAAATCACTATTTTTATAGGGATTTCTTCTGAAAATTTGACATGTACTTCTTGGAGCTCCTTATATGCTCCTCCTTATTGCATGTCACTTCTTTGATGTGTTCCTATACGTCATGCTTGATCTTGAGTATCAACACAGGTATTTTTATAACAAGTTGCAACGTTGTGCCATGTCTTGAGAGGAGAGAAACTGCAAAAATAAGTGCTCCGTCCGATATTGAAGTTGGTGAGTCGGAATGTGCTGACTAGGAATTATGTTGAGTCCGTGTTTTGCTCACTTTGAATTTTAATATACAATTACTAATTAGTTAGTTCTTCATGTCGTGTGACTTTTGGTTGTTGTTTCTTGATTGTGCGAGTATCAGAAGGGAAGAGGAAGTATCTTTCAAGAAGATCGAGAGAAGAGAGAGAAGTCAAAGAGCCTAGGGATGTCGAAAAGGTATCTGCTTAGGTGACCCAACAGGTTGCACGGAGTTCAAGCTATTCAAGATCGTCAATTCTGATAAGTGTCATGATTATCTATCTTGTAATTTTATTATTTTGAACACGATCAATATATTTCACATTCTCTATTCAGTGCAAGTGTTGAATAATGTTTGTATGAGTAACTTTGGTGTGAAACAATATTCTATCATAGCATAAAAGTGCTGACATTAAGTGTGTTTGCAAGTATTTTTCTCTGTGTGTGAAGATCAGTGCTGAGATTGAGTTTTTAGAAGTTTGCAGATTGTGTAAGTAGATATGTGTTCCTGAACCCAAACACATGCCAAAGCTTTGCATCTGACATGCTTGAGAATCATGTACGGCACATGCCAAATCATTCACAGATCTTTCATAGTCTATGAGCTTATACAGCCCATGACATAAAATGCTAGAAGCAATGATCATGTCACCATTTGACAGATCAGTCATGAACAAATTTCACAACCAAGCTAATATTGGCTAATGGAGAAACTGGTAACACATTCTTCTTGATCCCTGGCACAAATAGAGCATCTGACAAAGTGAAAGAACTACCATCAGCAGTAGTCAGAATGATCTTACCAACTCCCACGATAGGATAGGAGGAGTTGTTGGTGCATGTGACTATATTCCCTGTAGAGGCAGGCTCCAGTGAAGAGAAGAAACTGCACCACAAACTAATATGTGTTGGTTGCCCTACTATCAAAGTACCAAACATTTGAGTCTATTGTAGACATACACTCCTCATGAGAAGATGGGTCAAAACTGCAAACAATAGTAAACACCCATTCTTCATTCTGCACTAGATTAGCAGACTCTATTTTTGGTATGGAGACCTCTACAACAACCATTCCAACCTCCTTCTTCTTTGCCTCTTTCGCAACCAGTTTTGGATAGCTCTTAATAACATGATCATTTTCTTTACAATATTTGCAAAACAATTTGTGCTTTTTTTATTTCTTCTCATCTTTGTCTTCCTTCTTCGATTGTGCAAAATTAGCAAATTTTTGCTTACGAGTAGAATAGTTCCATTTTCCTTTGCCCTTCTGACTAGCCAAGAAAGCTTGATCTACAACACATAATAGACTTGTTCTGCCTAGACTTATCTTCCTGCAACAAAATAGAAACCAAATCTTCAAATGTTAAGGCATTTGGATTGCCTTTCATCATCAAACAAAGACTAGAAGCAAAACTTTGATATGAGTCGGAAAGACCATTCAGAATAGTCTGCACAAATGAACTATTGGAAGGACTTCATCTATAGAAATCAACTATTCCTTCAAATCCTTGATCTTTCTCAGAAACCTATCCATAGAATCACCTTCATTCATGTGCTCACTCTCCAATTTTTTCAAATGTAAGCAACACGAGCCTCATTCCTAGCCTGGTACAATGTGGTAAGGGTATCCCAAGCATCCTTCCTTGTTGTGCAAGAGCAAATGTGAGGAATAATGGCATGTTTGACAGACAAATCTATCAATGCATGTGCCTGAGCATCTCTGCCATCCCAATGAATTTGCTCTATAGTAGGTGCAACAAAAATAGTAGCACGAACAGGAATCTATAGAATATCACCATCTTCGACACCATCTGCATCAGCTTCAGTACCTGTATTTGTAATACCTATGTTTGTCGATGTAATATGATGTTTTTCAAAATTGTGCACACTATTCCACAGTCCTTTTGCGACCAATACATGATGCATCATATAAGCCCACAATGGATAATTGGTACAAACCAACTTATCCTCAACAGCCAACATACGGAATATTGTCACTGCTTTCAGCCATGGCCATTGACTAAAATACCTTGATGCAAAAAAATGATTGTATCTAAAAAAAGTTGAACAGAACTACCCAAACGAGATTTTGCTAGACTTGTAGCGAATTTCAAGATGCTTATACTGGTGAACCAAAACTACTATATATCTTTGGCACAAAAAGACAAAATAGCCTACACAAGCGCTACAATAGTGTGTTTGGAGGTGGAAATGAGCTCAGATCCTGATTTCGATACCACAAAACAAAGTTGTTTTCATCTCCTAATCACCCTGAGTATATGTACCAAATTTTGTGTGATTTTGAGACTGTGACTAGAGGAGTGTCGACAATGCCCTAGATGAAGCAGCGACCTGCTCTAATACCAATTGTTGGAGTTAAACGTCTGTGGAAGCACACAAACAACACAAGGAAGAAGAAGAAGATTGGAGCACAACACACAATACTAAATGTATTACCACTAGAATGTACAAAGATAAGTAGCCCATTAGGGCAACATGCATATATACAAGCTGGGGGAAAAAAACCTCGTAAAGAAGGAAAAATTTGCCTCGGCGGTCCTAGAGTGTTCACACACATCACTACTTAAATATATCAGCATCAAGTTTGGGCAAAGAGGACACCATTTCAGATTTCTGTAGGCATAGCAAACTAGCAAACTTCAGATGACAAAAACGTGCATGCCAAAGCTTTGCATCGGACATAGCCTATGAATCATGTATTGCACATGTTGAATCATTCACAAATCTTTCATAGTCTATGAGCTTATACAATCCATGATATAAAATGCTAGAAGCAATAATGATGTTTCCATTTGACAGATCATCAACTATACATGTGTCATCAACAAATTTCACAACCAAGAAAATCTTGACTAAAGTTGAAACTGATAATAGATTCTTCTTTATCCCTCGCACAAATAAAGCATCCGACAATGTAAAAGAACTACCATCAATAGTAGTCAAAATTGTCACGAGGAAAGAGACAAGGAAGAGAGCTCACACATACTCTCACAATCGAAGAGGAGCACACACACAGATTGAGGCACGGAAGAATACACTTCTTCTTCTTCTTCTTCGTCTATTACATAAAAGGAATGTACAAGAATGGCCTAAGACAAGAATGCAAGTGCAATATATAAAGATCAGTATATAAGGAAAAATCTAATGTATGCAAATGAGTGAGCTCGCAAGAACAAATGTGCCATCACTCTTGGTAGATAAATCTAGTACAGCTCAATGAAGTATCCCTGAAATATACTGGCATGACCACTATACATGTCAAAGAAATGAAAAACTGATACATGTCATCCTGGATCATCACATGTTGAGCTTGATATCTCAACACTCCCCCTCAAGCTCAATGTCATATCCTCTAATCCGAGCATCTTCCAAAACCTCTTTAGCCTCTCTGCTCCAAGTGCTTTGATGAAAATATCAGCAACCTGCTCATCTGTTCTCACATAAACAAGATCAATATCACCTGCCAATACCTTCTCTTTGATGAAGTGATAATGTACCTCGATATGCTTTGTTCTAGCATAAAAAATAGGGTTCCATGCTAGTTGTATGCTGCTAAGAGTGTCACAATAGATGGTGATAGGCTTTTGCACTTCCACACCTAAATCTGCGAGTATCATTTCCAGCCATGAAGCCTCACATGCTACCATTGCAGCACCTCTATACTCAGCCTTTGTACTCGTTAAAGCAACATTGGGTTGCTTCTTGTTGCTCCATGTAATAGTTGCACTCCCAAGTGAGAATAGAAAACCACTAGCAGAACTTCTATCTCAAATGCTACCAACCAAATCTGCATCAGTGTATCCGTGAACCTGCAAATCTACACCAGCTTCATAAAACAATGCATAATCCAAAGTAGCACTCACATAACGTAGAGTGCCCCTCAAAGCATCCAAATGTGGCTTCCTAGGAACCTACATAAATTGACTTTCAAGTCCAACAGTGTAGCTTAGATCATGCCTTGTAATTGTGAGATATGTCAAGCTTCCCATAATTTTTCTCTACATAGTAGCATTCTCCAATGCTTCACCTGATGTACTATCCAACTTCAAATTCTGATCTAAGGGGCATAGAAATTGCTTGCAATCAACCATACCATACTTTTGCAGTAGATTCAAGGCATATTGCCTTTGCCACATCCATATACATGTTTCTGTACGTATAAACTCGATGCCCAAGAAATAGCACAACACACGAAGATCATTCATGTCGAATTCCTGCATAAGAAGTTACTTTACCTCTTTAATGCTTTCTTCATTATCACCACATATAATCAAGTCATCAACATAAATATCCATAATTGTGATTCCATCATCACCCTCCCTTGCATATAGTGAATGATCTGCATCACACATAGAAAACCCAATGGTGGTTAAGTAATCATCCTTGCATGCCATGCACCAAGAGCTTGCTTCACCCATACAACACCTCTTGCAACCTGCAAACATATTCTAGATGCTTTGAATCTTCATATCCTTGTGGCTAGTCCATGTATAATTCTTCCTATAACTCACCATGTAGGAAGGCTCCCCTTGCCTCGAAATTGTCCTCTTCCTCCTGCATGATTTTGTTGTTGACCTTGGTCTTGGTTATTTTATCCTCTTCCACTTCCAAAGCCTCTACCTCTACCTCTTCCTCTTCCAGAGTAGAATACCTGCTCAGAACTAGGTTTTCCTTGGGAGTTTGAATCCTCAGCATAGATACTAGACCAGCAAAATTTGGAATATTTTCCCTGGTCTGTATAGAAGTTCTGAACTGCTTATATGTGTTGGTGCATTTTGCCCAAGCCTACATGCTTGATATGTTTGATATTATCCTCATTTGTAAGTCACATGAGTAGTCATGTGAACACCTCTTGTAAAAGAGTTCTTTTTTATCTCTTGTAATTGAAAAAAGAAAAAGGAAAAGGATGGCTTACCTCATCCATGATGTAAAAGCAAAGTCGTGGCTCTAACTACCTAAAACCACGAATTTTCGAGCTGAGGGAATCTCTCCTAACTTTGGGGGTCACTTTTAGGTGGAGCCATTCGAATTCAAATTCAAAACTCCCTCCAAGAATAGCTATAAAAGGAGCAAGAAGGAAGAGGCGATTAGCAAGCCTTGTACGTGACCACTTCATGTCATTTTGTAGAGATTGAAGAGCTTACTCCATAGCTCTATCATTCTACTCCCATTGTGCAAAGATTCATTGCCAATGTGGTTGTAATCATATGTGAATCTATACATTTATTATCATCTACTTCTCTGTTTTGTTCTCTGCTATACTCACTCAGAGCAGTACCTTCAGAAGGTCATATCTCGAGTTCTACTATGCCTTTTTCAGTGATTCAATGTGCGTTGGATAGCTCCTACTGTCTACTTTCTACCTATAAATTTTCATGGTCATTAAAGTAATAGTTCTGAAGATATATGCAATTTACTGCTCACTAGTCTATCTCTGCAGAGCCCCGAGAATGGTGGGCATGTTCCAGAAATTGATAAATCTTGTTCTCAGTGCTCAGTCCATCATTTGAAGTGTTTTAACTTGGATTGGGAAGCTTGCTAAGTCTATTTGCGATGCCCAAAAGGAATTTTTCTAATTCCTACCAGGTTGAGAGCACTGTTCATTTTTTCCAGCAGGTGTATGTTCAAAAATAGCAAGTTTTGGGAGCTAGTCATTTCGCAACTTGTCTGTCTTCACTCAAACTTTTGGGATACATGTTCCAAAGTACTTGGCTGATATTTTGGTGGATTTAGGAAGCTCAAAGGGTCTACTAATCAACTATGAAGTCTCAGTTGGCTAGTGTGAAGCTGATTGTAGCGGCACCTACTCATCTTGGGATTGCATCCACCATCTCTCTTCACAATATGCAGCTCCTAAACCACGAAGGCATACTTCCACCTTATCATCATCATCTACATTCA
Source organism: Ceratopteris richardii (assembly GCA_020310875.1). Classification (NCBI taxonomy): domain Eukaryota; kingdom Viridiplantae; phylum Streptophyta; class Polypodiopsida; order Polypodiales; family Pteridaceae; genus Ceratopteris; species Ceratopteris richardii. Next base: position 27,219,504 of record CM035442.1, read on the forward strand.
TGCCAATAGATGCACATGACTCACATATGCTTTTGATTTTTAGAGTGTTGTCACTTACCAACATGCTCTTTTTCTCCAATGTATGCAGCTCATTCTTGAGTTGCAATTTCCGTACCTTTGTATTCATCTCATACAGTGTGACCAAACTATTCCAAGCCTCTTTCAGAGTCTTGGCATCCTGTATGTGCCCAATCATGCTATCATGCATGCTAACAAATAGCCAATACATTCCCTTTTGTGCTCCTTGATTCCATTCTTCATTTGCTCTTAACTGTTCTACAATCTGATTCCTCTCTGGTAACTGCGAAGCATTTTCGTTCTCTCCTTCGATATACTTCCAATAGCCTTTTCCCATCAGGAAATTCGTCATCCTGAATCTCCAATCATGGAAGTTGTTCTTGTCTAGCTTATCACTCATAAACTGACTCATTTCATCTGTGTTTGCCATTTTTGCAGCTATTCATAACACTGAAAACACTACAAGCAGCACTTCTGCTTGAACACTATTGCACTATGATGTGACAGTTTGATCTTAGAAAAACACAATTTTCATGTATCAACAATACAAGAAATCACTTGAAATTTTGGATCTGGAATACATGTGTGTTGTCGAACATGATGCAAGTTATAGTTTTGCAAATTGACCTAGTTTTTTTGTGGGCCTATAGCTCAGTGATGAGTAGCACCTCCTTTAATGTCAATCCGGGAAGACATGAGGATGGTATGAAGACCTCGAACAAGTGATGGCACAAGTGTGTGAGTGAGAAGCACACAAACATACACACACATACACACACATGCGCATACAAGGCAAGACAAAGAGAGAAACAATGGAGTTCTTTAGATTACTCAAAAATTCTCATACAAGTTCAAATCTACAACAAGCTAACCTCAAAAATGAGCTTTCTAGCTCTTTTTATAGTTTTTGACTAGCTTTGGTCCTGTCCAGACCTAGTGTTCGGCCTAGCTAAAATTTAGGTTCTCAGGCTATTTTGGAGGCTCAAACGAGCTCTGAAAATTATGAAAATTGGTACATAAATACTACTAATACTCCTCAAGCTCGAGGACTCCTCAGCTTATACAAAATGGAGTAGGAATAATCGAAAATGATATTTACAATGGTGTGAAGTGACTAAAATCACTATCTGGGAAACATTAATTCATGAAAAATGATAGGCCTATTTACCAAATCTCTGTTGACTGCTTTGCCTACTTGGCCCTTCTCTTAGCTCTGATTCTCTTCGCTGGCTTCCTTGTCTTGTAAGTCCTTGATTGCCCTAACCACTACCAACACTCCCCCCTCTCTCGCATCTGTCATCTTTGAAAGACCCTTGTTGCGCAGACGGTTGGATGTAGTATTCCACGACATCTGTCGCCAAGTGGTGCTCTGCTAACCTCAGTCCTTTGGCCAAATCGGTGAGTAAGGCATCCCAATCTATTGGCTCAGGTACTTCTGGATGTGGCATACGTAACTTCTCTGAATGTAGAGCATGCTCCACAGCGAATAAATGTAGCAGATGAGATGGTCTGGTTATGAATATCTCTGGGTGATACTCCTAGAACCCTATGATAAACATTTCTTTAAATGTTTGTTTGAAGCAGGCTGGGAGATATTTGATACGAGCATGCCACGCATATACAACATTGATGGATGAGATGGTGCTCATATCATAGACAAGGCCTTGGTTGCCTTCATTGAATCCTAGGGCCAAAAGGTGAGGTTCTTTGACATTTTTAAAGGTCCAGAATGTGACCACCATTAGCTCGAATATTTTGAGGCACATCTGTGCCATGATGTCTGGTGCATTCTTGAATCTGATTCCCCAATGTCGAATGGTTGAAATCATGTATGCAACCGTGGGTTGGCCACGAGGTGGTTCCAAATATACATAGTTCAGCCATTTTTCACACCCTTTTACTGTCTTCACGGTTTTGGTGTACTCAGGCCATGATCTGCGTCAAAACATAGGGCAATAACAGGGGTTATACTTGATGTATAAGGGCATATTATTCCATGTGCACACCATTTCGGGGTATGTTTCAAGTAGGCATATTATCCATGTAGGTTGAAATATGTTGCCATGTGTTGCACTTTCAAGAATGTTGTCTGGTGCAAATTGTGTTGCCGAGGTTGGCTCTTTTGTGGTGCGTTGTTTTCTCTCAGATTATAATTTGCCAATAATACACAAAATGGAATATACAAATCATCTGAAGTGCCAATCCATCGATGATGGAATAGGTTTTTGAAATCATCCGATTTGATGACCACCTCTTCCAATCGGGACATGAACTGTATCTCCACTACTACTCTATCATCATGGGTTGGACCTACCTTTTCTAATCTTTGCACCCATTCTAGAGCTTCAATCTCAAATGTATCCATTCCTTCCTCTGTTTGTTTACCTCTTGGTATAGGCATGGGTACATAAGGATCCTCGAAAGTCTCCTCAACTTCAATTTGAACTAGGTCCTCCGGCTCCACGAGGGGAGAAGGTTGATGCTCATATTGGAGAATTCTATTTTGCAGCTCTGCCAGTTGTGCTCTTAGTTCTGCTACCTCTTCGGATGTGTCAGCCGTGGCTACCACCTCTGGTGGTGGCTCTCATTGAGTGGCTAATTGCTTCCATAATTCATCACACTCAGGTTCTAAGGTAGCATATGCCTCTAGTAGGTCAGCATGTGTGTCCAAAATTATCTGCATGTTGTCAGATGGTATGGCTTTGAAACAGTCCAGGTTGATCTCTGTGGGGGATCCTTCCATCGCTGCTTCTAGGTTCTCTTCATTATGTCGTTGGAGTCTTTTATTTTATTCTAGTGCCGCGGACATGTGTTTCCTTAATAATGCAAGCTTGCGGCAGGTATTGAGGTTTTCTGCTTGTTGGGCACGTAGCAGTTCTTCCAGGTGTTATTGCGCCTCTGAATCTGGCTTGGGGGGATTGGCCACTAATTCATCATGTTGTCTTTGCAAGGTATCACACCGTTGTTGTAGTATCCTCTTGTCCTTTTCCAAGTTGATGAATCGTTCTTGTAGAGCTTCATGGGTTCTGAACAGGCTCGTATGTTGAGCATCTAAATGTTGGTAATGATGTTGCAATTGATACATACATTGATACAAAGTATTGAACACATTATTGACAAGAGTGGATGCTGGGAAGGTGTTGAATGCAGGAGGGTACAGAAAAGGGAAAGGGAGTGTGTATGTTGTGCTTGAGAATGGTGAAGTGGGTGGTGGGGGAATGGGAGATCGTGGGAATATGGGGGGAGGGAGAGGTGCGGAAGTGGGTGATATGTCCATGAGGTCATGTGTGGATGTGGTCGTGGGAGTTATTGTGTACATGGGAATGGTAGGTGTGGCGATGGTCGTGAAGGTGTATAATGGTGTGTGCAGTTGTGCATATGAGCCACCGAGAAGTGTGACAGGGGGAATGGGATTTTCAGTGACTATAGTTAGAATTACAGTGTCTGATGTGGCAGTTACCATAGTTGTGGTGTCAGGTTGTGCGGATTGTGAAGGTTGACTCACAGTTTGTGCTTCACTAAGGGAAGTGGAGACTGTGGTTGTGACAGTAGTGGTGATCATGGTGGTAGGAGGTGAGGGTGGTGGAGTTGGAAGGGAGGGTCGTAAAGGTGGTGATGGGGATACACTTGAGGTGTGGGCTTCGTCAGTGTGTTGAATGGAGTGAGTTGTGCCAGCGGTTGTGGAGGTGGTGGCATGTGGTTCTGATACCAAAATATTTATCTGCTTCCCTGGTCTGGGGGGACATCTCTCGTGTCGTCGCTCAAATCTCTGTGAGTGTGCAAGGGCGATGTTCTGAGTCTCTGGTACTCCTAGTGCATCAGCGAGCATGTCGAGGGTAGCCCTGTATTGATCATCTACACCTTCTTCTTCAAGTATCTGGTTCATCAAGGCCTTTCCTATTGCCAAAGATAGTCTGTGTTGCTCCTGAACCAGGTTGATAGTATCATACAGTCTTTCTTATTGCTTCTTATAAGCTGGGGCTCTCGCAAGTTCTGGTATAATGTGTTGCTCATATTCATGCTCCCCTTCATCGGATGGTCCTTCTTGTTCATCATCTTGCTCCTCTTCTGTAGTCTCTTCTTCATCTTCATCTACTTGGACGACTTCTAGATGAGTTGGATGAGGCTGGTCCGTGATAGTTTGTTGCCCACTTAATTGCTCTGTTTCAACTTCCAAATTAGTTGCATTAATTATCCTTGCTACCTCCTCATTAGTCAAATCCTCCAGCGTGAATCCATGAGGGAAACTCTAAATCGGTGGGTATCGATGCGAACACCAAATTATGCCCTTCTCCACTGTGCCTTGGTAATCTGATGGTAAAGGGTTGCACACGCCTCTGGGGTGGCAGAATTATTTCCGGTGTCAGGGTAGCACCCTGGGCCTTTGCAGATGGCATTTGAACAGATCTCCTCATTTTCTTTGAAGGAGGCCCTGCAGCTGATATCCTTCGCTGAAAATCTTGCACCCTAGTTGTTGGGATTTGTATTGGGATATTGTTGGCGAAAACTTCGGCTCTAACGCCTACTGTTGCGGAATTACTTTCGCCCTGAAGGTGGGTTTCGCGACAAGGCTTGAACTCTGTCAGGCCTGCGGAAATTGCCGCGCCACCGAAAATAGAATGCTAAACTAGAGTGATTCAGAACGCCTCTGTAATCAACAGTAGCTCAGCCTAATTAACGTCGCCTTAACTGTGTTATCCTGCGACACAAGTTCCACCGGAACTTTACCAGACTGTCGCTGGACTGTCACCGAAAACTTTACTGGAACTTCACCTAAATGAACTTAGTTCTGCTCGTAATTGCTTCAGATGAACTTATGTGAAATAAGGAAGTAGTGTGTGAGCTTCCTTCACCGAATGAACTTCCTTCTGGAAACTTCACAGTTCTGAAGTGCTACTTTTCGGTTAACCTTTGTACTCTGTGTACTTTTCATTTCACCGGAAACAGTAACCAGCTTAAAGTAGAGACGTCTAGCTACAAGATGAGCTATCTCTCATACAAAGCTTCGAACTCTGCTACGAGTTATACTTCGTTGTTCTACCGAAAAAACTTGTTTTCTGAGAAACTGTAACTGACCGAAAAATTACTGAAATATGTTTACTGAGTAAACTGTTATTCACCGAGACATGCGTTCACAGAGAAGATACTGAAGCACATTTAGTAACGAGTCGTGACAGTTAACGATAAACGGAACTTTCTACCGTAACACGAAATAGCTTCAGATTCTTCACAAGTAAAGATTGCACGCAGTCGTCCACATGAACATGTGTTTTCAATTAGAGAAGATGTGTACAAGTAAGCTTGGCCTCTTCTTGCTCAAGTTACAGAAACTCTCCTACAGTGAGTAGTTTCTTATTACCATCTCTCTTCAGATGAAAAGACCCGACACTTCAGGCTTGTGTTATTCATCTGTACATACGCGATCTATGGCGTCTTCTGGGAACTTCTAACTCTCTTCACTCATACGCGATCTATGGCGTCTTCTCTCAGTCTCTCGTTCTCCTCTGTGTATCAGTGTGTCTTCTGTACTCTCCCTCTTTTTCTTTTCTGAGTTGCTGTATATATATATACACTTCTTTGGCGCTCCTTTGCTCTGTCATTCTTCAATTCGTGTTATGCGCGCCTTTTGCGTCCGCCGCGGTTAATTGCTCTGTTGTGCGGACACCGCGCACTAACTTCGCATACTGTACACCTGTGCACTGATTTTCCAGAAGATTCTGTTTTTCTCTTTGTCTGTTGTGTCAAATTCGTGAGTGTTTCCTTAACAGCTCCCCCTCAATCACTAATTTGACTTCTTCCGGTCCTTCATATATCTTTCTTTCTTTTATTCCTGCCATCTCTTTGAATCTGTTTGTTTTTGTTCCATCCAAGCTCTTTGTCAGAATATCTGCAATTTGATCTTTCGTAGGAGTGTAGACTATTTCTATCTCTTTCTCCATTACTTTTTCCCTTAGGAAATGGTACTGAATCTCTATGTGTTTTGTTCTTGCATGAAACACAGGATTCGCTGCAAGATACAGCGAGCTCATATTATCTCCATGTATGATTGGTATGCCTTGGTCTATACCCATGCTTTTAAGTAAATTCTGCATCCATATTACTTCTTTTGCTGCTTCTACCAGTCCTTTGTATTCTGCTTCTGTTGATGATAAGGCTACTGTGTGTTGCTTCTTCGAACACCAGCTTACCAGCTTATCTCCTAGGTATATCATATACCCATGCGTTGATCTTCGGTCATCTTGACTTCCTGCCCAATCTGAGTCACTATATGCTCTGAGCTTTATGTCTGACGTAAAAGGATAATATAATCCTTCCTTTATAGTTCTTTTGATATATCTGAGAACTCTTTGTCCTGCAACCCAATGTTGCTCTGTCGGACAATGCATAAACTGTGAGAGAACTCCCACCGGAAAACTGAGATCCGGTCTTGTTAGCGTAGCATATATTAGGCTTCCTACTAACGATTGATACTTCTTCATATCTTTAAACTCTGTACCACTGTATTTGCTGAGTTTATGATTTACTTCAAGCGGTGTTGAAGCTTCTCTGCAATTCTCCATGTTGAACTTCTTCAGTAAGTTCAGGAGATACCTTTCTTGTGTGACATATACACCATGATCTGTGTATGTGATTTCCATTCCTAGAAAGTATGATAACTTTCCTAGGTCACTGATTTTGAATTCCTTTTCTAGCAGTTTCTTTACCTCTGTGATTCCTGCATCTGAGGTTCCTGTAATTATTATGTCATCTACATAGATACAAATGTAGATCATTCCTTCTTCTGTTCTTTTGATGAGTAGACTTGCATCTGCCTTCGAACTTTGGTATCCAAGTTCGTTCAGATACTTCACGAGTCTGTAGTTCCAAGCTCTTGGAGCTTGCTTCAGTCCATAAAGTGCTTTCCTTAACCTGCAAACAAAGTTTGGGTATCTGGAACTTGTAAACCCTTCCGGTTGTTCCATATATACTTCATCTGATATATATCCATTCAGGAATGCATTCTTTATATCTAGCTGACTTAGCTTCCATCCTTTTGATGCTGCTATAGCAATCACTGTTCTTATGGTTGACATCTTTGCCACCGGACTGAACGTCTCGTCATAGTCTATGCCATGCGTCTGAGCATAGCCCTTGATAACCAGTCTTGCTTTATGTCTGGCTATCCTTCCATCTGCAAGTTTCTTTATTTTGAACACCCATTTATTTCCAATTACTTTCTTACCATTTGGTTTAGGAACAAGCTCCCATGTCTTGTTTTCTTCTAGTGCGCTGAATTCTTCTTCCATTGCTTCTTGCCATTGCCTTTTGCCCTTGGCTTCGTCATAGCTCTGAGGCTCCTCCTCTTCTTTAACCATATATGCATAATCTTGTTGCGTTATATACGATGTATCATACGAGTATCTTTCCGGTTGTCTTCTTACTCTGTTTGACCTTCTTAGCTCATATTCTTCGTGTGTGTCTGAGTACATGTCTTCATCTTCGTTCCTTATACCTGTTCCGGTCCTGGACGTACTTGCCTCGTCATCTTTGTTTACCTGAACAATTGTTTTACCTTTCTCTCTTTTTTTTATCTCTTCTTCAAATTCTTCAGCTGTATGACTCTGATCTGCATACCAGCTTTTCTGTTCATCAAATGTTACATCTCTGGAAACAGTAAAATGTTTGGTTAGAGGGCTCCATAACCTGTAACCCATCTGTTTCTCATCATATCCGACGAATACATATTTCTCTGCTTTTGGTTCAAGCTTATGTCTCAGTTGAGATGGTACATAAGCATATGCTACTGATCCAAACACTTTGCAGTGATCAAGTGTTGGCTTCTTTCCCCACCAAGCTTCATAAGGGGTCATTCCTTCTAACGCTGTACATGGTAACCTGTTTACCAAGTATGTAGCTGTATTTACAGCTTCAGCCCAAAGATAATCCGGGCAATTCTTTTCTTTTAGCATAGCTCGTGCAAACTCGACTAGAGTTCGGTTTCTCCTTTCTGCTACACCATTCTGTTGTGGTGTATACCTGCAGGTTATTTCTCTCTTAATACCTGCATTCCAAAGATAGTCATTGAATTCTCGGGAGAAGTATTCTCCCCCTCCATCAGACCTTAGTCTTTTAAGTTTTCGTCCGGTGAGTCTTTCGGCATATGCATGAAAATGCCTGAAAGCTCCAAATACTTCTGACTTTTCCTTCAAAACATAAAGGGTTATCCACCTTGTTGCGTCATCAATGAATAAAACATAGTACCTTGATCCGCTGATTGATCCTTCTTTCGTTGGTCCCCATACATCTGTATGTATGAGTTCTAGCACGCCATCATGTTTGAATCCTTTCTTCTGGAAAGGTAACCTGTGGGCTTTTCCCATTTGACAGGCTTCGCATTTGTGAATCATATGTTGGTTCTGTACGTTCGGTAATCCCAGTACAGACTGGTTCGCTATCATAGCTTTAATTCCTTTTTCGTGAAAGTGACCTAATCTCTTGTGCCAGAGATCAAGTTCTGTAATTACCTTTTCATCATGCGTGAGCAGCGCTTGGCCAATGTTCCCTTGTACTCTTAAGGTAAAGAGTATGCCTTCTTTCTTACCAGAAACGATCTGATAATATCCGTTCTTGGGATCTTCTACAAATACTCCTTTGTTTGTAAATCTGACCTGAAAACCTTTTTCGACTATCTGTCCCACACTGATCAGATTTTTCGGTATTGTTGGAACATACAAAACATTGGTTAGTAAATCTGCTCCACTCTTGCATTTCACTTTTCCGATTGATTGTACTTTGTGTCTTGTATTGTCACCTGTTTGAACAGTGTGACTAGATCTACCTTTCTCTAGTTCTGACATTAGTTCTATATTTCCTGACAAATGATTAGAGCATCCAGAATCAATGTAAAATACCTTTAGGTCTTCATTTTCTGATGTGCTGATTGAGTTCATCATTAATGATGTATGACTTTCATTCTGTGTGTCATTTGCGTAGTTGTTGTAGGTGGTGTTGTAGGATTGGCTCTGTCCCCAACTTCTTACTCCACCTCTACCGTAGCCTCCTCTTTGGCTTTGTCTTCCTCTTTGGAAGTTACTTTGATTTCTTCCGCTACTGCCTCTGCTATTGTTGTTTTGATTTTGATTTGATCCTTGTTGATTGTGCCAACAATCATGCGCCAGATGGTTACTTAGTCCACAAATCCAGCAAGCTTTCTTGGTGGTATTCTGGCGGCTTCTTCCTCTTGCTCTTCCTCTGCTAGTGCCTTTACCTCTTGCGTAATAGGCCTGAGAGCTCGACTCTTCTTCGTCTTTTGCCTTGCTTTTGTCTTTCTTCTTGTTTTTCATGTACATTGCAGAGCTATGTCCTTTGTCTGCGTCTCCTTTCAGATCTTGCTCATATGTGAGCATCAAACCTAGCAGCTGATTTAACTCTGGTACAAAATGATTTAGGGAGAGTTCAGTTGATAGTACGAAAGGTTTCCACCTTTCATCTCCTCTCAACCCTGTGAGCACTTGCGCTATCAATCTATGATCTTCGACTTCTTCATTTATGGATCCAAGACTATCTGCTAGATTCTTCATTTTAGTGACGTAGTCACTGATGCTTTGACTCGGCTTCTTTTTGAACGTTGTGAACTCGGACCATAGGCTGGCCTTTCTAGCTTTCGTAGTATTCTGGAAGTGATCTTCCAATGCGCTCCATATGTCCTCTGCTTTCTCCAGACCTCTAATGTGCGGTAGTAGATGATCTGACACAGTGTTGTAGATGTAGGCTCTTGCCGTTGCATCTTTCTTCTGCCATAGCTTTAGGGCGTCTAGTTCTTCTTTTTCCGGTTGACTATCGTCTTCGAAGGTCGGTTTCTTTTCTTCTCCGGTTACGTACATCATTAACTCCTTACTCATAAGTAAGGCTTCCATGCGCATTACCCATGCGGGATAATTATCTCTGTCCAGTTTATCAATTTGGACGTGATCTGCCATGATAGGGAATACTCTAGGCTCTTATACCAATTCTTGGGAGACTAACCTGCTCTGATACCAAATGTTGGGATTTGTATTGGGATATTGTTGGCGAAAACTTCGGCTCTAACGCCTACTGTTGCGGAATTACTTTCGCCCTGAAGGTGGGTTTCGCGACAAGGCTTGAACTCTGTCAGGCCTGCGGAAATTGCCGCGCCACCGAAAATAGAATGCTAAACTAGAGTGATTCAGAACGCCTCTGTAATCAACAGTAGCTCAGCCTAATTAACGTCGCCTTAACTGTGTTATCCTGCGACACAAGTTCCACCGGAACTTTACCAGACTGTCGCTGGACTGTCACCGAAAACTTTACTGGAACTTCACCTAAATGAACTTAGTTCTGCTCGTAATTGCTTCAGATGAACTTATGTGAAATAAGGAAGTAGTGTGTGAGCTTCCTTCACCGAATGAACTTCCTTCTGGAAACTTCACAGTTCTGAAGTGCTACTTTTCGGTTAACCTTTGTACTCTGTGTACTTTTCATTTCACCGGAAACTGTAACCAGCTTAAAGTAGAGACGTCTAGCTACAAGATGAGCTATCTCTCATACAAAGCTTCGAACTCTGCTACGAGTTATACTTCGTTGTTCTACCGAAAAAACTTGTTTTCTGAGAAACTGTAACTGACCGAAAAATTACTGAAATATGTTTACTGAGTAAACTGTTATTCACCGAGACATGCGTTCACAGAGAAGATATTAAAGCACATTTAGTAACGAGTCGTGACAGTTAACGATAAACGGAACTTTCTACCGTAACACGAAATAGCTTCAGATTCTTCACAAGTAAAGATTGCACGCAGTCGTCCACATGAACATGTGTTTTCAATTAGAGAAGATGTGTACAAGTAAGCTTGGCCTCTTCTTGCTCAAGTTACAGAAACTCTCCTACAGTGAGTAGTTTCTTATTACCATCTCTCTTCAGATGAAAAGACCCGACACTTCAGGCTTGTGTTATTCATCTGTACATACGCGATCTATGGCGTCTTCTGGGAACTTCTAACTCTCTTCACTCATACGCGATCTATGGCGTCTTCTCTCAGTCTCTCGTTCTCCTCTGTGTATCAGTGTGTCTTCTGTACTCTCCCTCTTTTTCTTTTCTGAGTTGCTGTATATATATATACACTTCTTTGGCGCTCCTTTGCTCTGTCATTCTTCAATTCGTGTTATGCGCGCCTTTTGCGTCCGCCGCGGTTAATTGCTCTGTTGTGCGGACACCGCGCACTAACTTCGCATATTGTACACCTGTGCACTGATTTTCCAGAAGATTCTGTTTTTCTCTTTGTCTGTTGTGTCAAATTCGTGAGTGTTTCCTTAACACTAGTCCAGATGAGCGCCCTTTGAATTGGCACGTCATATTCCAAGCATCGATATACAATTCTCGTAAGTGCACAGCATCCATAAAGCACCGACTTCTGTTTCTTGTACCAACATTGGTGTGCAAGATGGATTTGATCAATGATCCAATGCGGCATGTTAATTGTCAGATTGAAGGTGTCTGCTAAGTATAGACTAAACCAAATCTTCTTGGGGGGCATCATGAATCTTTCCTGAGCCGGGAACGCGAAGTGTTGCATGCACATTCGGAGGTGAATGGCAATAGTTGGTGCCATTGCCACCATATCCTTTAGCTTAGTTAAGTTCTTATTTTTCATGTTGTCCAGAATCATCGTCTCCTTCTCCATAGGTATGTGCATACCTCCCATTTCTAGAGCTTCCCTTACCAAATTGTTGGTCAATTTGAAGTGCTTCAGTTCATTTCCTCGCATAAGAGAAGGTAGTACAAAGGTGCTCGTCCCCTTCTTATCTTTACTGGGAGTGAGGGTGCTAATTAGGTATGAACACCTCATGAAGTCCGGCTTTGGTAACTGAGCTTTGAACTAATCATACAATCTAGCCTTCTTCCATATTGGCTACAATCCTTCACTGTTTTGAAGCCTCTCAAACTCTCGTGTAAAGAAATGATACTGGCCCCAGCATCCGTTAAACTCTATCTCAGCCTCCGATAAATAGGTGCCTTCTCAAAGGGTTCCTGCCACTTCACTAAACCAATGGGAGTTCTTGCTTACTGGCAATGTGTGCCCTTGGGGGGATTTTGAATCGGTATGACATGTAATGCTCTCAACGCCTGTAGCCTTTCCTTCAACTCCTCCTGAATATGGAGACTTTCAATGTCTACTATCTGAGGGTTGGTGCCTACTTGGGAGCTCGTTCTTGCATCCTCGGACATATTGAGGAAAGCGATCTCCGGTTCTGTGAGAATATACAAATGAATATTAACATTGCAAATGGACACAAAGTGATCATGTGTCCCCGTTACAACATTAACATGATGAACTGTGACGTAGTTAGTTAGTTAGTTAGTGCTCGTGTGGTTGTGAGTGTGAAGTGTGGTTAGCAGATGCAGGGTTCCTATGTGCTAGTTAGGGTGGTAGGGTGCAGTGTGGATACAGTTAGTAAGCGGAGGTGACTTTACAATGGGATCAGGTGGTTTATTACACGGTTTGGGCTGCCAAACATAGTGGATGGCTTTTGTTTTTTATTTTGTGGAGACTCTGGAGGGCTTTATCAGAATGTCTACTTGGAAATGAGGCTTTTTAGGGACCCATTTACAAGTGATTCTACTCGTGCTCATGGACGAATATGTGTTTGTGCATGTCGGATAAGAGTGGGTATCAGCTGTTCGAGTGCATGTGTCATGTTATACATGGTGTGGTTAATGTGTGGCTATTTGAGCCCGCAAGCAAGCCTTAGGCACCCAAATTTGTCTTGATTGTGGGTCAGCCTTCATTGAATTCTTGGGTACCCAGATAGACTTTACTTTCATAGAAGGATTTTTGAAAGACTTCTTATTAGTGTCATGTCGTTGATCATTAATATGAAGTTGAGCCAGTGGTTGTGACTTGACCGCAACAAGATGCATGCCTTTCCATACCCACACTTGTTTCGGTGGCTGAGACACCTTGCTTCGCACTTTCTTTTGGCTTCGAGCATAAGTCGTCTGCTTCTTCCGCATTTGGTTCGCCTTTGGTTGCTACATCCCTATGTCTTTTGGAAAAGAAAGGAGTTCCATCATATCTTTGACTTCTTTGTTGAGACAATCATCCCTTTGCATCACATAGTTTTGAACAAGAATAGCATCGTCATCTTCATGTGTACTCCTGGAAGGACCAGGGGTTTGTGCCTTTCCTAGTTCCTTGAGTGCTTCATTTTCTAACTCAACTGTAATGCGGTTTTGATTTACCCAGACCTGAAGAACTCCACTTCTTAGGTTTAGGTTGACTACGTGATCATAGATCTAGTCTTGACCCAAGACAAGAGGCTCAGTGAGGTCCTCGTCTTGACACACTAGCACCATAGCTGTCATAAGAACATCTCGAATGTAGAGGGGAAGTTCCAACTTGCCCATGCAAGGGGTTTCCACACCTCCCAATCCTATAAGGTATGCTTCCACCAGATTGACACCTAAGTCCAATTCTTGACAGTAAGAAAGTTTAATAGCACTAGTGGCTGCACCTGAGTCAATCAAAGCCCATTTAGTTCTTGTACTACTTCCTTGTCCTATCTCTAAGGTTACAAAAGGACGTGGGTCAATTATTCTATTGGAACTTACACCTGAGACTTTGCACATAGCCATATGATATCCTGGATCTGCATAAGCATCTGTCCTAGGCTGATCTCTACCCTGTCTTCTCAATTTCATTCTTCGGATGTATTCCAATGCTTTTGCATGTGCTTCTTCTCGAATTCGCTTTTCCTCTTCTTTACGTTTCTTTGTAGTATTGAGTCGATTTAACATCTCCTTTGTGAGGGGTTCTTGATATAACTTGACTCTGCATCCGCTGATGTAACTTGGTAGGATGTTGCCTTCTAGAGTGGCTAGTTGAATTGCTCCACTTGTGGAGATCCTATTGATGATCATTGGTCCATAGCCTCTCTTCTCTAATTTCTGTGCATGTTGCTTCAACGTGTAGACTAGGACTAGGTCTCTTGCTTTCAAGCCCTTATCCTTCACATGTGCATCAAAATATGCTTTTTGTCTTTTCTTGGTTGCATAAATTCCTGCTGCAACTCTTAATCTTGTTTCACCTAGTCGTTCAAGGTCAAAGATTCTAGAGGAGACCTCATGGCCTGTCCAGTCATGCTCTTGTGCTACTTTCAACATAGGTATCAAAAAGTCCAATGCTAGCATTGCATTTTGGCCAAATACCATCTGGAAGGGTGTGGCTTGGAGTACCATTTTATAGGCAACTCTGTATGCCCAAACAGCATGGTGTAGCTGTTTGTCCCAATCAAAGTGTTTATTATTCACTAATTTAGTCAACACATTGCATAGAATCTTATTTGTGCTTTCTGCTTGCCCATTAGCTTGTGGATGATAGAGGGCAAACTTCTTGTGTATCACCAAGAACTCTTGAAGAAGATTTTCAATGACTTCATTTAAGAAGTGAGTGCCTCTATCACTTACTAGCTCTATAGATAGCCCGTACTTTGTGAACACATTCTCAAATAGGAACTTAGCTGTTGTTTGAGCATCGTTCTTTGTTGTGGCTTTTACTTCTACCCACTTGGTTAGATAGTCTATGGCCACGATGATGTACTCCGCATGGGAACTCTTAGCTGGGGGATTAATAGGACCTACATAGTCTATTCCCCACTTAGAGAATGCATGTCCACCCATCATAGGTTTCAAAGGCATCTCATCTTTGCGTATAGGATACAGAGTTCGCTGGCACACATCACACCTCTTCACATAGGTATGTGCATCCATGTGATGTGTGGGCCACCAAAAACCTGCAAATAGTATTGCCTTGATCACCCAATCTGGTCCAAAATGTCCTCCTGCTACACCCTGGTGAGTAGTTTCCAAGATCTTAAGATATTCACTCTCATGGACACATAATCTGAGGTAACCATCTTTACCACACTTGTATAATTTATCTCCAATGAGTTGAGGGAATGTTTTCATCCTCAGAAAGGCTACTAATGGTTCACTCCAATCTAGTACTAGAGACACTTGGTACAGACTAGCGTGCTCCACAGGTGGTCCAATACAACAGACCGGGCATTCCTTGCACAACTTGTGTGCATCTACCTCCATAGTAGGCCAACGCACTCCGAGTCTCCTTAGCATCTGTAGGGTTCTTTTCCTTGAGAAGTGTTGTTCTAATGCACCTACATGTGCTAATTGCAACCATTTAGCGTACTCATCCTCCTCCACACAACAAGCTAATATCCCTTGATCTGTATGCTTGTACATACTTCCTGCCATGATATGGTACTTTTGGGCTTTTACTACCTCCCTATCTTGAGTGTTTATTACTTGGTGGTTAGGCCCATATGTCAATACTGGCACTAATGTCTTAGCCCACTGAGGTACAAATTCCAAATTAAACAAGTAAGCATCAAGAAGATCATCTGATATTCCTTGCGGAACCTCTCATGATGTGAGCCTAGAGAGATGGTCGGCTCTCAAGTAAGTTTTGTCTTTCCTCACCACTACCTCAAAGTCCTATTCCATTAGTAAGAGGAACCATCTTACTAATCTACACGTATTGCATGGCTTGTTCACCAAGTACAAGAGTGCTTGATGATTAGTAAAAAATTTAAACTTATTTGCAAGCAAATAGTGTCTAAACATTTTTACCGCATATACCATGCCTAATCCTTCTCGTTCAGTGGTCGTATAGTTTTGTTCAGCTGCATTCAACTGTCTACTAGCATAGGCAATTGGAAGATCCATATTACCTTTGCCAGTCAGCTATGCAAGCACACATCCAACAACATAATTGGAGGCATCCACATGAACATGAAAGGGCTTATTCCAATCTAGTGTGGTCAAGATTGGTGCTGAACATAATCATCGTTTAAGCTCATTGAAAGATTTCTCACATTCATCAGTCCACTCAAAATTAGTCAAAAGTCCGTACAGAGGCTTTGCAATGATGGGATACATGTGTATAAAACGTCGGTAATAGCCACAATGCCCCATGAAGGCTTGCACTTCCTTGACATTCTTTGGCTTGGGTAGTTCTAGGATAGCTCTCACTTTCTCCTCATCCGTGGATATGCCATTCTTTGACACTATGTGTCCTAGAATCTTGCCTTGCCTCACCATGAAAACACACTTTTCTGGGTTCAAACACACTTGATATTCTCTACATTTGTTGAAGACTTGTCTGAGCTCAGGTATATGTGTCTGTCTAATGTTGGAATGAGCATAGAGATCATTAATATAGACTTCCAAATTCTTCCTCAAGAATTCCTTAAACACGTGGCACATCAGCCTTTGAAAAGTGGTTGGCACATTGGTAAGACCAAATGGCATTACACGAAAGGCAAATATGCCCCACTCTGTGGAAAAAGCCACCTTATGTTGATCTTTTGGAGCAATGGCTACCTGGTTGTAGCCGAAAAATCCATCAAGCAAATTGTACACTTCCTTGCCTGCTACTCGTTCTAGTAGATGTGCAGTAATTGGAAGCAGATAGTTATCTCGAATTGTGGCTGCATTAACCTTCTTCAAGTTAATGCATACATGTAGCTTTCCATTCTTCTTGGGCACCACTACAATGGGGGATACCCACTCAGTGTGCTCAATTTCATAGATAAATCCAGGCTCAACCAAGCGATCTATCTTTTCTTTGATCTTGGCAGCATAGTTATCATTGTATGTGTATGGCTTCTGTTTAGAAGGTTTGGCATCTGAGGTCATGGGAATCGTGTGTGAGCATATGTCAGGATCTACCCCTTTCAAGTCCTTGTACCTCCAACCAAATACATCTCTGTAATCTCTTAGCAAGGTTATCAACTCATGCTCTTCTTCTTCCCTCAGGTCATGTCCTATGTAAGTGCATCTCTCTTCTCCTTCTTCTATGGCTACAACTATTTTCTTGGTGGTTTCTTTGTTATCATAGGCCTCCTCTGATTGCACCTCACATTTAGGCATTCTTATCATGACTCTTCTATCATCTATTTCATACTTCTTAAAGTTTTCAGGGACCTCAAACAAAAATTCTTCCTCTTCTTACGTGATTTCTTTCTTCTTTCTTTTCATGCCTTCACTTATGGCGGTCACTTGTGTGGTTAACCTCACATCATTCGTAATTTCTCTGTGTCTCTGAGGGTAAGCTTCTACTTCATAGAATTATTCTTCATCTGATGCAAAAGGTGGGTCCATAATGATTGATGATCAGAGTCACTTGCATTCTCAAATGCATCAGTGCTAGGTTCACATTCTTCAATAACCGAATCACACATGATTGGCTCTATTGAGAAGACTGAAATGTCATAGCCATCCTCATCACAGTGGGGTGTCCATTGTTCTTCATTGATGGCTGCATCCATTGCTGCTAGAATTTTTGCCCAACCATGAGGTTCAAACTCTTCGTCTAGGAAAACTACAGGTGCATAGGTTGGGTCTTGAATTGATCTATGAGTTTCCTTCACACCTATATCTCTGGCTTTTTCTCTCTTCTCTTCTTCTACTGCTACTTTACACATCCACAAGTGGGTGTCTTTGTGCATCCATGAGGATCCTGATCCCATGGAATGCACCGAGTCAGTATCATCTTTGGCTCTGTGGATGGGATTCCATTGGATGGGGGGTACATCTCTATGAGATTAACTTTGGTCGTGACACCTAAGTGTTGCAAATACAAGGAATTGGTTCCCCAATCCTGTACTACTTGCAGCTGCCGCATAAATGGCCTTCCCAAAATCATCTCATAGGCCTGATTTTTGCTAAAGTCACATATAGCAAAAGTATGCTCAAAATCTACACCACATGTAGTGAGAGTTATTCCTTCTAGCAGTCCCAAGGGTCTCTCAATGTGACCATCGGCCATCTACAATTTCATTCTCATTGGCCTGAGTGCTCACTTACCCCAACGCTTCCATAGGGAAGTGGTTGCAATTGCAACTCTTGCACCTGAGTCCAAAATTGCCTTGGTTGTGTAACCCTGATGAGTGATAGGGAGATAGGTGTTTCCTTCTTCTCCTTCACTCATGTCTCCTATCTTGTCCAAGGGTACCTGGGAACGAGGTTTCGATAGTTCTGGCACTTGATTGGCTACATGTTTCCATAGCTCTGGCCTAACTTTGAGTAGCTCTTCTAAAGTGAGGTTGCACTGCACTTTAGTGTTTTTTACGACCTCTGTATTCCTAGGTATGACTGAGTCTTCATTTCTTACCATGACCGTGGGTGCTCTCATACAAGTAGACTTAGTGTGTACCTAAGAACCAACTTAGGGACTTGCGGAGAAAGAGACTGTACCTCAATCCCCCTCAAGTGCATATAGTGGGGATTCACGCTTTAATTATCAATCCGATGAGTATCAAAACCTAGCCGAGTGTATGAAGACATGCATTCAAATGATGATCAATGCAAATGAACTATTCAAAGAGTGCAAACAAGGCAAAGACTAATCCAAACAAGCTTCAACTGTCAATCATGGTGTCACGATACTTAGAACAGTAACCAACAGTAAATTGAGCTTTTCTCTCAGCTCCAAACTCCAAATATAGGGAATACCATATGCATTTTGAAGCTCTCGAGAAGACGCATCCAATGGTGGTATTTTCACTCAATTTTGATGCTTCTACTTCAAGTTATGAGCAAAATACTGAGTCGCGGGAATGAACTTCCTACACTTCAGCACTTCCTACACTTCGCACACACCTTAAAACAGCAAACAAACACTTTCATGGATAGACAACACTTCCTTACACTCTTTTCAAGCAACACACATGCATACAAGCTCACAAAGAAGATGATACAGAGAGGAGAAGACACAAATTCGAATTTTTGTGCTCTTGATTCTCACAATGGCCAAAAGTCTTTACAAAGAGTCACAAATTGATTTATATACGTGTGCCCTAAAATGGTCCTTCCATACAACAGACCGGCACTTTAATCACTAAAATACTAATTTCCTACTAATTTACATGGGTAAGCTTCTAATCTTCTGTGGGGATGCATCTAGAGGACTCCTCTAGTGCATTTACATCGGAAAATATATTACAAGAATGGTTATAATACAAAAATTGGGTGTCCAAATCGGAAAAATTTTGGGGCCCGTCTTTTTCTCTGCCTTGTGTTCTCTTTAGCTATGCAACACTCTCCCCCTCTTTGTCTCTATCGTCCCTTGACAGGCTTTACTTCTTGTCTTCAGTTTGTTGTCCGCATGCATCTTTCGGTCAGTTCTGCCTACTGGTTAGACTGGCATTACGTTTTAATGGCCCTGTTCTTGATTTTTCTTTTACATCCCCTCGGCCTGATGCATTTGTGCTGCCTGTTCTTTTCTTTTCATCGCTCGCAACCCTTGCTCAGTTCTACCTGTTTGTTAAACAGGTGTTTAGTTTTGATGGCCTCTTCTTAATTCTTGTTTTACATTCTCTGGGCCTAATGCATTAGTCTTGCCTTATAAGTCGGGTTGCCACGCACGCCACCAGTGGAAGGTATGAGGATGTGATGCTTCAGTCTTCGATCTGGACCTTCCAAAGATCAAGAGTTTGAAGCACCCTCTTGTGGTTTCGGAACCGCTGGATATCTTTTTGCACTTCTTCATGGATACTCGTTGGCCCTGGTTCCTCCTTCCACCTACGTGCTTTTTCCTTGATATGTGCCCCTACGGGGCTCTGTGCAGAGATGGGTGTTGCGCCCCTGTGGGGCTTCTTGCAGAGATATGTCTTCAGATATGATCTTTCTAGTGAAGCTTCTTTCGTTGTTTTCTTCTTTTTGCTTGATTCTCCCTGAACATTGCCCCCCTCTTGGACTCTGTCATCCCCAACAGGCTTTGACAAGCGACGGGCGTATGTTCTATATACTTTTTGCTCTGTGTCATTAAGAAGATTGGCTTCACGTACCATTAATTGTTTCCACTGTTCTGCCTTTACGCCATCGTTAGGTGGTTGTCTGTGGTCGGCGAAGAAGCTCAGTTCATATGCCACTAATTTGGCATTCAAATTAGATGACATCTTTAAAAAGATTTCGGAATCTATCTCAAAAAATCCTGTAAAAAATGCTTCCTCGAACGTTTGCATATATGTACTGGGCAAGAACATGAGCCTGGAATAATAAGCCATTATGGTTGGTCAGCTAGGCATAACAGACAGATCAAAAATGAGGATCTCTGTTCCCTGATTAATACCAATGAAATTCAAAAATGTATAGGCCGCGTGTTTGAAGACCTTCAATACTGTAAGTATCATACTGAGTATTTTATTTGTCATCTTTATAGTTAAATTGTGTATTGTTGCATAACTTTGCAGCCAAAATTCAATGGTTTTAACCATGTACTCTTCCGTAGGTAGATAATGATGTGGCGGACTTGGAAGCAGAGGGTAATTCAGCCACTATTTATTTATAGCACCATTTTTTTGCATGTCCAAAAATTCCCTGGTTTCTCTTCGACGTGGTATAGGACAAAATGAAGGGTTTACTTGTAGGAAATATGGTGCTGCTTGCCAATGCACCCGTAGTGTAGGATGTTTCTCCAAAAACTTTCTTCTCCAAACAGGTTGTGCAGCTTCAAATTCTTCTTGAGTGTAAGTGAATTTGTCATGTTTAAAGTATAGCTGCTCGTCTGGACTTGTCTTTGTACTCTTCTTTATATATTGTCTTGTTTTCTCTTTCAATAATCTGTACGGAATGTTGAAAGGCTTCATTATCTTCTCTAAGTCTTTACCTTTAATCTTTGCTTCTTTCATGACTTTGATGACTTAGTTTTCAAAACTTTCTGTCAATCGGGACACCACTAGTGCCCGTTCCTTCTGACTTATTTCTGCAGTATATGGCATTGGATGATCATCATGTATGTCTGCCATCTGCTCCTGTATTGGAGAATTATAAATCGGGGGAGATAGAGGACGTACCTCTACCTCGTCAGTAGGATTCTCTTTTGTTGGCTCCACCGGTGTCCCGATTGGTGTTTTCTGCTTTACTTGGATCTCTAACTGTGCTATACGTTCAGTCTTCTCTTTATTTTCTTGCATGGCTGCTCTGTAAGCTTCCTTTGCTGCAAGCAATTCATTGCCAATTTCTGCTATATTGTCCATGTTTTCGTTGTAACTTGTTGCAAGTTTCCCATGGGCTGTATTCAATTGTTTTTGGAGCTCGGTGGTGTCTTGAATGTACTTCTGCTCCCATTCGGTTCTTAATGCTTGCTCTTGTTGTAGCAATTTTGTATATTTTGCAATCTGATCTCTGAACCCTTTCTGATCAACATCTGTTGTTTCTTATTTCTCGAGAGGTTGATCGTATAGCAATGACTTGATGAGTTCTTTATTTCTATTTCGTAAACTGTCATTTTCTTCCATGTACACCTTTAATTGTGCTTGTAACAGATTACTTTGAGATTTCATTCTCTCTTTGTCTACTTTGCTGGCTTCATGTAATCTTTGTAGGTCTGAGAGCTGTGCCTGGAGTTGGTGATGCTGGGTCATCAATGTATCACATTGTGTCTTTACCTTGAGTAACTCCATTCCTTTGTCTGCAATCTCTTTCTGGGCCTGGATTAGTTGTGCCGACAATTGTTCACTCATAATTTGGAACTGATTCTTTTCCCTCATGGCTTTGTCATAGTCTGCGTCTGTATCCATCATCTGTTGTTGTGTATCCATGGCCGTTTGTATCATCTGCTTGACCACCGGCTTTAATTGTGTGACATCCACATTTAACCATGTTTTTGGAATATTCGGTTCTGCTCGTGTTGTCACATCTTTTCCTTGTGCTATGTGTAATGTAGTGTCATGGGGCTACCTAATGTGGAGTTGTATGCTTGGCTCAGCCTCCATGTGGTTGATTTTGCCTTGAGGTGTATCATTTGGCACCTCAATTACAATTGGCTCTTTGTTTTGTAATATGTATGAGTCCGCGTTCACTGGAGTTTGTATTTCTTCTTTGATAGGTGGCCTGGGGGTATCAATATTCACAGGAACTTCTTTCACACTTATCTTTAATTGGTCATTTAGTTGAATCATGTGCACCTTATCCACATGTTGTTCGATGTTCTTTGCTTGCGATTGTTGGTTGTCAGGTGTGACTTCAACTTGATTAATTTCCGTCCATTCTTCCTCATGAGTTTCTGTTCTTATATCAGTATCCAACGTGTCTTTCTCATGACTACCTTCTTCTTCGGAACTCGAATCTTCTAAGCCTAATTCTTTGTACCTAGCCACTTGTTCAGGGGTCTTTTCTTTACTCCAGTGTTGCTTTTCTTGACTTGCTTGTCTATAATGATGACCTTGAACATTTAGATTCACTTGCCCTTGCATGTACTTATGTGTCTCTTCTAGGGCTGCGGAGAGGTCTCTCTTTGTGATTGGTATTTGTGCTACAGGAATCTTTGGTAACATATGTGTCCTCTTTGACTGAGGTGTAGCCTGGGCTTCTTCCTCTCTCAGGCGCTTTGTACCCCTCATGGGTTTCTGTGAACTGGTTCCTGCTTCTTCAACAGTGATAGCTGCTTTCTTTTTCTTGGGAACCGTAGCGGACTTGGCGTATTTAGCTAACCCCTCTGAGGTGGGCATCTCACGGAGACAATTTTTCATATCAAGTGCCTCATAGATAAGTAAGGTCAAAGCAGAACTGCCATTTAGAAACTTTTTCTGACCCCACTTCTTCTTTGCTTTGAATAGTCGATCTTCGACATAAGGAGTCATATTCACTTTGTTTCCAACTTGTTTCATTGCATGAGATAGTAGTTGTACAACAATCTTTTGAGGTGCTGTGTATCTATGCATGCTTGGGAAACAGAAATGCTGGTGCACTAAGCGAACAGCGTCTTCAATATCGGTTCTGTTAATGTCCAAAAAGGATCTCTTTTTTGGATCATGACATTCTTCCTTGACATTGGTGATTCCTTCTTGATTCCATCCGAAAGCTTTGTTAATTATCTCATGAGTGAATTGTACCCACTTTGTCCAATACTCTTGCTTCAGGAACTGATATCTTCGTCACTGCAGGCTGCAGTGTGTTCATCACTTGCGTGCATCTTTGAAAGTCTGGCAAATAAATAGGCAGTTTTAGAAATGCCTCTATTCCTGCTTGTGTCCATACATCCACTATGCGCGGTAATCCTTGTATGATAGTCTTGAAGTCTTGCGACATAATAGGGAAGTAGTGATCCCTATCCATAATCTTGATTGTGGCCATAAAAATGAGGTCCGACACCGGTTGGTCATCCAGAAACCAATGGCCTCTCGCTTTTGTAATAGATTCTAGTGGAAGAATCTGGACCTCTTCCACTTGTGTCTCTTCTGAGTTAGTAGAAGCCATCTGCACTCATCATAGAGTATGAATTAGTGGCAAGATATTATCTTAAACCGTCCTTCATTCGTCTTTCATGAGGTTGGCAATACTCCGAGTGAATAGTGTTGCCCCTTCCCCATGGGTGTGAGAAAGGTAATACCTAGGATTTTCCATAATTTTTATATATTTTTATGTTTTTGTCTGAAAGAAAAACAGAAAAGTGAGTTCATAGCCAAAGCGTTTAAAATTATTTTAGTAATTTTCTTTAAATCCTGTACAAGTTCTCTCCTATTTCCCAAGAGGGAAATGTGCTTCACTATCCTGAAATAGAAGAATATTGTGCCGAATGCGTGGCCTTGTAATGTGGCCCTACCATGCATACTTTGGATTTTGGTAACTCTAGATGTGTGCAACTTGAAGTATTTGTTTGATGCATGCAGCTCGTCGTGCTTTTCGGCATCCAAATCTACTTCACTCTGTTGGGACAAATTGTATTTTCAACATTTTTTATGAATGTGGGTCTTCTCATGTTGTATGTCCGCTTCTGCTGATGTTTGAACCTTGGAATAGTCTTTGATGCAAATGTATACTTCTTCTCTATCCTGCAGCTGTTCATCTTTGGTTGTCTTGCCTTTGGAGCATACTGATTTTTCTTGAGCCTTGACTCTTCCTTCCTGATGATTGTCCTTTGAGCGCATGACTTGGGAATCCATATTTGTGTTCGGTCCGAGTGGGCAGCTATTACCTTCTTCGGAACCCATCTTCTAGCAATTTGTTGTTGATCTCAGCGTCCAAAGTCATTTGTCTGCTTCTTCGCTAGATTGTTCTGATATCTATGATGTTTCTGTTGTAGAAGATATGCAGCTACTTGATCCTTCCTTATCCAAGCCTGTCCAATGTGAGGAATGGGGTATATTCTAATAGGTACAGACTTGTGATGATCCTGAGAATTAGTCTCTCTTGTGCATGGTGCTTCACTGAGGTTGGTTCCAGATTGAATGGTACTCTGGTGACTTGCTAGATTAGAAGACGGCGTGCAAGCAGAGAAACACTTGATGAAGGGGTTTCCATAGTGCTAGTGATCATACATTCATGATTGTGTTCATTAGAGTGAATTTTTGGCTCTATACTTGCGGCTTTGATTGATCGTTCGTCTAGCATGCTGAATACTTCTCGATGTCCTCTCTTGGCTGAGATGTATCCTAAGGCCAATTGGATAGTCACTTCATATTCATATATCCAATCTTGACTTAACACTATGTCTTCGAGTAAGTCCTGATCATGACAAACTAAGAGCTTCTATTCCATAGTGTTGTTTCCCATATGTAGTGGTAAGGTTACTTCACCCATACATTGAGTAATCGTTCCTCCTATTCCTATCAATTGTGCCTTTGATGGACGTAATTCCTCCTTGAGTCTTTGAGTCAATGACAATTTGATACAACTTATGGCGGCTCCTGTGTCAATGAGAGCATCCACTAAGTGGTATTCCATTTTTCCAGCTCCCAAATTCAAATATGGTTGCTTCCTTAGTTGCCCTAGGTTTTCAGTGGCTCTAAAATTAGCCATTGGGATGAGTTCTTCTCCTAGTCGATATCTCTCATCTCTCTCTCTCATCCATTCTTTTCGTTTCTTAATTCGTTCTAGTGCTTCCTGTCTAGCTTCTACCTGTATCCTTTCCTCTTCGATACGTCTATTCTTACCCCTTATTAGTTGTGACATTGTTTCTTCAGTCAATGGTTCTAGATATTTTTTCACTCGACATCCACTGATATAGTTTGGTAATACTTCTCCATCTAGGGTTGCTAGACTGATGGCTCCACTAGTAGATATTCGATTGATGATCAACAGGCCATATCCTCTCTTTTGCAACTTCTTAGCGTGTTGTTTCAGAGATATACCAAGACTAAATCTCCTTCCTTCAACTTTTTATCTTTAATATGAGCATCAAAATATGCCTTCTGTCACCTTTTAGCAACATAAATCCCTGCTACTGCTTGTAACCTAGTTTCATGAAGCTTCTCTATTTGATCCAATTGAGCTGAGAGTTCATGTCCCGTCCACTCATAAGTCGTTGCTACTCTGAGAGTGGGAATTAAGAAATCAATTGGCAAAATAGCATTTTGTCCATACACTAAGTTAAAAGGCGTATTTCCTATGGCGGTCTTGTACGCTACTCTGAATGCCCATAAAGTGTGATGTAATTGTTTATCCCAATCAGATCTACCATTGTTCACAATTTTTGTGAGAACTGTGCATAAGATTTTATTGGAACTTTCGGCTTGTCCATTGGCTTGTGGGCGATAAGGGGCTGATTTCTTATGAATTACTAAGAACTCATTCAGTAAGGCTTCTATAACTTCATTCACAAAGTGCGTACCTCTATCACTCACAATTTCTATCGGTAGTCCAAATCTAGTGAAAACGTTCTCAAAGAGAAACTTGGTCGTAGTTCTGGCGTCATTTTTCTTGGTTGCTTTGGCTTCCACCCATTTGGTCAAATAGTCTGTGGCTACAATTATATACTCGGCATGGGATCCTTTAGCTGGGGGGCTAATAGGTCCTATGAAGTCTATTCCCCATTTAGTGAAAGCTCTGGCACTCATCATGGGTTTCAATGCCATTTCATCTCTTCTAATTGGATATTTCGTTCGTTGACATGTATCACATCGTTGAACATATGTGGTTGCATCCTAATGTAGAGTTGGCCACCACAATCCAGCAAAGAGAATCATTTTTGCTGTCTTATCTGCAGAGAAATGTCCTCCTGCAGCTCCTATATGTGCCATCTCTAAAACAGCAAGGTACTCGTCTTCATGAATGCACATTCGCAAATGATTATCTCTTCCTCGTTTAAAGAGTTGTTTTCCTATAAGAGCATAGTCCTTACTTTGTTCTACAAGTGCTCGTTTCCTTGCTAGAGTGGCTCCTTCTGGGTATTCTTGGGTCTTTAAGAACTTCACCAGAGGCATGCTCCATCTTGGTGCTACCGTGGAGTAGCATAGCATGGAGTTCTCTTCTGGATTCCGTTCTTGACAGGTTGGGCAGGCTGATACATAGTTATGTGCATCCCTCTGCATGGTTGGCCAATATATGCCCAATCTCCTTAGTGTTTGCCATGTTCTGTTCGCATTTAGATGAGTTTTCCATTGATTTACATGTGCTTTTTGAAGCCACATTTCCTGTTCCTCTTCTTCTACACATCTCATGAGTAATCCATTTGAGTCTTGGTGATACAAACTTCCAGCAATGATATGAAGGTTTTTAGTCTTCCATAGGTCTTGAGTTCGGTTTGGTGTGATCCCATCTTTAGGTCCATGCGTGAGTATAGGGATCAATTTTTCTGCCCATTGGGGACATACTTCAAGATTAAAAAGGTACGTATCTGGCAGATCATCTCGTATTCCTATGGGTGGCTCCCCATGTGTCATTCTTGATAGATGATCCGCTCTTATGTGGGTATTTCTTTTCTTGACTACTACTTCAAAATCAAATTCCATCAACAATAGAAACCATCGTACTAGTCGTCCTGTATTACAAGGCTTATTGACTAAGTATAGTAGGGCTTGATGATCAATGAAGAATTTGAATTTGTTTGCCAAAAGATAATGTCTGAACTTTTTTACTGCATACACCATTCCTAGGCCTTCTCTTTCAGTTGTGGTATAATTGCGCTCCGCTTGATTTAATTGTCTACTGGCATAGGCTATAGGGTAGTCTAACTTTCGAGTATCGGCAGGTTGACCTAAGATGCAACCAATGGCAAACTTGGAAGCATCTACGTGAATGTGAAATGGTTTGTTCCAATTAGGTACTCGAAGGATTGGGGCTGAACTCAATCGACTCTTTAATTCATTAAAGGCTTTTTCACATTCTTCAGTCCAATTAAATTGTGTCAATAATGCATAAAGAGGTCTAGCAATTATGGCATAGATATGTATAAACCTTCGGTAGTATCCACAATGTCCCATAAATGCTTGGACTTCCTTAGCAGTCTTTGGTCTCAGTAAATCCAGAACTACTTTGATTTTGTCTTCATCTGTTGAGATTCCATTTTTGGAGACAATATGTCCCAATAGCTTTCATTAGCAAACCATGAAGTCACATTTTTCTGGGTTGAGGCATACTCTATATTGTCGACATTTGGCAAAGATCTTTTCTAGTTCAGGGATATGCTCTGATCGTACAACTGAATAAGTACATAAATCATCCACGTATACCTCCATACTCTTTCTCAGGAACTCTTTGAATACATGACACATCAATCTTTGGAAGGTGACTGGGGCATTGGTTAGGCTGAAAGGCATAACCCTCAAGGCGTATACTCCCCATTCAGTTGCAAAGGTGGTTTTATGTTGGTCTTCAGGAGCAATGGCTACCTGATTATATCTTGAGAAACCATCCAGAAAACTATACACTTCCTTCCCTGCCACTCTTTCCAACAGATGATCAGTGATAGGTAATGGGTAACTATCCCTTATGGTAGTGGCATTTACTTTTTTCAGATTTATGCATACTCTTAACTTCCCATTCTTTTTCGGTACAACCACCAAAGGTGACACCCATTCCGTGTGCTCAATCTCATATATGAATCCAGCATCTAGCAACTTATCTATCTCTTCCTTTATCTTTGCTGAGTACACATCATTGTATGTATACGGTCTTTGTTTAGAAGGTTTGGCTTCGGATGTCATGGGGATTCTATGAGCACATATAGATGGATCTACTCCTTTCAAGTCCTTATAGGTCAAGGCAAAGACATCCCGGTATTCCCTTATGAGGCGTATTAACTCTTGTTCTTCCTCCACTGAGACATCCTGTCCTATGAAAGTACATCGCTCCTCTCCTTCCTCTAATGTTACTACTATCTTCTTGGTTTGCTCTTTGTTGTCATATGCTATTCTCGGCTGTGCTTCTCGTTTTGGCATTTGAATAGCAATTCTCCTCTCTTCTACTTCATATTTTTTGAAGTGTGCGGGTACTTCAAATTGGTCTTGAGGCTTGTTTTCTTCATCAATTTTTGCTTTTTCTAATCCAAGCTCCTCTTCCTGTATTGGTTCTTGATTTATTTCATGAGCTATGACACTTATTTCTTGAGTTTCATTTTCTGTTTCCATGTGTTCTTGCTCCATTTCAATGCTCTCATAGTCTTCCTTCCATTCCTTTTCTATTACTTCTCCTTCTTCTGCCTCCTGAAGGACTACCACATATAGACTAACGTCATATCCTTCCTCGTCAATGCATTCATTCAGGGTTAGTACTTCTTCGTTTACACATACATTGAGAGTAGCTAAAATCTCCATCCAACCATGAGGTTCAAATTCTTCATCTAAGAATATTTGAGGCATATAGGCTGGATCTTGTACTGATCTAGCAACTCCTTGCTTTTGCTGCCATCCTTTTCTTCTATCTTCCTCCTTTTTCGCAGTTTGGCATATCCATAGATGAGTGTCTTCGTTCATCCATGATTGATCACTTGAACCCATACTATGAATCGACTGATTATCTTCCTCCTTATGAATCTGATTCCATTGTAAGGGGGGAACATCTTGATACGTATATGTGTGGAGATTTATTCTGGTGGTGGTTCCTTCATGCTGTAGGTATACCGCGTCTTTTCCCCAATCTTGCACTACCTTTAATTGCCTCATGAAAGGTCTTCCAAGTATCATTTCATAATTGCTAGGTCTTTCAAATTGACAAATTGCTAAGGTGTGCTCAAATTCAACTCCGCAAGTGGTAAAAACTACTCGTTCCAATAATCCCAAGGGTCTTTCAGTATGTCCATCTGCCATTTGTATCTTCATGCGTGTTGGTCTTAGAGCTAGTTTTCCCCATTTCTCCCAAATTTCTTTAGTTGCTATTCGTACTCCAGCTCATGTATCTAAAATGGCTTTAGTGGTGTAACCCCTATAGGTAATTGGAAGGCAAGTGTTTCCTTCATCTCCCTCACTAAAATCTCCAACCTTATCGACTGGGACCTTTACTGTATTTACTTCATCAGATACCTCTTTTTCTTCCGTCTTGATCTCCAATTGACTGGTCAGTTTCTCCTTCAAATGTGGTTTGACCTTTATCAGTTCTTCCAATGTTAGGGTACAAGGAATTTTTACTTTTCTAAGGTGTTGTATGATATTCGATGTTTGGACTGATGGGTTCAGTTCTTTTTTTCTCATTGAGGGAATACAATATAGCTCCGAGTTACGTTCGTACTCTCCTGTGTAATTTGGCAAAACCTTTACACTATCATTTTCTTCGTTACTTGGATCAATTGGTATTATTTCTTCTGAATTCAGTTCAGGTACGGAGTCCTCAATTTCTCCTTCGGCTTCTAGCTCCTCAAAGGGTGGGTCTATTCCTTCCACTCTCTTCCACCGGTCTTCTTGAACTCTTGCCCACAAATCTTTAGGCCATTCCCCTTCTACTTCGGGAACAATGGATCCTTCCCTTTTATCCTCATAGTAATTTCCATTATGTGTCTTACCTGCTTCAGATTTCTCGTGATCATTAGTAATGACACACTCTTGGAATTCTCTTTCGGAAATTCGGGTATTGGGCAGTGGCAACATAGGTTTTTCTAAGGTTCGTTGAGTGACTTCTATTAATTTTTTGCAGATCTCCAACCTCTCTTTCTCTAGGTCACCTCTAGGATATTCTCTTTCATGTTGTTCTATGGTAGGTCCTGCTCTTATTCGTGCTTTATACGCCTAAATCCACATGGCTAATTCTTCAGGCATGGGGTCTGCTAAAACTGATCCTACCTCTTCTTTTTTATACTTTCCATTTTTATTTTCTTCTTCAAATTTCTGTTCCTCTTTTGGGTTTTGTTCGCTCTTCTCATTTTCCTTCTTCTGCAATAACTTCTTTTCTTTTATCCTATCTCTACGGTTCTTCCATCTTTGTGTCTGTTTGCTTACAACACTTTTCTCAAGCTCTTCCGAGTCTTCAACTCTCTGAGGTGTGGGTGTGTTCACCTCTCTGTAGTTTTGATTATTTTCCTCCGTTTTGTCTGGGGTCTCTCTAGCTTTGGCTCTAGTTATTGCTTTCAACGGTACAGTGTATTCCTTATTGCTCCCTGATGATTCGATTACTTCTATCACATTGATTTGCACATTAGATGTAACCTTGTTGGGGTTCTTGGGGCAATCTCTGAAAAGGTGTTCCTTACCACAATCACCACAGTATCCTTCCCAGACTCGATGTGGTAGTGGTGGGTTTGGCAGTGTACACTCTTTGATATAATGATCACCTCCACATCTATAACATGGTCCTCTAGGTACAGGCGATCTGTTCATAGGTCGGGGGGGTATGGATGCTCTTGGAGCTGTGTACATCAATGACACATAGTCCTGCTCATATCCGTAGGAACTATCTGGTGCTTCCATGCCATAGGCATATAGTTCGTACAGTTGTCCATATTCTATCATAGAGCTTTCATAAGTGGGATATGCTCCTTGACTATGGTCGTAGGATGGGTCATATGATTCACTACTAGTCAGTGGTGTCGCTGGGACTATTGCTCTTTCTAAGTTTTCTTCAGGTTGAGCCATCTTTACTGGGACAACATTCTGAGGATGGGGCGGTTGTTGTCCTAACACTGGTTGTGGTTGAGTGTATCCTTGATAAGCATACGGTCGTGGTACTGGTGCTTGTTGCTGATATGTGGGATATCTAAAGGCTTCACCTCCTTGATCTCTCTGAGAGTATCCGTAAGGTCTCATGACAGGTTGCATGGGTCTTGATTGCCTATTGTAAGGACAATCTTTTGTGTTTTGATTTGTATATTTTTGCTCAATACTGCAATACTGCAGAGGTCCTAGATAGGCGGTCTATTGTAAGCATAAGCAGGTGGTGGGACTACTCCCCTAGTGCACAAATGAGAAGGATGCTCTCCTCCACAGTGCATACATCTTCTCAGCATAGGTATTCTCATAGGGTTGTTGGGGTAGTTCCTCTCTCCTTGGACATTCAGCTTCTTTGCTACTAGATCGGCTATTTCCTCAACATTGTTCTTAGGGTTCGATGTGCTGCTTGCAGAAACTTCACTCTTGCTACTTCCTTGAGGTATTTTCAGATCCTCGATACTCGACCGCGGAAAAACACGATACTTGACCCTTTTTCAAAATTTTTGCTAGATTTTTTGGGTTTTGAATGAATACAGTTGTTTTCCATGTTCTTCTACCCTCTCCTCACTCTCTGTATCACCCAAAACACACTTTCTATCCCCTGTAAGACCCTCACGATACCTGTCGCAGATCGTTTTTCTTTGGAAACTTCATTTAACAGGTAAGTAATCACAACAAAACAATAATGTGGTCACCTTGGATACTTTTCCAACTTTTTTATCACTCCCCCTTGCTCTGCGCTGCTCCCAATCTCCTTTCTCACTTAAAACGATACTCGGTTGAATACTTCTCACGATACTTGCTCAAGAACAAATGACTTGGACAACTCGATTTTTTGGATTTTATACTTTAGAGCTTTCCTACTCATTAAAAAAAATTCAAAGGGACAAAGACTGAAAAGCTACTCTACTTACTTAACCTACTCCCTTACTCCTCCTACTCTTACTTACTCCACTCACTTCCTACACTAATAACTCACTACACACACTCCAAGAATGAGACGTAGTAAGTGCGACTGAAAGTGACTTACCAAAGAGGAGAAAATCATTACTCCACCTCTCGCTTCAATGCAAAAAGCTACTTACCATCACACGAATGCCTCGATTTGATTCGACACTCCCCGGCAACGGCGCCAAAAAACGTGTGTACCTAAGAACTAACTTAGGGACTTGCGGAGAAAGAGACTGTACCTCAATCCCCCTCAAGTGCATATAGTGGGGATTCACGCTTTAATTATCAATTCGATGAGTATCAAAACCTAGCCAAGTGTATGAAGACATGCATTCAAATGATGATCAATGCAAATGAACTACTCAAAGAGTGCAAACAAGGCAAAGACTAATCCAAACAAGCTTCAACTGTCAGTCATGGTGTCACGATACTTGGAACAGTAGCCAACAGTAAATTGAGCTTTTCTCTCAACTCCGAACTCCAAATATAGCAAATAGCATATGGCTTTCGAAGCTCTCAAGAAGACGCATCCAATGGTGATATTTTCACTCAATTCTGACACTTCTACTTCAAGTTATGAGCAAAATACTGAGTCGCAGGAATGAACCCTACACTTCAGCACTTCCTACACTTCGCACACACCTTAACAACAGCAAACAAACACTTTCATGGATAGACAACACTTCCTAACACTCTTTTCAAGCAACACACATGCATACAAGCTCACAAAGAAGATGATACAGAGAGGAGAAAACACAAATTCGAATTTCTGTGCTCTTGATTCTCACAATGGCCAAAAGTCTTTACAAAGAGTCACAAATTGACATATATACTTGTGCCCTAAAATGGTCCTTTCATACAAGAGACCGGCACTTTATTCACTAAAATACTAATTTCCTAGTAATTTACATGGGTAAGCTTCTAATCTTCTGTGGGGATGCATCTAGAGGACTCCTCTAGTGAATATACATCGGAAAATATATTACAAGAATCGTTATAATACAAAAAATGGATTTCCGAAAAATTTTGGGGCCCGTCTTTTTCTCTGCCTTGTGTTCTCTTTAGCTCTGCAACACTTAGCTTCCCATGGACCTCTGAAATGGAGTAGTTTTTGTATGGAATTAGACTCAAAGTCTAATCTCTCATGAGATTGGGTATTCTCGTGCTCCTCATAAATGGAAAGAATGTCTTGTGGGAATTGATCATGCGCGTCATCCACAAGTTCAATGGGAGGAGGAACTTCACTTTCTTTAGCCCATTTCTCTTCTTGAATCTCTTGCAGGAATTCAGGTGAATACCGGTTCATGGAAGAAGGTGTGTCTGGTTCTGTGGAGATAGGTACATAAGCTTCCTGGGCAGGAAGGCTTATCTTTTCACTTGCCTTGTCCTTACTTTGAGAGGCGGGGTCCTTTTGTGATTGTGTAATTAGCATCTCCAATCCTTCTAGCAGTCCATCAAAGTGCAATTGCGTCTTTGTTGAACTAGAGAATTTAAAGAGGCGACTGGCTTCAAACATGGTTTGAGCCAATTCCACCATCTTAGCACAAATTTTAGTCCGTTCAAGCTCTAGTTCCGCTCTAGGGTAACACTTTTCATGATCGGTTACGTTTGGCCCTTCTTGAATTATGGCCTGATATGCCTTGAGCATCATGTTTAGATCCTCAAGAGTGGGATCGGCTAAGACTGATCCTACTCTAGGGGGTGGTGGGATTAGGTGACATGGGTTGGATGGAGATGGGAATAGTGGTGGTGGGGTAGTGTGAGAGGGAGTTTGAGATGTGAGTTCAATCATCTTGGCTTTCGTTTCTCTTAGACTTTCCTCGAGTTCACTCATCTTCTTTGCCCATTGCCTTTTCATTCTCTCACGACTATCCCTCCAAGCTCTATTCCTTTTCTTAGCTAG
This sequence comes from Ceratopteris richardii, assembly GCA_020310875.1. Lineage (NCBI taxonomy): Eukaryota > Viridiplantae > Streptophyta > Polypodiopsida > Polypodiales > Pteridaceae > Ceratopteris > Ceratopteris richardii. Next base: position 27,253,249 of record CM035442.1, read on the forward strand.
GCTCTCAGTTTCGCTAACCTCGGAACTCTTTTCCTTGCCTAAACCTTGGTTTTGTTGTAAAGCTTGAGCTCTAGTGACCACTTGCATGGGTCAGTGGAAGTTACACTTCCTGTACAATCTAGAACTAACCCAATAATGTTGATAGGAGTGATTTTTGGTGCATTGTTAGGGTTCTTAGGGCAATCCCGCAAGAGATGCTCTTTTCCACAATCGGGACAAAAACCTTGAATCGTCACAGATTGGGTTTGTGTAGGTGCCAGCATAGGGCAATCACGAATGAGGTGATCTCCCTGACATCGATAGCATGGTCCTCTAGGGAATGGGGGTCTTACCTGCCTAGGTTGAGGTCTAGAGTTGGGATTTGCATACATGACATTGCGTATTTTGGCTCCCAATTAGGTTCACTCGGGTCTTCATAATAGTATGACTCGTTATGCTCAGGTGACTTTATGTAGTACACCTGCGGACTCTCAATGTGAGTAGAGTCAAAACTAGGATCACTAGGGTCACTTTCTAAAAGCAATGGTGTTACTGCCACTATGGCTCTATTCAGATTCTCTTCTGCAGCCGCATACTTCACTGGAATCACATTGGCTGGAGTTGGAGGTTGTTGAGCTAACATAGGCTGAGGCCTTTGCTGGGTTTGGTAGGGTTGCTGATAGGATTGTTGGGGTCTACTATATTGTTGTGGTGGGTACTGGTTCTGGTATCTTCCCTGTTGTGGATATGGCTGATGGTAGGTTTTCCTAAATTCTTGCTTATTGTATGGGCAATCTTGTGTGGTGTGATTAGTGTATCTCCGTTCTATGGTGCAGTACTGGCTACTAAGATTCACTTGGGGTTGAGCCATAATGGGACATACATTCACCATATGGTCACCTCCACAAGTATAGCACCTTTTCACTCGGGCAAACCTTGGTATTTTTTTGCTTGAGACTCCTAACTTCTGAGCTAGATGTGGATTGCGTGGAAGTGAGGCTAGTAGAACTATCTGAATCTTTGTAGATTTTTGAAAGTTCTAATTCCTCCCCTAGGTTATCCTCAATGTCGATGCACATGCATACACACTCTTCTATGGTCCTCGGGTCCTTCAAGTACACATATGATCTCAATTTGGTACTTAGCAGTCCATCCAAGAATAGAGCCACTTGTTTGGCTGGAGTGGGTAAGTCAGGAACAGGAATCTCTCTAGGTATTGTCTAAACCTTCTTCCTGCAAGTCTAATAGTCTCTTGAGGTGACTGCTTGAAGCTGTGAATCAATGAGGATGTATTATGCCTTATGTCACTCTTAGAGAATTCAATAATGAAAGCCTCTACAAGTTGTTCTATGCCCTTGAATTGTCTCTCATTTAGTGGTTGAAACCATGTAGGGTTAGACCAAAGGCATTGTATTGCGTGAATAGGTCCTCAACTTGTTCAGCTCTCAAGACTTGCCTAAACTCAGCCACATGATCGTAGGGGTCTCCCGTGCCATCGAAGTAATTCTTCATGGAATTAACGAGCTGGGTTGGCCTCAAGGTTTTAGTGTGTTCCCTAGGCCTTGGCAAAGGAAAATCATCAGCATTTCTTTGGTTTCTTGGGGCTCTAGGTCTCTCAGTTTCCACTCCATCCGTCTTTGTTCTCATCCTTTCTCTTCACAAGGGGTTAGCAAAGCTTACTTCTGGTCGGTCTCTACTTCTATCCCTATGAGCTCCATGAGCTTGGGATGTTCCAGCTCTTTGGTAACCATAAGAGACATTAGATCTTGGTTGGGGAAAAATAAATTCACCCTTCCAAGTGTAGGCATGCCTACCATGCTCTGTGACCACAAAGATCCTCTCTGAAGTATTGTCTAAATAGGTCACTTTGTCTGGGCTATCAGGATCTTTGAACTCATAGATTGTGATCGTTCCTACCTCATTCGGTTGATCAGGATTATATCTCCAAAAGGCTTCATCGATATCTTGGTTCAAGAGCAGATCTATGCTCTCATTATCCTGGGGAACCCACTCTGGTGTGATAATTCTTGTGAGAATTGATTTGCCTTGAGGGGTTCGAGGCTCTCCACCTGTGTTCCCTTGCTCTAGATCACCTATGTCTATTTCTGGGATCACATTACCAAATTCATCTATCCTATCTGGGTAGGTGGTGACCACATACATGGTTCCTTCTTTGTCTAGATATGCACCATTTTCAAACTTGACTGCTGGATGTTCGAGTCCAATGGGTTGGTCAGGGTTTTTAATTTGGACCACGGCTCTTCTTAGGCCATCCTCATAGATGCAAGCACCTAATTGATTGGTCCTAAGGTATTCCAATTGAGTCTTGTAGGGACCTTCAACCTTTTGGAAATAAGCCACACCTAAACTCCCTATGGGTCGCTCCATACCTTGAGACATCTCTGATTCGCTACTTTCAGCTAGGGTAGTGTGAATAATTGCTCAACTGTTGGGCCCAAGACCTAGCAATGTGATTGACACTAGCCTCTGAAGACCTAAGGCTTTGTCTATCTCTCCCTAGGTGTCGTCCTGATCTAAGGTTCATATGCTTGATTGAAAAACCCCAATTTTATCACAAGTACAACCTCGTTGCAAATCTATTTGTATCAGACACTTGGTTCTTTTTTAGTGGGTTATTGTGTTTATGCTCTTGTCTGATATCACGTTTTCAGGAATATTTGAGTGATTTTCCGCACTTTAAGTTGATCGTACCACATCAAGATCTTTTCCATTTAAGTTTCGATCACAAAGAGATTATATTTTTATGCTTGAACTTGAGTAGTTAGGAGTCTTCAACTTGACAGATGCCTATCGTCACCTTATCTTACTTCCAATACAACTCACACTTAGTCTAAGCTAGGAATTGACAGAGGGAGTGGAGAATATTCCAACCTCACTTGCTGATCCCTTGCTCTGTGGTTCTCAAGAACCCCGTTCTCAAGCTTGCAATGTGCTAGTGATTTGGATGCCCTTCAATGCTCCCAATCAACCTATAAAAGTCCTAGAGTTAGCTCAAGACTTAACTTCAATTGGCATAACAAACCACTCTCATTCATGTAATTCAAAGACCAAATTGCTCCTTTGTCTTTATGTAAAACAATCCTAGAGATCCCTCAATTTTCATGCCCCAGGTTATGATCTATTTCAAAATACCCTATCATTCGAAACGAGCTTTCCAATGAGCCTAAGATCACTCCGAACGAATTTCATATGAGGAAGCTATGAATCTTCAGGGTTCTAGGGTAGAAACAGGGTTCAAATAGGCTATCAATCAAACAGGATTTTTCTCAATTTTCTCGTGTAGGGACCACACAAAGCGCTAATTACTTGATAAGTGTGCCCAAAATTACCCCACAATTTTGAATAAAAAACCCTAAAAATTTCAGCTGAAAAAGCATGTCAATCGCCATCGATAGATCTGTCAATCGTGATTGATAGAGGTGTTCGTCGGGCCTTTTAGTCGCGACTCTTTGTCTTGCCTTGTGTGCACGTGTGTGTGAATGTGTGTGCATGTTTGTGTGCTTCTCACTCACACACTTGTGCCATCACTTGTTCGAGGTCTTCATACCATCCTCATGTCTTCCCGGATTGACATTAAAGGAGGTGCTACTCATCACTGAGCTACACCAAATTTTGGCGCCGTTGTTGGGGATCAAGCTTCGAGGACGAGCGTATGATGGTAAGACGTAGAGTTGTGACGCTGGTGTTGTAGGTAATTTCTTTACTTTCCCTTATTTTTCTCTTTCTTACTTTACCATCATCATCCCCACCATCATCCTCACCATCTCCCACCTCCATCTCCATCATCGCAAAAATTTCAGTTTTTTGGTCATATCTCCCTCCCCTTTCCATTTCTCTCGTTTCACTTGTGAGAGAGAGCGAGAGAGCAATTTGTGTGCACTGTTTTTGCATGTTTCTTGAGTGTTCTTGTAGGTTTTGGCTGTATCATCATCTCCAGCTGGCTGTGCAGGTACGAAAAATCCTACATAGTCTCCGAGATGTTGATCTCTGTCGATCATGATTGACAGAAAAACTCATCATTTGGTAAAACAAGTGCACCACTATAACACATATAATGAGCACATTGCAAAACACTAATCAAAACTAAAAAAATTCCTCAGTCCTTTGTCAATTGCGATTGACACTGTCAATCGCGATCAACAGCCACGATCGACAACCTTTGTCAATCGCCACCGACAGACTCTGTCAATCGCGACTGACAGACTCTGTCAATCGCGACTGACAGACCGCGACGGACTACCACATAGGACTCAGTCAATCATGATCGACACTGTCGATTGTGAACGACTGAAATATCATGATTGACACAAAGATTCGTGTGTCCACGTGTCCATCATGACGGACAGAGCATCAATTGATTGAAATTACGTCGGATTTTGTAGACAGTGTCGATCGCGATTGACATCATCAATCGTGACTGACTGACCCCACAACCGGCTCTGTCGATCACGATTGACACCATCAATCGTGACTAACATGTCGCCCTCTACAATAACCATTCTAGCCTCTTTTTTCTTTGCCTCTTTAGTAGCAAGTTTTGGACAACTCTTAATGAAATGATCATTTCCTTTACAGAATTTTCAAAACAATTTTTGCTTTTCTTATTTCTTCTCATCTTTGTCTTCCTTCTTTGAATGTGCAGCATTTGCATATTTTTTTTCTTACTAGTAGATGAGCTCCATTTACCTTTGCCCTTTTGACTAGCTAGGAAAGCTTGATGTGCAACACACATAATAGACATGTTTTGCCTAGAGTGATCTTTTTACAACATAGCAAAAACTAACTCTTCAAAAAATTGGATTGCCTTTCATCATCAAACAAAGGGTAGAAGCAAAACTTTGATATGAGTCGGGAAGACCATTCAGAACAGTTTGCACAAGTGAACTGTAAGGAAGGACTTCATCAGCAGAAATCAAATGTTCCTTCAAATCCTTGATCTTTGTCAGAAAAGTGTCCATAGAATCACCTTCATTCATGTGCTTACTCTCCAATTGTTTTCAGAGGTAAGCAACAAGAGCCTCATTCCTAGCATGGTACAATGTAGTAAGTGTATTCCGAGCATCCTTAGCTGTCCTATAAGAGCGAATGTGAGGAATAATGGCATGTTTGAGAGACAAGGCTATCAATACATGTGCCTGAGCATCTTTGCTATCCCAACGAATTTGCTCTACAATAGGTGCAATAGGAACCGCAGCACGAACAAGAATCTATAGAATATCACCATCTTCGACACCATTAGCATCAGCTTCAGTACTTGTATTTGCAAGTGTAATAGGACATTTTTCAACACCCTGCACAATATTCCACGGTCTTTTTGTGACCAATACATGACACATCATATAAGCCCATAATGGGTAATTCATACCATCCAACTTATCCTCAACAACAAACATACGAAATACATCACTACTTTCAGCCATGGCCACTAACTAAAATACCATGATGCAGAAAATTGATTGTATCTCAAAAACTTGAATAGAACTATCCTCTCAAGTTCTACTAAACCTGTAGCAGATTTCGAGACGCTTATAGTGGCGAACCAAAACTTGTATATATCTTTGGCACAAAAAGATGAAATAGCCTACACAAGTGCTTTGATAGTGCATTTGGAGGCCAAAACGAGCTCATATCGTGATTTCGCCACACAAAGCAAAGCTATTTTGATCTCCTAATCATCTTGAGTATACACACCAAATTTTGTGTGATCTGAGACTCTGACCAGAGGAGTGTCGATGATGCCCTAGATGAAGCGGCCACCTTTTCTGATACCGATTGTTGGAGTTAGACGTTTGCAGAAGCACGCGAAGAGCACAAGGAAGAAGGAGAAGCTTGGAGCACAATACACAATACAAAATGAGCATTTGTGAAAAGGTCTGCAATGTTCTCCTGTGTGGCCACATATGCCAAACTGATCCCTCCAGTAGAGAACCTCTCCATGAAATAATCAAAGTGCACCTCAATGTGCTTAGTGCGAGCATGGAACGCAGGGTTCCTTGCAACTACCAATGCGCTCTAATTGTTAGTGAAGATGGTGGTGGCAAAAGATTGACCAACACCCAAATCAGCAATAAGGCATTTGAGCCACACATACTTAACAATTGTTGTGAAAGCTTCCCTATACTCAGCCTCACAACTAGAAGTGGCCACAATAGGCTGCTTCTTTCTCAACCAATATTTACATGAGCTACTAAGCATGAAGCAAAAGCCACTAGTGGACACATGAGTTTCATAGCAACTAGCCTAGTTAGAGTCAGAACAAGCATGTAAATCTGGTAGTAGTGATCTCCCCTTGGGATAAAACAATCCAAGTAGTCGGGTACCACTCAAGTAGCGAAAGATGCACTTAACCACCTGCCAATGTTTGACACCTAGGCAATGCATAAACATACTCATCTATGAGACATCAAATTGAATATTTGGCCGAGTAATCCATAATTAAATCAAACATCCGATAGCCTGTTGATAGACAACATCATCAAATGCATCTCCAGCATCATTAAGATTCAATCATAAACCTCTCTCCATAGCACTAGCAATAGTTTTACACTCTTCAAGGCCAAAACGGTGCAAAAATGTGTCAATATTTTTTTTTGACACAAAGCTATCCCGCTATCAACTTGCATAAACTAAATGCCCAAATAATGATGCAAATGCCCCCAATCTGACATCTCAAATGAGGCATGCAAATCAGCCTTAAAATCAGCAATATGCTTTTCATGAGGACCAATGAGCAGCATGTCATCAACATAGACAACAATGATCAAAAGCACATCATTTGCACGCTTAACATATAAGGTGCTCTTAGTTGGACTCTTCTCAAAACCATGTGTAATCAGGTAGGCAAGTATTATTTCATACCAAGCACATGGTGCTTGCTTCGAACCATATAATGCGTTTTTCAACCTGCACACTTGGTTTTCATGCCCTTTCTGCACAAAGCCACTGAGCTAAAAAACATACACTACTTCATGCAAGTCACGATTCATTAATGCAGTTTTAATGTCCAACTTATATACATTCCAACCATGATGAGTTGTAAGTGCACAGATGCTACGAATAGTAGTCATTCGGCATGCAGGAGCAAAGGTCTCATAAAATCAATGCCTCTTTCTTGAGCATAACCCTTTGCAACAAGCCTAGTGTAGCTCAAGCGTAAGCACCACCTCCTTTACTTGTCAATCCGCGGAGACGTGAGGACCGGTATGAAGACCACGAGCAAGTGAAGGCACAAGTGCGTGAGTGAAAGCACACAAACATGCACACACATACACACACACGCGCACAAAGTAAGATCAAAGAGAGGAACAATGGAAAGCTTAGATTGCAAAAGAGTTCTCTTACAAAAGTTCTATTCTCTAACAAGCTAACCCCAAAAATGAGCTCTCTAGCTCTTTTTATAGTTTTTTGACTAGTTTTGGCCCTGTCCAGACCTAGTGTCCGGCCTAGTTAAAAATTAGGTTCCAGGGCTTATTTGAGGGCTCAAACGAAGTCTAAAAATTATGAAAATTGGTACGATGGTACTTCTAATACTCCTCAAGCTCGAGGACTCCTCGGCTTGAACAAAATGGAGTTACTAAAAATAGATCATGGTATTTACAATGGTTTCTAGTGATGAAAATCACTATTTTTGTAGGGGATTCTTCTGAAAATTTGACATACACTTCTTGGAGCTCCCTACTTGCTCCCTTTCCTCATGTGTCCACCTTTTGATGTGCTTCCATGCTTTGTCCTTGACTTTGAGCTTCAACACTCCCCCCCCTCTCGAGTCTGTCGTCCCTGACAGACCCTTGTTGGAAGGGCTGTTCTGTGTAGTGCTTTGAGAGGTGGTGTCCATCCGTTGTATGAGCTGGTTCCTTGGATTCCAGCAAGAATGTGTCGTTGTGAGCTTTCAAAACTGCAAGTTGCTCAGAAGAGGTTGTCAAGAGTGATTTGGAGCAACTACTGGCTTCAATTTGCTTCCGAGATATGGATGTTGTTCCCATGATGTCTGCTAGCTCTTTTAAAGATGATGTTGAGAGCATTCATGCCAACTACTCATAACCCATAATGAATGATGGGTAAGTGTGTTCGTGCCTGGGTTGAAAAAAGTATGTGCCTTGTGCACGGCCTTGTAATGTAGCCCTACGCATGCTTACTTGGAAAATGCATTGGAAGAAGTATGGTGCAAAAATTGCGGGTCTTGAGCTAAGTGCTCAAGGGTTTGCTGACGAAGAGTAAAGATACTTACCATGGCAAAGGTTGATGGATGTTTGCCTCTTCGTGTTGTACACGCGGCCTTTGGGATGGAACCTTGTTGATGAATGTCCATGTTGATTGTCCACTGATGAGATCTTTTGAGTGGTGGATCCCCTCTCCTCTTTTCAAAGCAACATTTGTCACTAACAATGTGCATTTCTGAGCTTGGGCTCATGCACGTTCACTTCCCTATATTGACACTCAGAGGAATATTGGATACGTGCCGGTTTCTAAGAGATTACCATGCTGATTGACATAGACCATTCACCAGTGCTACTGTTCCATACTGGTTCAGGAAATACTGAGAATTGAATTGCTTTATATTCCTTGGCAAGCAACATCGGGTAACTACACCAAGCTGAGTTTCACATATGCTCTTTAGCTCACCATATGCAGGAGTCTTCTCCTCCAAAACTACCTTTTGCAGATATCTCCTTGGATGCTCTTGTACATACAGTAGTTAAGCATCACTCAAGTTGTGGACCTTCAAGCTCTTCACTCCTACCATAGTAAGAGGAAACCATAGTTGTGGATGCCCTGCTCATGCTAAGTTCTTGACATCTATGAGATAAGGCAGCAATTAAATCATCTGCTAGCCAAGACACACTTCTATCCAAACTGATAAATGCCCAGTAATCGATGGTTCAATCTTCAACTAAGCATGACTCATTCATGTTCCATGAGCGAAACCTGGGAACAAGTTCTTCCTCGTTTTTTTTTTTTTTTTTTTTTTTTTTTTTTTTTTGTAACAATATCACAAAACAAGAAGACAGATTTTAGTATCAATCAATAAAAATCTTTGACATATGTCAATGTGCTCTTGTGCCTGGGATTCTCAAGTGTGTCTATGCACGGCCGTGTAACGTGGCCCTATATTAATGCATACTTTGGAAATGCATGACCTAAATGGTGCAAAAGACAGGGTTGTGCAAGGAGCACATGGTTGTTGCTCGTTCGAGGCTTTCGATGTTATTTGTGGAGGTTGATGCCGACCTTGGTGGAGGTATCCATTGAGTCTCGAACTGATGTAATCCTCCTTATTGGAGTCCATTTTAGAACATCATTTGGCACTGTAGAGATCACTTCAGGCGTCTTCCTCTTTGGATGCGTTTTGAACGGTGGTATCCAGTGTGGTTGGCGCTTTGGTTCGATGGAGGCTGCTTGTACTTTTTGCTTCCAAACCCATATCCTTTTTGCACGTCTTCCTACTTTTCTTGAAGAGCTGATTTGATCTTCTTTCGGTCTCTGTACGTGGTTCTTACCCTCTTCTCTTTTTGGCTTCTTGGGTGAGACCTTTCGCATGAGGGAGAACATAGGTTGTTGTGGATGTAAGAGCTTCTTAGGTACCCACATCTGTAATTGCCCTTGTTGAGCTGCAGCTAACTTCTTAGGCACCCAAACTTGTTGGATACCTTGTGATTGAGCTTGTCTTCCTTCGTCTTCTGGCTTTGTTGGTGTGCATGGATGGGATTTGTGGGGGCAAGGCTGGTGGTTGCTCTCCTTTGCGTACCCATATCTGCTTCATGCTCGGAACTGCTTTTTTATCGAATGGTGTCTTTCTATTTGATGTAGCAGTTGTCGTGAACGGTTGTGTTTGCTTGTGTGGTGGACTCACTACTGTGGCTACTTGATTCTTTGGAGAAGAAGAAAGATCCACCCTCCTTCGAACCTGGTCTTCCACGATTGACTCCTTCTGCATCATAGAGCTTTTGACACATACAACATCTTCTTTCATATGATTAGTCTTGGAAGAACTAAGAGAGTGTGTGGTGCCATGATCTAGGAGCATGCAGTTCTCTAATTCTAATGTAATGCATTGTTCATGTACCCAAACTTGAAGAATTTGACTTCTTAGGTTTAAGTTAACTGCATGGTCATAGATCCAATCTTGACCCAAGACAAGTGGTTCTGTAAGGTTCTCATCTTGACATACTAGCGCTTTGACTTTCATTGGAACATCTTGAAGGTAGATGGGAAGTTCCACCTCGCCCAAACAAGGGGTTTCCACACCTCCCAATCCTATGAGATAAGCTTCTATGGGATTGATGTTCAACCCCAAGTCTTGGCAGTAGGAAAGTCTAACTACACTACTTGCTGCACCTGAGTCAATCAATGCTTTCACCGTCCTTGCACCCTTCCCTTGTCCTATCTCTATGGTCACAAAGGGTCTTCGGTCAATGACCTGAGAAGTCGCTATGTCTGACTTTTGACACATATCCATGTGATATTTTGGGGCTTTTGAGTTGACTTCTAGGCCTAATCGCCTTAACTTATTTCGCCTAATACGCTCTCTGGCCTCTACCTGTGCTTCTTCTCTCACTCTTAACTCTTCTTCTTTTCGCTTCTTCGCAGTGTTGAGTCTCATTAGCATATCCTCAGTAAGAGGTTCTTGATATAGCTTGACTCTACAGCCACTAATATAGTTTGGCAAGATATCTCCTTCTAGAGTGGCCAACTGAACTGCACCACTAGTGGAAATTCTATTAATGATCATGGGTCCATATCCTCTTTTTTCCAACTTACGGGCATGTTGTTTTAGTGTGTATACCAACACTAGATCTCCCTCTTTCAATCCCTTATCCTTGATGTGTGCATCAAAGTATGCCTTTTGCCTCTTCTTTGCAGCGTAGATGCCTGCTGCCGCTCGTAGCCTTGTTTCACCCAAGCGTTCGAGATCAAAGATCCTAGCGGACAATTCATGCCCATTCCACTCATACTCTTGTGCTACTTTTAAGGCAGGGATTAAGAAATCTAATGGTAGCACAGCGTTCTGTCCGAAGACCATCTGAAATGGGGTGGCGTTGAGTACCGTTTTGTAGGCAACTCGATAAGCCCAAACAGCATGATGAAGTTGTTTGTCCCAATCAGAGCGTTTATTATTTACCAATTTTGTCAATACGTTAGAGAGGATCTTATTGGTACTCTCGGCTTGTCCGTTGGCTTGTGGATGATAGGGGGCGGATTTCTTATGTATCACCAAGAATTCTTGGAGAAGATTTTCAATGACTTCATTCAAGAAGTGTGTGCCTCTATCGCTCACCAACTCTATTGGTAGTCCATATCTCGTGAACACATTCTCGAATAAGAACTTAGCCGTAGTCTGAGCATCATTCTTTGTTGTGGCTTTGACTTCTACCCACTTGGTAAGGTAATCTGTGGCTACAATAATATACTCTGCATGGGAGTTTCTAGCAGGGGGATTAATAGGACCTATGAAGTCTATGCCCCACTTGGAAAATGCACGCCCTCCCATCATTGGCCTCAAAGGCATCTCGTCTTTTCTAACTGGATATTGTGCACGTTGGCATGTGTCACATTTCTTCACATAGGTATGTGCATCCATATGAAGAGTGGGCCACCAAAGTCCTGAGAATAGAATGGTCTTAATCACTCGGTCAGGACCAAAATGTCCACCTGCAACACCACTGTGTGCAGTCTCTAAGACCCTTAAATAGTCTGATTCATGAACGCACAGTCTTAAGTAACCATCTTTACCTCTCCGGTATAGGTTCTCTCCTACTAAGGCATAGCCTTGAGCCTCTTGCTCCATATTTCGTCTTCTTGCTAGACTGGCCTCTTTGGGTAATCTTCCCGATCTCATAAACTCTACCAATGGAGCACTCCAATCTGGAATTAATGATACTTGATAAAGGGTCGCATGCTCCACTGGTGGTCTCTCTCTGCACATTGGACAATTCTTGATCCACTCATTTATTTCTTTGTCCATGCTAGGCCAATACACTCCTAAACGTTTCAAATTCTGCAATGTTCGTTGTTTAGAATAGTGATTTCCTAGCAATCCCTCATGAGCTTGCTGCAACCAACTACTATGTTCATCATCCTCGACACAACAAGCTAATACACCCTCAGTATCTTGTTTGTACATGCTTCCTGCCAATATGTGATATTTTTGTGATTTTACAATTTCTTCTTGTGATGTTTTCACATTCTTATTTGCAGGGCCGAAGGTTAGGACTGGTACCAACTTATTTGCCCATTTAGGAACAACTTCCAAATTGAACAGATAAGCATCAGGTAGTTCATCAGACACTCCTTGTGGTGACTCTCCTGAAGTAATGCGAGAAAGGTGATCTGCCCGAAGGTGGGTTCTACCTTTCCTGACAACAACTTCAAAGTCATACTCCATTAGTAAGAGGAACCATCTTACTAAGCGTCCAGTATTGCAAGGTTTATTGAACAAATATAACAAAGCTTGATGATCAGTGAAAAACTTGAACTTGTTGGCCAATAAATAGTGTCTAAACTTCTTTACAGCATATACCATGCCTAACCCTTCTCGCTCGGTTGTGGTATAATTTCTTTCGGCTGGGTTTAGTTGTCTACTAGCATATGCTATGGGCAAATCTAAATTCCCTTCACCTGTGGGCTGTGCTAGCACACATCCTATGGCATGATTGGATGCATCCACATGGACATGGAATGGCTTATTCCAATCAGGAGTGGTCAATATTGGTGCTGTGCACAAACGTTTCTTCAGTTCATTGAAAGAATTCTCGCATTCGTCGTTCCACTCAAAATTAGACAACAAGGCATAAAGGGGTCTAGCTATGATCGCGTACATGTGGATAAACCTACGGTAATATCCACAATGGCCCATAAAGGCTTGTACCTCTTTAACATTCCTTGGCCTTGGTAGTTCCGCTATGGCTCGTACCTTATCTTCATCTGTTGAGATTCCATTCTTAGAAACAATATGCCCTAAGATTTTACCTTGACGCACCATAAACACACACTTTTCTGGGTTTAGACACACTCGATATTCTCTACACTTGTTGAAGATTTGTCTGAGCTCAGGGATGTGAACCCTTCTTTCTTGGGAATGAGCACATAAATCATCCACATACACTTCTAAGCTCTTTCGCAAGAACTCTTTGAAGACATGACACATGAGCCTTTGGAATGTTGCAGGTGCATTGGTGAGCCCAAATGGCATCACACGAAATGCAAAGATTCCCCACTCTGTAGCAAAAGCTGTTTTGTGTTGATCTTCTGGGGCAATGGCTACTTGATTGTAACCTGAAAATCCATCAAGGAAGCTATAAACTTCCTTGCCTGCAACACGCTCCAAAAGGTGTTCTGTGATTGGAAGTGGATAACTATCTCTAATCGTAGCGGCATTAACTTTTTTAAGGTTAATACACACTCGCAACTTCCCGTTCTTCTTGGGTACCACAACAATGGGGGACACCCATTCGGTATGCTCAATCTCATAGATGAATCCGGCTTCAATCAACCTATCAATTTCTTCTTTTATTTTTGCTGCATAGGTATCATTATATGTGTAGGGCTTCTGTTTGGTGGGCTTAGCATCAGCAGTCATGGGGATAGTATGAGAGCAAATTCTTGGATCTACCCCTTTCAAGTCTCTATAGTGCCATGCAAACACATCCCTATATTCCCTTAATAGAGCTATGAGCTCCATTTCTTCTCTTGCACTTAGGTCATCTCCTATATATGTGCATCTCTCTTCGTTCTCTTCAATGGTCACTACAATCTTCTTGGTCTTTTATTTATTATCATATGATTCTCCTATGATGGCCTCTCTCTTAGGCATTCGTACCAAAATTTTGCGGTCGTCAACTTCATATTTCTTGAAGTTTTCTGGTACTTCAAACAATGATTCCTCCTCTTCTTGTTTCACTGCTTTTCTTTTCTTTTTCTTTTGACTACTCTCACTTCCATCCTTTGAGTTTACTGTTTTAATACTTGTGAGAGGTTCTTCTTCTTTCTGGGTAAACACTCCTATATCTTCTAGATAGTGCTGCTCCGCGTTAAAGCAACTATCCATCACAATAGACTCCAGATCATCGTCATTCTCTTCTTCTTCTATGACATCACTAGGGTCACATTCTTCTAGCAAGGGTTGACACATGAACACTGAGATATCATAACCCTCCTCATCACAATGAGGTGTCCACTGTTCCTCATTGACAGCAATGTCCATGGTGGCTAAGATTTCTGGCCAGCCATGAGGCTCAAACTCCTCATCTGGAAAGATCATCGGTGTGTAGGCTGGGTCCCTAACTGGTCTATCTCCTAGCGAAGTTCCTTCTTCTCTTGCCTTTAAACGTTTTTCCTCTTCCTTTGCGACCTTGCACATCCACAAATGAGTATCTTCATGCAGCCATGATGGATCAGGTGAACTTTCATAATGCACAGAGATGGAATCTTCTTTCGCTTTGTGGATAGAATTCCACTGTAGGGGTGGTACATCTCTGAAGGTGTAATCCTTCAAATTGACCTTAGTGGTGACCCCTAAGTGCTGTAAGTACAAGGAGTTAGTTCCCCAATCCTGTACTATTTGCAATTGTCGTAGGAAGGGTCTTCCTAGGATCATCTCAAAGACATTATTTTTCTCAAAGTCACATATAGCAAATGTGTGCTCAAACTCTACACCACAAGTGGTTAGAGTGATCCCTTCTAGCAATCCTAGAGGTCTTTCAAAATGACCATCAGCCATTTGAAGCTTCATTCTAGTTGGTCTTAATGTGGGCTTGCCCCATTGCTTCCACAAGGAGGTGGTCGCAATAGCAACACCAGCACCTGAATCTATGATTGCTTTGGTTGTGTAACCTTGGTAGGTGATGGGAAGATAAGTATTACCTTCTTCACCCTCACACATGTCCCCTATTTTGTCTAGAGGTATCTCTGGTACCCTTTGCTTGGAGCCTGCTTTTGGCATGTTGGAATCAAGTTCTGAAACCTGATCCTTCACATGATTCCAGAGCTCAGGTTTTGCTTTGAGCAGCTCTTCTACAGTGAGATGACACTGAACCTTAGTGTTCTTCACGACATCCGTGTTCCTTGGAACCACTGAGTCTTCATTTCTTACTAGTATTGTGGGAGCTCTAATCTGGAGAGATTCAGATTCCCATGGGTCTGGAAATTGAGGCAGTTCTTCTAAGTATTAGATTCAAAATCTAACCTTTCGTCTTCTTGTTGTTCTGCTTCATCTTCGTAAATAGATGGGATGTCTTGGGGAAATTGATCATGAAGATCATCAATCTCAGGAATAGGAGGGGAATTACCCTTCTCCTTGGCCCATTTCTCTTCTTGTATTTCCTGCAAGAATTCTTGAGAGTACTGTTGAATTGAAGGAGGTATTCCTGGATCCGTGGAATTAGGAACATAAGCTCCCATTGGTGGTGATCTTCCTCTTTCAATAACTGGTTGAGCCTGTGGAGGTAAAGAAACTTGTGGTTTGTTTACCAATTGCTCTAATCTTTCTAGTAAGCCCTGGAAATGCAAATCTGATTTGATAGAGTTTGTCTGATTGAACTTTTGACTAGTCTCAAGTATGGCTTGAGCTTGTTCTACCATTTTCATGCACATTTTCATCCGTTCAATCTCTAAATCTGCTCTAGGGTAACTCTTGTCTGGGTTTGCAGCTGTAGGCCCTTCTTGAAGTCGAGCCTGGTAGGCCTTGAACATCATGTCCAAACCTTCTGGGGTTGGATCTGCAAGAACAGACCCTGGTTGTGGTCTATTCACAATGGGTGGTGGGGTGGGATGAGGTGGACTGGATGGAGTTTCGGCATGCGAGGGGTTATGAGATGCAATGTCTTCTATTTTTGTTTTTGCATCTTTCAAGCTTTCTTCTAGTTCCGATAACTTTTTATTCCACTTACGATTGGCCTTTTCTCTGGTATCCTTCCATGTTCTTGTTTTCCTCTTACTAGGCTCTCCTGATTCACTCGACCCCGATTGTTCTGTTGGTTTATCTTGTTTTAATGCTTGTGCCCTAGTAACTGCCTGTACAGGTGCCACGTTACTGCTATTGGCACTTGATTCTGCCACTAAGCCTACCACATTAATGGGAGTAATCTTGGGTGCACTGGAGGGGTTTCTTGGACAATCTCTAGGGAGATGGTCTTTGCCACAATCAGGACAAAAAGCTTGTATTGTGATAGCATGTCCTTGACTCGGAGATGGTGGGTGGGGACAGTCACGAATGAAATGATCACCTTGACATCTAAAACAAGATCCTCTAGGGGCTTGTGGTCTCATTTGTCTCAACTGGGGCCTAGGGTTAGGATTTGTGTACATGACATTGGAGTATTCTGGCTCCCAATTTTGCTCCATAGGTGGTGCCTCATATTGATACAAGTAAATCTCACTATGTTCAGGTGACTCTGTGTAATAAGCATGTGGACTACCTTCATGGGAGTAGTCTGAACTATGGGCATGAGAGTCATTATCTGGTATCAATGGGGTTAGTGGCACCAATGCTCTATTTGGATTTTCCTCTCCCACAGCATATTTGACTGGAATCACGTTGGCAAGAGCTGGTGGTTGGTTTCCCAAGACAGGTTGTGGCCTATATGGTGCTTGATATTGCTGTTGTGGTCTATAATATGGCTGTTGGTATTGGTTCTGATACCTACCTTGTGGGTAAGGTTGCTGATAATTCTGTCTAACAGCCTGCCTATTGTAGGGACAATCTTGAGCCGTGTGGTTCGTATATTTTCTCTCAATAGTGCAATATGGAGCATTCCTTTCTCTCACGTTCTGGTTGTGCAATGGGCATACATTAGCCATGTGGTCGCCTCCGCAAGTATAACACCGATTCACTAGAGTGACTCTCTGTGTTTGTTTATTTTGGACTCCCAGCTTCTTGGCAACTTGCTCAGCTATCTCCTCTATTTCCGTGGAGATTTTTGAAGCATGACTAGTAGAACTATCTGAATCCTTATAGAGTTTGGATAATCCTAATTCCTCACCCAGGTTATCTTCTATGTCAATGCATGTCCGCACGCACTCTTCTATGAATCTAGGCTCTTTCAAGTATACATAGGATCTTAACTTTGTGCTCAGTAAGCCATCTAAAAACAAAGCCACTTGTTTGGCTGGTGTGGGTAGCTCTGGAGCAGGGCATCTTTCTAGGTACTGTCTAAACCTTCTACCTGCTAGTCGCACTGTTTCTTGGGGTGTCTGCTTGAAGCTGTGGATCAAAGATGAAGTGTTATGCCTGATACCACTCTTGGAAAATTCTACAATGAATTCGTCTAGCAGTTGACCTATATTGCGATAGTTGCGACTACTCAATGGTTGAAACCAAGCTAAGGCAGTGCCCTTAAGAGTCAGACCAAATGCCTCGTACTGGGTGAACAAATCCTCAACCTGTTCAGCTCTTAACACTTGTTTGAACTCAGCCACATGATCATAAGGATCTCCTGACCCGTCAAAATAATTCTTCATTGCCTTGATCACTTGAGTGGGTCTGAGGGTTCTTGGGTGCTCTCGGGTTCTAGGCAATGGAAATTCATGTTCATTTCTTTGTTGCCTATGTGCTTGATATCTCTCTCTTTCAGGTCTTTCATTTTCAAATCCTGACCTATTCTTGCCCACTGTGTGTGCAAAACTTACCTCCGGTCTCTCTCTAGTTCTTTCTCTCTGGGCTTCCTGAGCTTGGGATGACCCTACTCCTTGGAGGCCGTGGGAAACATTGGATCTTGGTGGAGGGAAAATCAATTCATTCTTCCAAGTATATGCATGTCTATCATGTTCTGTTACCAAGAAAATTTTCTCTGACGTGTTATCCAGGTAGACAACTTTGCCTGGTATCTCTGGATCCTTGAACTCGTAGATGATGACTATGCCCAATTGGCTAGGTTGTTCTGGCTTGAATCTCCAAAAGGCTTCCTCTGTTTCTCTATTCAAAAATAGTTCTATGCTTTTGTTGTCTTGAGGGATCCAGTCTGGAGTGATCACTCGGGTCAAAACTGACTTGCCTCTAGGAGTCTGGGGTCCTTGTCCTATATTTCCTTGTTCTAGGTCTCCTATCTCATTCTCATGAATGATATTTCCAAACTCATCGGTCCTATCTGGTTGGTTGGTAACCACATACATGGTTCCTTCCTTATCAATGTATGAACCCTCTTCGAACTTGACCACCGGGTGTTCAAGTCCAAAGGATTGATCTGGATTTTTGAGTTGGACCATTGATCGCCTCAGACCATCCTCATAGATGCGAGCACCTAATTGGTTGGTCTGAATATATTCCAACTGTGTCTTATAGGGACCTTCCGGTGTTTGTAGATGGGCAGTCCCTGAGCCACCTGCAGGTTTTCCCATGCTAAAAGACATTTCTGAATCACTTGTGTCTGAACTTAGTAAAAGATCACCACTTAGTTGTTGTGTCCAAGACTTGGATGTATGGTTGACACTAGCCTCAGAAGATCTAATGCTTTGTTTATCCTTGCCTAAGTGTCTACCAGATCTCAGGTTCATAAGCTTTAGTCAAGAGTCCAAATTTTCCCTTTGGTATGGTTCAAAATTCTTTAGAGCCCCCTTGGTTCCCTAGTCCCACATGAGGGTCAACTTCAAATTATCCTATCTCAAAATCAATGCATTATTCTTGAAAAAAACAGTTGAGATCGTGTAGAATTTGAAACGAGCTTTCCAACAAGCTATAGAGCTCAAAAAATGGACTTTGGATGAGAAAGTTATGTCAAATCAGGCTCCTGGGGGTCAAAACAGGCAAACAGGACCTTTGGAGAAAATCGCGATTTTGTGAACTTTCTGAAAATCGCGATGCTGTGAAGTCAAAAAAATCGCGATGTTGAGCACAAAATCGTGTTTTTGAAAATCGCGATTTTGAGCAGAAAATCGTGATTTGAAAATCGCGATGTTGATCACAAAATCGTGTTTTTGAAAATCGCGATGTTGATCACAAAATCGTGTTTTTGAAAATCGCGATTTTGAGTAGAGAATCGTGTTGTGAAAATCGCGATCTTGATCACAAAATCGTGTTTCTGAAAATCGTGTTTTTTGACAAGAAAATCGCGAGGTTGATCACAAAATCGTGTTTCTGAAAATCGCGATGTTCAGCAGAAAATCGTGATTTGAAAATCGCGATTTTGAGCACAGAATCGTGTTTTAGAGAATCGTGTTTTTGGCATGAAAATCGCGATGTTGATCACAAAATCGTGTTTCAGAGAATCGCGATGTTGATCACAAAATCGTGTTTCAGAGAATCGCGATGTTGATCACAAAATCGTGTTTCTGAAAATCGTGTTTTCTCAGAATCGTGTTTTTGACATGAAAATCGCGATGTTGAGCACAAAATCGTGTTTTTGAAAATCGCGATTTTAAGCAAAAATTCGTGTTTTCACAGAATCGCCTTTTTCACAAAATCGTGTTTTAGCTGAAAATCGTGATTGGTGAGAATCGCGATTTTGAGCAGAAAGTCGTGTTTTTCACAAAATCGTGTTTTTGCTGAAGATCGTGATTGGTGAAAATCGCAATTTTGAGCAGAGAATCGTGTTTTTTTGAAAAAAACACAGAATCGCGATTCTTTTTAACCAACTTTTAGGCGGGAAAACTGAAAATCGTGATTTTTCAAAAAATTTTGAATTTTCACAGAATCGCGATTTTCATCACAGAATCGCGTTTTTTGGCGGGAAATTCAAATTTCTGAGCGCCGGCTATGGCGAGCTCCGTATGAGCAGAAAATCATGAAAAAAATACAGCGCTTGCTCTCCCTTGCTTCTCCTAACTCCTTCCCACACAATAATGCATGAAAAATGGTATGAAGATGGTGAAAATGCACTAAAAAACAAGAATTTTCTATGAAGAAGAAGATGGAAGAAGGTGGAGATGATGATGATGATGATGAAGAGGAAAAAACAGAAAATGAACTGAAATGATAGTTTTTTTACCTTCCAACGTCGCAAATCTACGATCTTACCATCACAACGCTCGTCCTCGAAGCACTCTCCCCGGCAACGGCGCCAAAATTTGGTGTAGCTCAAGCGTAAGCACCACCTCCTTTACTTGTCAATCCGCGGAGACGTGAGGACCGGTATGAAGACCACGAGCAAGTGAAGGCACAAGTGCGTGAGTGAAAGCACACAAACATGCACACATATACACACACACGCGCACAAAGTAAGATCAAAGAGAGGAACAATGGAAAGCTTAGATTGCAAAAGAGTTCTCTTACAAAAGTTCTATTCTCTAACAAGCTAACCCCAAAAATGAGCTCTCTAGCTCTTTTTATAGTTTTTTGACTAGTTTTGACCCTGTCCAGACCTAGTGTCCGGCCTAGTTAAAAATTAGGTTCCAGGGCTTATTTGAGGGCTCAAACGAAGTCTAAAAATTATGAAAATTGGTATGATGGTACTTCTAATACTCCTCAAGCTCGAGGACTCCTCGGCTTGAACAAAATGGAGTTACTAAAAATAGATAATGGTATTTACAATGGTTTCTAGTGATGAAAATCACTATTTTTGTAGGGGATTCTTCTGAAAATTTGACATACACTTCTTGGAGCTCCCTACTTGCTCCCTTTCCTCATGTGTCCACCTTTTGATGTGCTTCCATGCTTTGTCCTTGACTTTGAGCTTCAACACCTAGCCTTATACCTATCAACTGTTCCATCAAGCTTACGCTTCAGCTTGTATACCCACTTAGTGCCAATGGCCTTCTGCTAGGAGGCAAGTCACATATAGACTAGATACCATTTCTCATGATAACATCATATTTGGATTGCATAGTAGCTATCCAATTTTCTAAATTTTGTGCTTCATCAAACAAAAGTAGCTCATTCTCATCACAAAGACTTGAAGTAGCCATAACACAGCAATATAATGCAAAAGAAGCACTATGAGAGCTTGAACTAGTATGATATGATAGAGATGCATCTAATTTTCTATCAAGCAAAGTCTGCACCAACCATTTTGGCATAATTTTTGCCTCCTCAATATTAGCTCTCACATCACCAGGTGCATCATGTAAAGCGTTAGAAATGAAATGATCTACATCATCACGTGAAACCTATAAAGGCTCAAAAGCTACCTAATTAGGACCAACACTAGATGGTCCACCCGTAAAAAGAGGCAACAAACTATCATACGTGTATTTGGAGCTAACTAATGTCTCCTTAGTACATGAAAGTAATAGCTGAATAGCATCTTTCACAAAAACAACATCATGGCTAACCAAAATGTGTTTAATATGTGAATGATACAAATGATAGCCTTTGCTTTTCAATTGTACCCGAAAAAAATAAATTTCACTAGTTTATCATCAATTCCATGTGTTGTTGTTCAAGAACTAATGCATATGCATGACAACCAAAAACATGCATGTGAGCAATAGATAGATTAGGACCATGCCAAGCCTCATATGGAGTGATAGACTGCAATGCTTTAGTGGGACACCTGTTTTGTACATATGCTGCACACATAACATCCTAAAGCTAGAAACTATGTGGTAAAGCTGACTCTTGACCATACACATCATCATCTCCATGCGTGACCTTTTCTTTCTTTTAGCAAATCCACTCTGTTGAGCTGTATATGGCACTATACACTCAGGAGTTATCCCTTGTTTAGCCACAAATGCATTAAAATCAGAAGACATATATCCCCCCCTTGATCAAAACAAAGGGTGCCCATTTTACATGTTGATAGATTTTTTTAGCCAAAACCTGAAACTATTTGAATCACATAAACACTTGGGAATTTTCTTTCAATGGATATGCCCATGCATGCCTAGAAAAATCATTGATGAAAGTCACAAAGTAAAGATAGTTCCCAAAAGACGGTTTTTGCATAGGACCACAAACATCACTATGAACAAGCTATAATTTCTAAGTAGCTCAAACTAAACCATCTTTTGGGAAAGAGGAACGTTGTATTTTTCCCAAAATATAGCCTTTGCATACATGTTTACCAAGTGCCTCAAGTTTGGGCAAAGTGGACACCATTTCAGATTGTTGCAGGCATAGCAAACTAGCAAAATTCAAATGACCAAAGTCTGCATGCCAAAGCTTTGCATCTGACATAGCCTGAGAATCTTGAGAGGCACATGCTGAATCATTCATAGAGTTTGCATAATTTATGAGCTTATACAACCCATGACATAAAATGTTGAAAGCAATAATGATGTTTCCATTTGAGAGATCATGAAATGTGCATCTATCATCAACAAATTTCAAGACCAAGCCAATCTTGGCTAATGCTAAAACTGATAACATATTTTTCTTCATCCCTGGCACAAATAAAGCATTTGACAATGTAAAAGAACTACCATCAATAGTAATCAAAATGATCTTACCAACTCCCATAATAGGACAAGAGGAGTTTTTGGTGCATGTCATAGTATTCCCTATAGGGGCAAGCTCAAGTGAAGTGAAGAAATTGTGCTACAAAGTAATGTGTTTGGTTGCCCCACTATCAAAGTACCAAACATCTAAGTCTACTGCAGACATACATTGTTCATGTGAAGATGGTTCATAACTGCAAATAGTAGTAAATGCCCATTCTTCATTCTGCACAAGATTAGAAGACTTTGTTTTGGATGTAGAGACCTCTAAAACTACCATTCCAACCTCTTTCTTCTTTGCCTCTTTTGCAACTAGTTTTGGATAACTCTTTATGACATGATCGTTTCCTTTACAGTATTTGCAAAGCAGTTTCTACTTTTCTATTTTCTTCTTCTCTTGGTCATCCTTCTTTGATTGTGCAAAATTAGCAGATTTTTGCTTACTAGTAGAAGAGCTCCATTTACATTTGCCCTTCTAACTAGCCAAGAAAGCTTGATCTACAACACGCATAATGGACCTATTCTGCCTAGACTAATCTTGCGGCAAGAGAATAGAGACTAACTCCTCAAATGTTAAGGCATTTGGATTTGCTTTCATCATCAATCGAAGAGTAGAAGAAAAACTTTGATATGAATTTGGAAGAACATTCAGAATAGTCTGCACAAGTGAACTGTCATGCAAGACTTCATAAGTAGAAATCAACTACTTTCGGAGGTAAGCAACATGAGCCTCATTCATTGCATGGTATAAAGTAGTTAGTGTATCCCAAGCATCCTTTGCTATTTTGCAAGAGTGAATGTGGAGAATAATGGCACATTTGACAGACAAGGCTATCAATGCATGTACCTGAGCATCTCTGCCATCCCATCAAAGTTGCTTTGCAGTAGGTGCAGCAAGAACCATAGCATGAACAAGAACCTGAAGAATATCACCACCTTCAATGCCATCTACATCACCTTCAACAACTGTATTTGTTGGTGAAATAGGATGTTTTTCAACACCTTGCACAATATTCAATAGTCCTTTTGCAACCAATACATGATGCATCATATAATCCCATAATGGGTAATTGGTACCATCCAACTTATCCTCAACAACGAACATATGGAATACATCACTACTTTTAGCCATGGCCACTGACTAAGATACCTTGACACAAAAAAATGATTGTATCTCAAAACGTTGAACAGAACTACCCTATCGAGTTCGGCTAAACCTGTAGTAGACTTTGAGACACTTATATTGGTGAACCGAAACCTATATATATATATATATATATATATATATATATATATATATATATATATATATATATATATATATATATATATATATATATATATATATATATATATATATATATATATATATATATATATATATATATATATATATGGCACAAAAAGACAAAATTACATGCATAGCCACTATAATAGTGCATTTGAAGGCTGAACGAGCTTATTTTGTGATTTTGACACCACACAACTAGTTGTTTTGAACTCCTAATCGCCCTGACTATGCTCACCAAATTCAGTGTGATTTTGAGACTATGACCGGAGGGGTGTTGATGATGCCCTAAATGAAACGACAACCTACTCTGATACCAATTGTTGGATTTGAGGTCTGTGGAAGCACACAAACAACACAAGGAGGAAGAAGAAGCTTGGAGCACAACACACAATACTGAACGTATTGCCAAAATTATTTACAAAGATAAGTAACCCATTAGGGTAATAGGTGTATATAAAAGTCGGGGGGAAAAACCTCTTAAAGAGGGAAAAAAGTTCCCCGACAATCCTAGTGTATTCACACACATCACTACCTAAATATATCAACAATGTTCACCTTAAATGTGAAAATACCTAAAAAACAATGCAGCCATGTTTGCAAAAGGTGCAGGAGTTATTGTTGATATAGAGATCTATTACAAACAAATTGGGCATGCAATTTGTAGAGCCTCAAATTGATGCAGTTAAAAGAGATTGTCAATGGTCTACCAAATTTCTATTGGGGCTTCACTCACTAATTAGACATGAAGACAAGAAGGCATCGACAAGAAAAAAAAGGATCAAGAACTAGAAGATAAATGTGCAGAAAACCCATGCCCATGTGACGGAACAAATTCATAACTATAATTTTGTGTAAACTAGAAAATCAAACCACTAAAAAGTCACCAGAGAAAAAGCATAATTCATTGGAAGGAAACAGTAAGTCACTAGAAGAAAATTGTAAACCACCAGAAAGTCACCACAGAGAAACTGTAAGTCACCATAAAGTCCCCATAAACGCACCGGAATGAAGTCAAAATAAATCTTGTTTTTGTCAAGATTGAGTTTTAGCATTGGTGAGCTATTGGTGATCATAGAGGTGTTCTAATATCGCATTAGCTTACTTCTTGTGGTGTTTTATACACTGACAAGTGGTATCAGAGCGAGAAAAAATACCACCTTCGGTGGTATCAGGGCCAAAAGGTCAGTATAAGGAGGTGTAGATACAAGAAGATTGAAGAGGGTTGAAGCACTCAAAAAAAAAGGCATCAAGAAGTAATATGAGGCTATCTCCGAGGATAAATACCTCCAAATGTGACATGCTTTTAGACTTCAATCTCACAGGTTGCAGCAGAAGCAAGAAGACCATGATCATATCTCCATTGACAAACTAGACATAGATAACTATTTTGCTTGGGTAAAAAGAATGGAAGCCTTACTTATGAGTGTTGGTGCAAACAAGCCTTCACACTTGGCTTTGATTTGTACCTTGAAGACTCAACATAAGGCTTGGACAATTGGAACCTTGGAAGGCTAAAGTTTGAATCCTTGAAGGATACATTTGAACCATAGAAACCAATGCTTAGTTGATTATTACTTTTTATCCTATGTAAAAGTCTATATGACTTTATCACTCATGTAATCACACCTACTAGTCTAAGTCGTGGAAAAAGCAGATGGTATGATTGAGTGAATATCTCCCTAAGTCTAGTGGAGAGATTCAAGGGAGCTTCAATTTGAATTTCAAATTCAAATGACCAATCAACTCTTATAAAAGCTATGAAGAAAATCTCGCGGGTTAGCTTCACTCTTCCCGAGGCAATTCCAAGCAAATCATTGAGTGTGTGTGAGCTACACTATAGCCTACACCTCTGAGTACCATTGAGCATCACATTACATGCCAATGGGAATGTACAATCATTATAGTTAATCAATATACATACATTCATAGTCTCTGTTTTCTCTGAGTGACCATCTTCAAGTCTGTCAACTTCAACAGGACATATCTCAAGATCTACTGAACCAAATTGGATGATTCAAAGCTCATTGGAACCCGCTCAAAGTATTCTACAACACTACAAAGTTTCAAGTCATTCCATTCAGCCATTTGGGAGAAATTGCAGACGAAGCAGTCTCTGGTATTTTTCTGTGTAGATCCTAAAAAATCGGGGGTGTCTCTGATTTTGCTAAAGATCATTCTCAGTGCATAGTTTATCAATTGGAGTGATTTAACTTGCTAATGGTAGCTTGTTAAGTTAATTTAATACTCCCAGAAGGAATTAATCCAATTGTAAGTGTGCTGGTCACACTAAGCTTAAGACTGAGCAGGTATCATTACAGGAATAGAAAGTTTTTGGACTTGTGAAGGTTCAAAATCATCTGTTTTGATTTGGTTATTACACAATTAATTTGTAAAGCACATATATAGTTTCTTGGTGTCATTTGGAAGCTCAAGGAGTCTCCTAAGCATATCTGAAGAGAAAGGAGGGCAGGTGTGAAGCAGGATTTGCAGCACCAGCTTGATCTTCTGAGTGCATCCAGCCATCACATCCAACAGTGGTATCAGAGCAAATAAGGTAATCATGGGTGATGGTTTCCCTTCCTTTATTGACAAACTGGATAGAAATAATTACCAGGCATGGTCATTGAGAATGAAGACCTATCTACAAGGGAGAAGTTTGTATGGATACATATCAGGAGATGAGGAGTTGCCCTCATTCAAAACCAGAGGCCTACCTACAAAGGATGAACATGAGAGGCTCAACCAATGGTGTGCAAAAGATGCTTTGGCAAGGTCATATCTTCTAAACTCTATTTTTTATTTCCTTCTACCTCATGTGAGGAATTGTAAGACTTCCCAAGAGACTTGGGAAACCTTCTCAACATACTTTTCATCAAGCACAAGGGCCAGAAAGAATCAGCTATGGATTGAGTTTACAACTCTTAGGAAGCAATCAAAACAATGTGTCTCAGATTTTGTCACCAAAGTCAAAGACATTGCAGATCAACTTGCAAGTGTTGGAGAAGAAATTGAGGAAGAGCAAATAGTCAGACAAGTGATCAATGGACTGAAGGCAGATGACAAGTGGGAGAGCTTTACCACAACAATGGACTTGTACATGGACATCCAAGCACCTGATCTAACAACTCTGATTGGACAACTCTTTACACATGAAGCAAAGATCACAAAGAATGGAGAGCAATCAAAAGGTAACAATCCCTCTGCCCTATATACTGATAAGAAGACTAAAGAAAAGGGTAAAAGCAAGAAGGTTGATGAAGAAGGCTCTACCTCCCAAGCAAACTATGCAGGGAGAGGTAGATCATCTAGAGGTAGGGGCAGAGGAGGTAAGTCAGGTAGGGGGAGACCCTACAATCAATCTCCATGCAATATTTGTGGCTTGTCTAACCATACTACAGATGAATGCTACAAAAACTACAAGAACCAAAGAGGAAGAGGTCACCAAAGAGGAGGATACTCTCAAGGCAGAGGCAGATTCAATCAATCTCAAAGCTACCATGGCTACAACAATAATTACAACAATAGCTACAATCACAATGGCAATTATCAAGGTGGATACAGGAATAGGAAGGATTACAACAATTATGCAGAGGATCAAGATGATTCCTTGTTGATTATGAACATGACATCTAAATCAGGTATCAATGATGATCATTTGTTCTATATTGATTCAGGTTGCTCTAACCATGTAGCTGGAAATGTTGCCTTACTCTCTGATTTGGAAGAACCCAAAGGCAAGCACCAAGTGCAGACAGGTGATGACACTAAACATTCAGTTGTTAAAGTAGGTAATGTCAAAACAAGTGATGGTAATCAGAATTTACTAAGCAGAGTGTTGTATGTTCCAACAATCACCAAGAATCTGATGAGTGTAGGTCAGATTGTTGAAAAAGGTCTACAGGTCAGGTTCACTCAACATGGTGCATATGTGGAGGATCCAAGACATGGATTCAGAAGGATAGCCAAGGGAGAAAAATCAGGAAGATTGTTTACCTTTGAACTTGAAGACACTAAGAGTATTGCTTTGTACAACTATAAAGACCAAACCCTATCAGAATTGGAGATTTGGCACAAGAGATTAGGTCACATTGGAGAGAGGACTCTAAAACAAATGAGTAGAGATCAATGTGTGCTTGGGATACCTAATGTATCCAAGCAACACATGATATACAAGTGTGGGGCTTGTCAATTTGGTAAGTCACACAGATTGCCCTATACCAAGAAAGGTTTTATGCATGAAGATTATTTGGAATTGGTGCATACAGATGTTTGGGGACCTAGCAAGGAGCCATCCATATCTGGATCAAGGTACTATGTGTCCTTTATTGATGACTATAGCAGATGGACTGTTTTGTACTTCATGAAACATAAAGATGAAGTATTTAATTGTTTCAAAAGGTATCTTGCATTAGTTGAGAATCAAACAGGTAGACATTTGAAGAGGCTAAGGTCAGATGGTGGTGGAGAATACTTCTCCAATGACTTTGAAGATTTCTTGCAGGAAAGAGGCATCAAGAGGGAGATTACTACAAGGTACTCACCTGAACAAAATGGGGTAGCTGAGAGAAGGAATAGACTCATTGTAGAGACAGCTAGGTCTATGCTTAATGAGAAAAAACTACCAAATTAACTTTGGGCAGAGAGTGTATCTACTGCCACATACTTAATCAACAGGTTGCCATCAAAGACACTTGATGGAATGACACCCTATGAGGCTTGGCATGGTAAGAGACCATCTCTGGATCATTGCAAAATCTTTGGGTGTGTTGCATATGTGCATATTCCCTCACAGGTAAGGGGAAAGCTAGACCCTAAGGCTGAAAAGTGTATCTTCATTGGTTATGATTTGAATCAGAAAGGATACAGGTTCTATAACCCCTCAAACAAAGGCTTCAAGGTAAGCAGAGATGTTATATTTGATGAAAATGATTCATGGTATGAAAATGAGTGCAGGAAAGTTAACCTACCTTATGATATGGAAGAAGACTTTCCAAAGCTTATCAGGCAAGAACCAACTCAGAAAGAGGACACAAGCTCAGATGATGAAGACACCATCAACATTGAAGAGTTCAAGGCTTGGAAATCCAAAGGGAAGATGAAGATGAAGCAATTAGAAGACAATCCAGAATCCTCAACTCAAGCTATGAGGAGATCTCAAAGAGAAAAGAAGAAACCTATTAGGTATGGGTATGATACTTCACTTGTAACCAAGCACTCTGTATATCTTGCAAAGGATCTCTTGAATGAAGAACCAGGTACATTTGAAGAAGCAATTACTAAACCAGAATGGAAGAAAGCAATGGATGAAGAAATGGAGGCTCTCAAGGAGAGTGATACTTGGGACTTGGTACCCAAGAAGGACTCCATGAAGGTGATAGGATCCAGATGGATCTACAAACTCAAGAGGAACTCAGATGGTACAATAAACAGGTATAAAGCTAGGTTGGTAGCCAAGGGTTTTGCACAAACCCAAGGCATTGATTATGAGGAGACATTTTCTCCTGTGGCCAAGATGCCAACTATCAGAATTATGGTGAGTGTAGCTGCATCCAAGAATTGGAACATGTACCAATTGGATGTGAAGAATGCATTCTTGAATGGATGGATATCTGAAGAGGTCTACATGTCACAACCACCTGGCTATGAGGATCTCAATAAGGTAAATCATGTTTGTAAATTGAAAAAGGCTCTGTATGGATTGAAGCAGGCACCTAGAGCATGGAATTACAGGTTGACAACCTATCTCCTAGATCAAGGATTTGTGATGAGTAAAGCAGATACTTCATTGTTTATAAAGAGGAACAATTCAGAGGTAATATACTTGTGTGTCTATGTTGATGACATCATTATTACAAGTAATGATGTGAATGGGATTAGACACATCAAAGGACAAATGATGAAGGAATTCAAGATCAATGATCTTGGATTATTGAAGTACTTCCTAGGACTTGAATTAGTCTACACAAATTCAGGTATCTTTATTACTCAGAAGAAGTACATTCAGGACATGGTCAAGAAGTTTAATTTGCAGGAAGCTAAAGTCTCAAACATTCCTATGGAGGTCAACCACAAACTCAGTGCACATGAAGGAGAAGAACTCAAGGATATTACAGGTTACCAAAGTTTGGTAGGTAGTCTTAATTATGCTACCTTAACCAGAATTGATATATCATATGGTGTTAGTGTACTTAGCCAATTTATGCATAAACCAAGAATACCACATTTGGAGGCAGCCAAGAAGATAGTAAAGTACCTAAAGGGAACACAAAATCATGGTTTGTACTTTCCATATTCATCAGACATTGATATCAAAGTATACTCAGATGCTGATTGGGCAGGTTGCAAGGATGACAGGAGGAGTACATCTGGTTACATATGCTTTGCAGGTGATAAACCAATTTCTTGGTCATCCAAGAAACAACCCACAGTAGCTCTATCATCTACTGAGGCAGAGTACAGAGGGCTAGCCAATGCCACTCAAGAAGCCATATGGTTGAAACTATTATATTCAGAATTGGGCCTATACACAAGGCCACCAATCATATTTGGTGATAACACAAGTTCTCTTCACCTAGCAGCTAAACCAATTTATCATGCTAGGACAAAACACATAGAGGTTCACTACCACTATGTGAGGGAGAAGTTACTTAGCAAAGAAATTCAACTATCATATGTGTCTACTAATATACAATGTGCAGATTTGCTTACTAAAGCTCTGGATGGAAGCAAGCTATGCAGATTTAAATCCATGATTGGATTGCAGGAAATAATTGAAGACTAGAGATGAAGACTTGAGCCAAAGTGTTTGGCTTGAGGGGGAGCTGTTGGTGCAAACAAGCCTTCACACTTGTCTTTGATTTGTACCTTGAAGACTCAACATAAGGCTTGGACAATTGGAACCTTGGAAGGCTAAAGTTTGAATCCTTGAAGGATACATTTGAACCATAGAAACCAATGCTTAGTTGATTATTACTTTTTATCCAATGTAAAAGTCTATATGACTTTATCACTCATGTAATCACACCTACTAGTCTAAGTCGTGGAAAAAGCAGATGGTATGATTGAGTGAATATCTCCCTAAGTCTAGTGGAGAGATTCAAGGGAGCTTCAATTTGAATTTCAAATTCAAATGACCAATCAACTCTTATAAAAGCTATGAAGAAAATCTCGCGGGTTAGCTTCACTCTTCCCGAGGCAATTCCAAGCAAATCATTGAGTGTGTGTGAGCTACACTATAGCCTACACCTCTGAGTACCATTGAGCATCACATTACATGCCAATGGGAATGTACAATCATTATAGTTAATCAATATACATACATTCATAGTCTCTGTTTTCTCTGAGTGACCATCTTCAAGTCTGTCAACTTCAACAGGACATATCTCAAGATCTACTGAACCAAATTGGATGATTCAAAGCTCATTGGAACCAGCTCAAAGTATTCTACAACACTACAAAGTTTCAAGTCATTCCAAATTTGGGAGAAATTGCAGACGAAGCAGTCTCTGGTATTTTTCTGTGTAGATCCTAAAAAATCGGGGGTGTCTCTGATTTTGCTAAAGATCATTCTCAGTGCATAGTTTATCAATTGGAGTGATTTAACTTGCTAATGGTAGCTTGTTAAGTTAATTTAATACTCCCAGAAGGAATTAATCCAATTGTAAGTGTGCTGGTCACACTAAGCTTAAGACTGAGCAGGTATCATTACAGGAATAGAAAGTTTTTTGGACTTGTGAAGGTTCAAAATCATCTGTTTTGATTTGGTTATTACACAATTAATTTGTAAAGCACATATATAGTTTCTTGGTGTCATTTGGAAGCTCAAGGAGTCTCCTAAGCATATCTGAAGAGAAAGGAGGGCAGGTGTGAAGCAGGATTTGCAGCACCAGCTTGATCTTCTGAGTGCATCCAGCCATCACATCCAACAATGAGTAAGGACCTAATGAAATACATGACATGTGAAGAAGAAAAGCCGACACTCGAAGACATAGCAGACCAAAGAAAGAAGAGTTAGAAGCTTTGAAGCTATGTGAAAAGAAAGATGCAATCGCAAGAGCTTACATATACAATACTATCACACATCGCTTGCTATCACACATCAGAGGTTTGGAAACAACCAAAGACATTTTGAATGCATTAGAAGATCATTTTCGAAACACTACTAAAGCTAGGAAGGCTAGCTTATGATCAGAGTTCACAACCTTCAAGAAAAATCAAAGTCAAACGTAAGTGATTATGTCACCCAGATGAAGGACCTGGCAGACAGTCTTGGATCTATAGACGAAGACATTGAAGATCATAGGTTGATTTTACAACTATTGCAGGTTTGAGAGGAGACAAAAGGTGGAAACCTTTTGTACTTTCTACTAATCTTTCGTTAAATCATTTTGTACCAGATCTAAATCATTTGCTTGTATTGATGCTTACATTTGAGCAAGATTTGAAGTCAGATGGAGATAAAAGACATAGCGCCTCTATGTATGCAAAAAATAAGAAGAGAATTGATAAAAGCAAAGCAAAGGATAAAAAAGAATTGACTTACCAAGAAAATTATGCAAGAGGTAAAGGTAGAAGAAAAGGTAGAGGAAATAGATGAGGAAGAAGTTATCAGAATAACAGCAAGAAGACATGCTAGATTTATGGCTTGAGCGATCATCTGGCCTATGATTGTTGGCATAATCAACAAGGTTCAAATTAGAATCAAAGTAACACTGGTAGAGGCCGAGGTGGAAGATATCAAAGTCAAGTTCAAAGAGGAAGACAAAATAAAAGAGGTTGCTATAGTAGAGATGGTGGAAGAAATTGGGGACAAAACCAATCGAACACCACCTACTACAACTATGTGAATGATACAAAAAATGAGGACCATGCAACATTAATGATGAATTCAATAAGCACATCAGAGAAGGAAGATCTCAAGGTATTCTATATCAACTCTGGTTGCTCTAATCATTTGTCATGTAATATAGAATTAATGTCAGAACTAGAAGAAAGCACTTCTAGACATACAGTTCAAACAGGTGATAACAGAAGACGTTCAATTCTAAAGGTGAAGTGCAAGAACAGTGCTGACCTATTATCTAATGTATTGTATGTTCCCACAATACCTAAGAATCTGATTAATATGGGTCAAATAGTGGAGAAAGGATTACAAGTCAGATTTATGAATGAAGGTGAATTTGTGGAAGATCCAAACAATGGATACAAACAAATCATATAGGGTAAGAAGGATGGTAGACTCTTTACTCTCAGAGTGCAAGGGAACATTGGTCAAGCCTTAATTACGCATGGAGATGAAGTTATTAAAAAGTTAGACCTCTAGCATAAGAGGTTAGGACATTTTAATGAAAAGGGAATCAAAACGATGGTGGCAAGTCAATCTTTATTAGGATTACCAAATGTGCAGAACCAACACATGGTTTATAAATGTGAAGCACGCCAAATGGGAAAGGCACACAGATTACCATTTCAAAAGAAAGGATTCAAGCATGATGGATTATTAGAGCTTATCCATACAGATGTATGGGGACCAACAAAGGAAGGATCAATCAGTGGATCGAGGTATTATGTTCTTTTCATTGGTAATGCTATAGGATGGATAACTCTTTATGTTTTGAAGGAAAGATCAGAAGTGTTTGGAGCCCTCAAACATTTTCATGCATATGCAGAAAGAGTTACAGGTCAGAAGCTCAAGAGACTAAGGTATGATGGAGGGGGAGAATACTTCTCCCAAGAGTTTAATGATTATCTTTGAAATGTAGGAATCAAAAGAGAAATAGCCTATAGATACACACCTCAACGGAATGGGGTGGTAGAGAGGACAAACAGAACTCTGGTTGAGCTTTCAAGAGCTATGCTAAAGGAGAAGGACTGTCCAAATTATCTTTATGCTAAAGGTGTAAATACAGCTACTATCTTGTGAATAGACTTCCGTGTACAGCTTCAAATGGAATGACTCCTTTCTAAGCCTAGTGGGGTAAGAAACCAACAGTGGATCATTGTAAGGTATTTGGATCAATTGCATATGCTTATGTACCATCACAACTTAGACATAATCTCAAACCTAAGGCTAAAAAATATGTGTTCATTGGATACGATGAAAAGTAGATGGGTTATAGGTTATGGAGTCCTCTAACCAAATAGTTATGGTGTCTAGAGATGTGACGTTTGATGAACAGAAGAGTTGGTACACAGATCAAGATTACAGTATTGAAGCATTTGAAGAAGAAGTAAGAAGACATGAAAAAGGCAAATCACATATGCACGTAAATGGAGATGAAGATCACATACAAGCAAGCGCATCTAGAGTTGGATCATCAGGGAGGTACAAAGATGCACCTAGGTTTGATGAAGACGTGTATTTAGATACACATGATGAATGCGAACTAAGAAGGTCAACCAGATTGAGGAAACAACCAATAAGGTACTCATATGATACTTCTTATATGACTCAAAAAAATTATGCTTGTATGGTCAAAGAAGATGAAGAACCACAGAGCTATGATGAAGCAAAAGATAAGAGACAATAGGAAGAAGCAATGAAGGAAGAGTTCAATGCACTTGAGGAGAACAGGACTTCGGAACTTGTTCCAAAAACAAATGGTAAAAAAGTAATTGGAAATAAATGGGTTTATAAAGTGAAGAATCTTGCAAATGGAAGAACAGCTAGATACAAAGCTAGATTGGTAGTCAAGAGCTATGCAAAGATGCATGGCATAGATTACGATGAGACGTTTAGTCATGTGGCAAAGATGTCAACCATAAGGACTATCATTGCTATTGCAACATCAAAACGATGGACATTAAGTCAACTAGACATAAAGAATTCATTTTTAAATGGAAACATATCTGACAAAGTATACATGGAACAACCTCAAGGATTTTTGAACTACAGGTACCCAAATTATGTCTACAGATTGAGAAGAACACTTTATGGATTGAAGCAAGCTCCAAAAGCTTGGAACTACAGACTTGTGAAGTATCTTAATGATCTTGGGTATCAAATCTCAAAGGTAGATGCAAGTCTACTTATCGAGAGAACAGATGAAGGTATAATCTACATTTGCATCTATGTTAATGACATTATAATTATTTGTACCTCAAATGAAAGAATTACAGAAGTAAAGAAGATACTTGAGAAAGAATTCAAAATAAGTGATCTAGGAAAATTGTCGTATTTTTTTGGAATGGAAATCACTTATGCAGATATATATATATATATATATATATATATATATATATATATATATATATATATATATATATATATATATATATATATATATATATATATATATATATATATATATATATATATATATATATCACAAGAAAGGTATCCTTTGAGCTTCTTGAAGAAGTTCAACATGGAAAACTTCAAAGAAGCTTCAACTCCACTGGAAGTAAATCATAAGCTTAGCAAGTATGAAGGAACGAAAGACATAAGGAATTATCAGTCGTTAGTGGGAAGTTTAATTTATGCTACACGAACAAGACATGATCTTAGTTATGCAGTGGGAGTTCTTTTGCAATTCATGCACTCTCCAAAGGATCAACTTGGACTACAGGTCAAAGAGTTCTTAGATATATAAAAATAACTATAAAGGAAGGATTATATTATCCTTTTACCTCATATATAAAGCTAAAAGCATACAATGACTCAGACTAAGCTGGAAGTCAAGATGACAAAAGATCAACGCATGGATACATGGTGTATATAGGTGATAAGATTGTAAGATAGTGTTCAAAGAAGCAACATACAATGGCTTTATCGTCAGCTA